>NNCF01131440.1:1651-17655 GCA_002313205.1 Laupala kohalensis | reverse complement strand
AGAGCGTTTGAACTTGAGTAGTCATGATGTTTTCTTCCTTCGTTCTTCCCAAATTCTCTTCATAATTTCGGTTTTCTCTTGCGCTCTTCTGACCGTGTATTTCCTGTTCTCTTTACTGTATGGTCTTGTTTAAGTGCATGTTTTTTTATGATGTTCCTCAACTGCTCTCGATTGTTTATCTGTAATTCCCACTTTAATGTCTTCTTGTGTTTCGCTGATCCATTTTGTCTTGTTTTTACTAGCATTCGTTATCTCGAAGATTTGCCTTGTGAGCCTACTCTTTGCCGTCCTGCGGATAAGTCAGTAAAATTTCATTTTTTTTCTAACGACATCTGTTATTGTTTCTGTATGTTTGTAGATCTCTGTTGATGGACTCTTTATCCAAATTCTTTTACGAAAAACGACCAAATATTTTCCTGAAAATTTTCCTTTTCTTATTTTCAATTTCTCTTATTTTTGTGTGACCATGAATCACCGTTTCTGCAGCATACAGTGCTTCCGGTCGAACTACTGTGTTGTAATGTCTTAATTTTGCATTGACCGAAATTGATTTCTTATTATAGTGACTCATCTGAGCTTATATGCTTTTTGTAATTTTATGGTTCTTTCTTGATTTGCTATTGTGTATATAGTGCCCCTAATTTGTTGTGAAGTCGTGGTGCGGTCCGATACAGCACTTCGTAAGATGCGTGCATCTATGCGTCGTAGTTGTCCGGACCCAGGCTGACGGGCACGTTCAGCTTCTACTGACCACCGGCGATAACATCGATGCATTGTGGATACACCCCACGTGTTGAATAATTCTGCGATATGACCACCCAGCGTCCTGAAGACCCTCCCCTTCGCTCAATCTCCGCCAATTGCACAAACGGTACACGTTTACGCTGTCGCGGCGTGCTAATAATGTTGCAGACACAGACGAAGGTCCGTTTGACAAGGCAAATTCGCTGCTACTGGCTCTGAAAGTCTGCAACTAATACGAAGCTTGGAACATTCCTCGGCTGATAACGCGATTCCTGGTTTGCCCGCAGCGCAGCGCTTTTGATCATAGCATTAACTGTTCTCTCGTAGGGTTCTGTGCAACTTTGGTGTTTCTGAGTGTAGACGTACCTTACTACATATACGATGAAACTCCCCCATGCATTAATACGTAGAGATAGATGCATGTTGTTACGCCGAGGCATTACACGCCATGTTTATGCCGTCGTCAAGACGAAAGACTCAGAGGCTCAAGATCCAAGGCCAGAATAATAGACACCGTACGTAAGAGAGTCTCTACATACGATGAAATTTATAAATATTAGGACATTCCATGAGACACACGCGTCGTATGTATGATCAAGCATACGTCGTGTATTTATTAGGATGTTTCGAGAAAGTTTGAATTTGACGAACCTCGACGCTGTGTTACGTTATAAACGCGTCGAGGATGTTTGGGTAGATGTTCTTCTGTTAAAGTTTAGATTATAGGAACAGCAGCGGCTAGAAATTCAGTACGACGGACTCTCTTGATGAGGAAGCATTGTCTCCGATCCTTACCTCAATATCAAAAGATCCAGCTCTGCACAATCGCCTGACCTGCGGCGAAGCTATCTTCAGACGCCACGATACGCTCTCTTACGGCATATAGCGAAACTATCTTCAGAAGCTTGAACGGCAGCGCTCTCTTACTGCATACAGTGAAACTATCTTCAGAAGTTTGAACTGAAACGCAACCTTACGGCAGACGGCGGAACTCTCTCCATTACACCGCCTTTTTGTAATCGATTTGTAATCGAAGCACTGGCATAAGAGTTCTCCTTGCTCAGAGCTGCAATGCTTCGTATACTGGGGACGATGATCTCACACCACGCAATCTAACAACATAACACAAACATACCACACACTTCACAAATGTAATTGCCACAAATGTAATAATTCACACGAAATATTGATAGCTAATATTCAGGAACATATTTCAAATAATATAACAATTAAGATATAAAAGCACAAAATGAAAATACAGGGCGCATATTTTACAATAAATAATAAAAATTTTGAAAAATAACACAAGCAGCAAAATAGGACTAAAATACAAAAATATACTCAAGGAACACTCAATATAAAAGGATACAATAAATGAAAAGAAAAGAAACGGATAAAATATTGAAACTTCAAAAAATTAAAGAAGAAATTGGAATTTTTCAAAACTTTTTACATATTCATTTGTGTGTGTGTTTGCGATATTATNAACTTTTTACATATTCATTTGTGTGAGTGTGTGTGTGTTTGCGATATTATAATACAAATATATTTTTACGAAAACACTTCCAAACAAAATTATTTCGAGTTACTGCAATAATTAAGCTTTCGCGCTGTTTTAACTTGAGTCATGTTTTAGCTGTGACAGCTTCAAAAATTACATCTCGCCAACCCAAACCATCTGAGAAATAGCTTACACTTCATTCTCGCGCTGCCCGAACTGCCCCTACGAAAATTAAGACAGTCTGTAAATCAGCGAGAGCTGCTTCATATTGGACTGTTGCAACAGCAATTAAATAACGAAGTATGTAACGAAGATAGATGATCCAATGAGAAAAAATACATCAAGCGTCTCAAAGTAATAAAATACATTTATATTAGTGTCTCAATATTTTTGGTGGGGCCCGGCTTCAGTGACTCATAAAGAAATATCTACCCATAATAAAATGATTGTGAACAAAGAACACAATTTTTGTGACAATGTTATTTATAGATGCTACATTTTTATTCGAAAATCAGTATTCCAGCTCACGAAAACCGCGTTTGTGAATCATTCATTAAAAATAACTTCTGTTACCCATCCTCATTCAAAAATAACATTCATGTTACCCATCCTCACATTGTGCACCGTAGGAGGATCGCGTTTCGCAAGTCTTCACGGGTGCTGAGCGGGAAGATGGTGGAATATTTCGAAGTGCAGCCAACAGGAACATGTTCCATGTTTCGCTTGCGTGAACAAAGAAATTACTGTGACTGAACCTTCAATTATCGGCGGTTTGAAGTTCCTGAATATGAAAACATTTAGTGAGAACCCGTTCAGGTGTCGTTGCTGCTCGTATCCTGGTCAGACCTAAGAGGACAGGACTTTTTTTAAAGGATTTTTTTGTACTACCCAAGTATTCTGCTACCCCTTAATTATTTTATTTCTTATCTGTTATGGAAAATAAGTTAATTTAAGCAGTAGAAATAATATAAAGTTTCAGATTAAATTATCTTAGTGTTTTGTTCTCTACTCGTAATACATTTATATAATACCAAGTAACCTATTACTATTTGACTTTTCTTGAAAATAAAAACTATTTCCTTACTGCACAATTCAAGGTTTCGTACGGCGCAAATGCTTACCCGCACAGCACGTTANAAGGATTTTTTTGTACTACCCAAGTATTCTGCTACCCCTTAATTATTTTATTTCTTATCTGTTATGGAAAATAAGTTAATTTAAGCAGTAGAAATAATATAAAGTTTCAGATTAAATTATCTTAGTGTTTTGTTCTCTACTCGTAATACATTTATATAATACCAAGTAACCTATTTCTATTTGACTTTTCTTGAAAATAAAAACTATTTCCTTACTGCACAATTCAAGGTTTCGTACGGCGCAAATGCTTACCCGCACAGCACGTTAAAAAAAGCCCTGCAAAGAGGATTCAGCCAAATCATCACAGTATGAGAATGCGTACAGGATTATTTACTTCATTATCACTGTTTTTAATCTTTGCTTT
This sequence comes from Laupala kohalensis, assembly GCA_002313205.1. Taxonomy (NCBI): domain Eukaryota; kingdom Metazoa; phylum Arthropoda; class Insecta; order Orthoptera; family Trigonidiidae; genus Laupala; species Laupala kohalensis. The sequence goes on along the minus strand of NNCF01131440.1, from coordinate 13,909 downwards.
TTCTTCAACTGATCTCGTAAATAACATGGTAACTAATCCATCATTCACAGACCTGAGTCTGGTACGAATAATAATAGTTTCGCTTATCAATATTCGATATGAATTGACAATCATTAAATTTTGATAAATATATAAACAATTAATTATATTTAAATGGACTTGGAATTCACTCTTAAGAATAATATCCCCGACCATCTGAATAAACTATAGAATTTTGTGAAGCTCGTCTTTTTTAAATTATGCGTAGCTCATCTCCCACAATTAGATTTCAAGTTACACTGTTTTGGTTAAACTTATTGATATTCATTTCACGCCAAACTAATGACTTGCAATGTTTATATTACTTTAGAAATCTTTCCTCTCAAATTTCTTACATTATTAGTATTGAAAAATTATAAAGGTTGAAGAATGTGAATTTCGACTCTGAGACATGTACAAGAGATAAAAGAAACTGTACAAGAGATAAAAGTCTGAAATTGAATGAGATTGAAATCTTACTTGGCTGGCATTAGTTACAATAGAATTAACGTTAGTTATTGGAAAATCGTAAGGGAGGTGTGAGAATAAGTGCACGCTTTGACAGACAGACAGACAATCCTGTCAACCCCAGTTGTCAAGGTCACCGCAAGTTTCTAATCGGGTTGAAGTATTGACAATTCCACTGCACCGCAACGTCCTTGACAGGCGATAGACCTGTCAATGTTGAAATCTGTTATAAAATTCTCCGATCGTGTAGTGCTAATTCTTGACTTCTTCAACCTCTACTACCATTGTCGATGTATGAACTGCGAAGTCAGTTGACCTATGGATGCTGGAACGGTCAGATTGTCTGTTCAGCCACTCCTTCAGAGTTGGTGTTTTAGAGTTCAGCCGCTTCTGCGAATGTTTGGTGGTATTCGTCGTATACGTGGCGAGTAATTCATTTCAACGATGTTGGGGTTAATGAATTACAATTTGTCAAAAAGCAGTCAAATTGCGAATGATCATGTGAATGGTATGCTAATTCTCAAAATGTGTCGTGTTATTTGTTATTTTTAGTATATTTACTGTCATTATTTGTCAATTAGTGTCGCAAGAAGTTTATATAGTATAGATACTTTCTATTTAAATATTAATTCAAGTAACTCAGAAGGTCCAAATGAAACCTAGATATATTCCAAAATTGAGCTTACTCTGTTCTGCTGTGGTCTAACGTATTATTAAAGACAGAAAAAAAATAATTTCGGCGCAACTCGTACTCTGTAAGTTTATAATGTGAGAACTGTTGCATCGATCGAAATCAAATTTTAATATTTTGATGAGAATGACATATTTTGAAAATATATATGTACATGTAAATCATTCACCCAAAAAGACGTTTACTGCATATGAACTATGGTATTCCCGTTCGTAGATGGTCGTAAAACTTTAAATTTGGTTTCATTAGAAAAAAAATCACATTCCAAGTCCTCAAGTTCAAAATGTTATTGATTTATAAGGAACTTGTTTTATTTTCGCGAGAATTTTATGCAGATTTGTATCTAATACTGTGACTATAGGCAATGGAAACTCTCGTTTCGTGGTATAAAATATAAATCCGTTTAAAACCATACAAGAGCACTGTACCTTTTATAAACGAATAACTTTACATTCAGTATTAATAGTGTCACTCAGTGACGAAGCCTCTACGCGTATCATAATATTTAAGGTGTGAAATTCGTATCCAAATGTACTCGCAAAATTGATGTAAGATTTAACTCGCAGATTTCAAGAAGAAATGTTTCGACCTTCGTCTTCGTCAGCCCATAAGAGTTGAAGCATCTCATTTTGCAAGCAGTGACTTTAATGTGTATTTGTTTTCATTTTCTAAAGAAAATATTATTACACTATATAGTAAGACGCTTACGGAAGAGTTTGTGTGATATTAGTCGTATCACCTTTCCTCTGGGTCATTTCAAGTGAAGCGGATCACCAATAATACTTTAGTCTTTCAAACTGTTTCTTTTGCTTTAGTTGTACTTACGGAAGTCCGTAGCACAAATATAAAGTGATTTTGTGTACGACGCCTAGTTACTGACTTTCGGGATTTTAAAGATTTGACTCCATATGAAGTAGCGCTGATTTCGAGTACAATTTTTTAGTCAAATAAAAAAAAGTATTTTTAAATGAAATAAAATGCTCTTTTCTGTTATGATCTTTTTTTTGCATGGGCTCTAATGACCTTCGATTGCTACTTGCATGGGCTCTAATGACCTTCGATTGCTTTTTGCATGGGCTCTAATGACCTTCGATTGCTACTTGCATGGGCTCTAATGACCTTCGATTGCTACTTGCATGGGCTCTAATGACCTTCGATGTTGGCGAGCCCTAAAGCCCCACAAAAAAAGTTATGATCTTAATTTTGAAGTTAATTTTTTTTCGACAGAAAAAACTGAATTTCCCTGTTTGTTTTCAAAGTCCTTCGCTCAAATAAATGTTAAAACTCCTTGCTCTCATCTGAAAAGTATATTAACTCTATTATCCTTCAGTTGATAAATTATAAATTATGTCTGCCTGCTAAATTATTTACTAAAGGAAGTATTTATTTGTTAATGCAGCCAAAATGTACATTTGTAAATATCATATATTTTATATAAATACGTTATGATAGTACATTAGTATATTTTCTTTATCGTGATGTGTCAAAAGCTAATGTAAAGATGGGTTATTTTAAAAATATTAATACTATCACATACCTAGCCCACTCAGCGATTAGCATTCGCACCGGCTAGCTGGTACAAGGGAAATTTGGATGGGCGGGTTCGGCCCATTTACCTCAATAAAACACACACTTGAAAAGTAATATCACACAGCCTTGATAAAATTTACATTTACGATCTACACATAAATATCCCCAAGGCATTTTCCCCAAAAATCACACGTGTTCATCCCCACACCCATTATATTCGCGAAATCAGCGTTTGATCTAGTAGTTTTGGTTGGCACCACAAACGTGCCACTATGCAGATCTCTTGGAAGACAACTGTGACCATGAACCTTTTAACAGTTAAGTGACGTTTCCGCAGGAGGGCAGTACTACAATTGCGCCATTTTTTTCTCAGTATGTGGACCCCGTTTGCGCGGCAAAGCATTACTAGCCACGCCGCGGTGGCGAACAGTACACACAGTGAGTCAGCCGCCAGTCAGTCGAAAACATGCAGTCGCCAGCAGTAGTCGTCGTGAGTCAGTCGCAGCAATGAGATGAGGGAGTGAGAAGTGAACAGTCGCGAGTGTGTCTTGAGAGAATGGGACGTGTGCATATACGTTGCGCTGTACAGTAACAGTGGTGTGCTCTTTTAGCACATATTTAGACATAATTGTGAGTGGTAATGGCAGACTGGTAATATAAGCATTCGTCCCATTATGTCGATGTTTTAGACATTCCATTCGAGACATACATTGTGATGGTATTTTCGGCAGCGACGTGATCACTAGATGATATAACAAGAAGACATCTTTCGGATATTAATTCCGATCATTCATGAAAGGGAACCCAGCATCGAGATTTGTTCTCATGGACAGCAGCAATACGTAAAGGAACTGGAGCAAGACTGGAAATGGACCGCTCAAGATGGGACTCCGTAATTATAACTGACCACGTGCTCGCTGTGTAGAACAATCATTGTAGTGTTGTTATATGAAGTGTCATATTTAACATCCTATCATTCAGATAGAGACGGTTTCGATAAAGGGTTGAGAATAAATAACATGCATATTCCTTTATTATTTATGGTTTTTATATCCCTTTTCCTGTCAGCTATTTTTCTCGGCCTTACAACCCCACATTCACGAGGGCATTGTACCCTGTGAATTACATTCATACGTGTTAGGTTTGGCAAAATACCAGAGGCCATCCTTCTAACATTACTTGCCACCCTAACATATGGTTCCTCCGGACCAAATTTTGAACCTAAATTCAGCAATTTTAGATTAATAGCATAATACTTGGTCCTCCGGCTATATCATGTTTCTTATGTTAAATTTAATAGCTACAAGATACAAAAAAGGGCATAAAAATCAAAATATTTCTTGTCTCATCACGTGTTTATTGATTTCAACATGAAATTTATTTTGCATAATACAATGATGGTATTTGTATGTGATTTTGATGTGTGTTTTGCATGAAATTTATGTGCACGATATTATTAATGTGACTCTCCATGTATTTTTTTGTGTGTCGTTTTCACTGTGTGGTTTATGCATTGCATTTGAGATAGCAAGGTTAACATGATCCGAACGCTTTATTGAATTTTTGAATTAATATTGAATTATTAATTATTGAATTGCTCATGAAAGAGTACGCGGGCAATTATTGACAGTGTTATTTATTTGCTTCATTGTTAATCATTGCGGCCAACATACATTTTCATTGTTGTCGAATTAAGCAAGTTAGGCTTATCGTTCCATTGTTGTCAAGCGTAAGCAGAATCGACGTTCCAAGTATTTCACGCGGGCAACGTGCGTTCATGAAATAAATATTCAGTTTCAAATAATAATCAAAATGACTGATGTGGAAGTTACAACTCTTAAAAGAAAGCGTGCTGCTTTAAAATCCAGATTCACCAGATTTGGTAATCAGTTAAAGGATTATGTAATTACAGATGAAATATCCTATACAAAACTGTTAAAAATTACTGCTATGTTTGAACAAAATTATTCTGAACTGAATCAAGTTCAATTGGAGTTAGATTCCATGGAGTTCATCAAGTTGATACTCAATCAGTACATTCGCTATTATCTCTTATGCAAAAAGAAATCAATTATGCTCCAAAATTGCCTGAGATAAAATTACCCACATTTGATGGTAATTTTTCTGATTGGTTGGGTTTTAAGGATACATTTGAATCCCTAATTATTAGAGGGAGTAAACAATCAGACACTGTTAAATTTCAATATTTAAAATCATGTATTGTAGGGGAAGCAGCGATGGTAATTTCCAGTATACCATTATCAAATCATAATTTTAAGAATGCCTGGGAAACATTGTGTCAACGTTTTGACAATCACAGGCTAATTGCAACCAATCATTGACAATTTGTTTTCAGCTCCTAACATAGAAAGGAATAATGCAGATTCACTGCAAGCGTATCTCGACCACTTCATGAGCAACACTATTGCTCTAAATTCTTTAAATTTAAATGTTGAATTGAAAGATTTATTAATTTCAGAATTATTTTTAGATAAGGTTCAACCTTATTTTATTAAGGATTGGGAACATTCGGTATCCAATGATGATCTTCCTAGTTTACAGGAATTGTATGATTTTACCCAAAAGCAAATTAGAATTTTGCGAATGACCAGTAATGCAATACAAAATAATGCTAATAAGTCTCATAATGACTCAAAGGCAAATTATATTAATAAATCTAGTGCTTATAATAAGTCAACACTGCATGGTTCACATAACAATAGGCAACAAGTCTCAGGTGTCATAAAAACACCAAATAGGGTTAAATTTTTTACGCCTTCCAAGGTTAGAATTTGTTTGTGTTGTAAGAGTGACAAATATCTCGGGTTATATTACTGTGATTTGTTCAGATCGTGGTCAGCACAAGAACGTTTTAATCTTATAAAACAAAATAACATATCTCAAACATGTGTAGGTCATAATGAACACCTAAACATTTGTAATAATTATTCATGTGTAAAGTGTGGGGGCAAACATAATTTGTTAATCCACGACTATCATCAGCCACCTGTGCAAAACAATGCACAATTGGTTACTAATAGTGTTGGTTATATCAACGGTGCAGCGACACCTAATGACATTGTTAATACATCACCAGCTAAGTTTCTCTTAGCCACTGCAGTTGTTAAGATTAGAGATTCTAATGGTACATTTGTTGAAGCTGTAGTAATCTTAGACACAGGTTCTGATTGCAATCTTATAACTGAATCATTGGCTGACAAATTAAATTTGAAATTTGTACCTTACAAATCATCTTTATCAGGAATATTATCCTTGCAACCCGAAATCAATAATGTAGTGTCCGTTCGGGTATGCTCTAATGTTTCAGCGTGGCATATGGATTTAGATGCAATTGTTGTTTCTAACATAGCTCCATCATTACCTAGGGTGCCAATTGACATAACAAATTGGAATATTCCTCACAATTTGCCATTATCGGATCCTAATTTTGGCATTCCTAAACAGGTTGATTTATTGTTAGGTGTGGAGGTGGCTTCAATCATTAATTGTCAGGGAACATTTACTGCTCCCAATTTTCCTACCATTCAAAACTCATTACTTGGATGGTATTTATTTGGCCGCCTCCTTAACAATAATAATGTTCCAATTGTTAACAATTTTTCCGATCTTAATTTTAATCAATTTTATTCAGCTATTGCATTGTCTAACACTCAACTCTCAGATTTATTATCTAAATTCTGGCAGGTTGAGAGTGTACGTACATGATGATCAAACTCATTCTCCATGTGAAACCCATTTTGTTGAAAATACTATGAGGGATGATACGGGCAGATATATTCTTAGATTACCTTTTAAATCAAATGACAAGTTATTGGGTCAGTCTAGATCTCAAGTTATGACTAGGTTTATTTCACTAGAAAGGAAATTTGCTCGAAATCCTGTATTGAAAGATGAATATACCTCATTCATGAGGGAATATATTTCATTAGGTCACATGCAACTTGCATTAAATTCATCTATTAATGATTATTTCATTCCTCATCATGCAATACATAAAATGTCAAGTACTTCAACCAAATTAAGAGTGGTTTTTGATGCTTCTGCCAGAAGTTCCAATGGCAAATCTTAAAATGATTTATTAGCCGTAGGTCCTGTGATACAATCAGACTTGTATTCCATTATTCTCAATTCAGATTAAACAAAATTGCATTTACGGCCGACATTAATAAGATGTACCGTCAAAATTTGATTCATCCACAGGATAGATGTTTCCAAAATATTTTGTGGAGAAATTCTCCTCAAGAAACTATTGAATGTTTCACATTAAATACAGTTACATATGGTACTGCGTCAGCCTTTTATCTAGCAGCTACTCGTGTCCTAAATCAATTAGTAAATGATGAAGGAAGGGAGTTTTTATTGGCTTCTGATGCCATTTTAAATGACACTTATGTGGATGATGTCATTTCAGAAGGTAATTCATAACAAGAGGTTCTGCAAAAATGCAATGAATTGATAACATTATTACCTAAGGGAGGTTTTCATTTAAGAAAGTGGAGTTCAAACTCGCCTGAACTCATGAGTAACATTCCATCAGATTATCATGAAAAGAAGGAGCTAAGATCATTTGGGGATTTTGAAAATCCCACAGTGAAAACATTAGGTCTCATTTGGGAACCAAATAATGACATGTTGAGAATTGAATCTTGTATTTTCAAGCATAACATTAATTTTACAAAGCGCTCCTTATTAGCATGTATAGCATCAATTTTTGATCCACTTGGATTAATTAGTCCCATTGTTGTTAAGACAAAAATGACTTTTCAGTTATTGTGGAAGGAGAAGGTGGGATGGAATCAAAAATTACCTGAAATGTTTCTAAATATGTGGCTTTCTATTTATCATGACTTACCATTAATCACAAAAATAGCTATACCACGCCTAGCTGTAATTACTGGCAACGTGGTATTAACACAACTTCATTTTTTTGCTGATGCATCTGAAACAGCGTATGGAGTTTGTGTTTATTTACGAACAATTGACTCTGAACATCAGGTTCTTGTTACATTACTTTGTTCAATATCAAGGTTAGCCCCCATTAAACCAGTGACTATTCTTCGCCTTGAATTATTAGCTGCTCATTTAGCAGCAAGCTTGTATGATAGGGTTATCAAAACCCTCAAATTGAATATTCATCAATCTATTCTGGTCAGATTCCACCACAGTATTAACTTGGATTAGGCAGGAATCTAGTTTATTCAAGACCTTTGTTGCAAACAGATGGGTTTGTTTAAGCGCCCTATTCATAAATTGTCCCTTACCATCCTGTAATCACGAAACACCGGATATGTAATCCGGTGAAGAATTAAAAAATTGGTTGTAAATATTCCTTCATCGCCTAATCTTAGTGCCATCTATTTCATTTATGTAATTTTGTTATAGGTTAAATTGTCATGAGATCCACAGGTGATTCTCGTTATTTGTAGGATTCACTTTTGTGATTTCCCTATTGTCCATTTATTTCATTCGTGTAATTCTACTTGTAAATTTGACCTGAGATCCGCAGGTAATTCTCGTTATTTGTATGTTTCAACTTATGTGATTTTTCACATTGTTGTAAATATTCATTATTGGTCCAATTTTTGGCGATTCATTCATCCACACAAGGTTAGTTGTAAGTTTGTCATCATATCGCTTCATGCAGCTCTCTTCGTAAAACTTTTCGTTGTTTGATTTCTTTTCGTTTCTTGATATGTCGTCCTGATAGGTCTACAGGCGACTCGTGATTGGATTTCTTCAGGCGTTGCGATTCAATCTTGTAATTTCTATCTAAGTAGTGGTAGCGAGGTCTAAGGTGACTCGCGATTCATGATTCCTTTCTGTTTGCGATTCATTTATGTAATTCCGTGTTAGGTTGGCATCACTTCGTGTAACTCGTCGTTGTAGGATTGATTCCTTGGTGTAATTCCTATTTGTAAGCTCTTTCTTGACATCGCTTCATGCAGCTCTCGTCGTCGTACAACTTTTCGTTGTTTTTGATTTCTTTTCGTTTCTTTCATATGTCGTTCTGATAGGTCTACAGACGACTCGTGATGTAGGATTTCTTCTTGTGTTGGAATTCAATTTTGTAATTTCTGGCTAAGGGGCCATGAGATCTACAGGTGATTCTCGTAGTACAGGAGATTGTCATGAGATCCACAGGTGATTCTCGTGATTTGTAGGATTCACTTTGTGATTTCCCTATTGTCCATTTATTTCATTCATGTAATTTTTCTTGTAAGGTTGTCATGAGATCCACAGGTGATTCTCGTGATTTGTTGGATCACTTTTGTGATTTCATTATTGTCCATTTATTTCATGCATGTAATTTTACCTGTAAATTTGACATGAGATCCGCAGGTGATTCTCAGTATTTGCAGCTTTCAACTTATGTGATTTTGTATGAACAACTTGCGATGAGATCGTTTCCGGTGATTTGGGACTTCATGATTTGAGACTTCCTTGGAATGATGGTAATTACGGTGTGATCCTTATATTGTACCATGTAGAGCTATTATTCTACCATTCATATGTTTCCTCATTATATGTTTCTGGTATTCCTCTATGTAATTCATTAGTTGCACATTTATAATACCAAAGCTGATGAATTATAATATTTCATGACTGCACAAAGCGGATGCAAGTGAATTCACTGATAGAGAACTGTCATCTACAGTTCCTCATTCAGCATCCATTTAACTTGGGTATACCGTGTGTCTTCGCACCTTCGCATACCTACTTACAAGTGTTACTTGTGATTATATCAATGTTATCATTGTAAGAATGGCAACATAGTAATTTAAGTGACGCATGGTCATTTAACTCTATCTCAAATTTAAATATTATTACAATCATTAAACAATGTAAGCGTTTGTATCAGTGATTCATGTGAATTTATGTATGTGTGTATGATCAAATGCAACATCCAGTGGAAATTTATATGTTTAACTCCATTCTCGTATCAATAATTGCTCATGTTTGTTTATATGTTGCATTGTTTGTCAATGTGTCATTGGTCGTATCAGTGAAATTGAGCCACCATGCCTTGTGGCTTCCCTACTGAAGGCTCGCTGAAGGGAATACGCGATATAATAATGCGAATTCACCCTTTTTGTAAATTTTCTGCGTAAATTTAGCGGGCCATTATGTTCATTCACACCCATTATATTCGCGAAATCAGCGTTTGATCTAGTAGTTTTGGTTGGCACCACAAACGTGCCACTATGCAGATCTCTTGGAAGACAACTGTGACCATGAACCTTTTAACAGTTAAGTGACGTTTCCGCAGGAGGGCAGTACTACAATTGCGCCATTTTTTTCTCAGTATGTGGACCCCGTTTGCGCGGCAAAGCATTACTAGCCACGCCGCGGTGGCGAACAGTACACACAGTGAGTCAGCCGCCAGTCAGTCGAAAACATGCAGTCGCCAGCAGTAGTCGTCGTGAGTCAGTCGCAGCAATGAGATGAGGGAGTGAGAAGTGAACAGTCGCGAGTGTGTCTTGAGAGAATGGGACGTGTGCATATACGTTGCGCTGTACAGTAACAGTGATGTGCTCTTTTAGCACATATTAAGACATAATTGTGAGTGGTAATGGCAGACTGGTAATATAAGCATTCGTCCCATTATGTCGATGTTTTAGACATTCCATTCGAGACATACATTGTGATGGTATTTTCGGCAGCGACGTGATCACTAGATGATATAACAAGAAGACATCTTTCGGATATTAATTCCGATCATTCATGAAAGGGAACCCAGCATCGAGATTTGTTCTCATGGACAGCAGCAATAAGTAAAGGAACTGGAGCAAGACTGGAAATGGACCGCTCAAGATGGGACTCCGTAATTATAACTGACCACGTGCTCGCTGTGTAGAACAATCATTTTTCATTAAGGCGAACGAAGGGAACGCATTTCCCTACTTGTTGTATCTTCGATTGAGTAATGAATCAATTTTCATTTTCTTCGTGTATTTATGCCATTGTTAAATCTAAGATTTTGGTAGATTTGAGTATACTCATTACATTTCAATTTGTCTGTGTGTTAAGTAAGGTGTCATATTTAACATCCTACCATTCAAATAACGATAAAGGATTGAAAATAAATAACATACATATTCCTTTATTATGGTTTTATGTTCCTTTTCCTGCTAACTAATTCTGTCGGCCTTACAACCCGACATTCACGAGTGCAGAGTAACTCGTGAATTGCATTCATACGTGTTAGGTTTGGCAGCATACCAGAGGTCATCCTTATAACATTACTTGTCTCCTAACACGTATTCATTAATATTCTATTTTTCATGTGTTGGTACACTTTTAGTCCCAACCAAATTATATTCATTTTATAATAGAAATTGAGTAAAATTAATTATCGACTTCTCGTGGCTTAAACATGTGAATTGGTCTTTTCATAGTTTTAGTTTCTTATGATCACGGAGCACACGCATCTTTTTCATCACCAGGTCGTTCGCCACTTGGCCGCTATTCTGAGGCTGTCAGAATATTTATCTTTTTAGTTGAAATGGCTGCCTGCCCGTCTCGAAAACGGCGTGGTCGTTTAGGACAATTTCGGGGATCCATGATTCGAGAGCCACCTTGTAAGTTGTCCACCGCCTCGACCAGCTGCTGCCGCGGTCCGGGTTCCTAGGACCTATGCACCGCCCAGTGTCGTCTCGTACCGGTTGCCTCCAGTCAAACGGAGCCGTGGAAGGGCCCAATTATGGCACTTACACCGATCAAGAATTTACACCCACGATGTCCGAGCCGAACACATCGAGTGTTGGTCAGGCAGAAGCCATTAGGCGCTTCGGAGCGGGTCAATGCCCAAAAGTTCGATGCCTCCGCACACCAGTAGACATGAAGTGTTTGACTGCCGCAATTTCAAAGTCAAACTCTGTCTCTAGATCTCTGTAAAAAGTCTCTATGTAGAAATCTCGGACTCTCTGCACTCTGCTCAACTCTCCTCCTTTTTGAAAACTCTAAAATCTCGTCTTTTTATCCCTTCGCCCCCACTCTGTCAACTTCTCACGGAGCAAGTCACGCCCCCACCCGCGTCACGTTTCTGTTTACCAATCACTACATTTTATCAATTCCACGCGGTCTTCTTGGGACAGGTTGAAACGGTCGTGACGTTTGTTTACTTTCGGTGAATCGTATAGTTTGATTTTCGCATTAACGGTCTTCGCTGCTTCGATCCCATTTGGTCACCACATGCTGAAACCTTCAGTTTTTCCCACGGTTTGTTTCTTTTGTCTGGTACATTTCCGCCGACCACCCCGAAGAATCCGAATTTCTGCAAGTTCGTTGCTCGTCGCGGAAGTCCCTAATGACTACTCACTTTGAGAATCGCCGCCTGTTTGTTCATCATATTTCGTCGCCCATCTCGATGCCATGCTTCGCCGCTTATTCATTGCTCCTTCTTTAAACGCTTCCGAAACCGCACCCTCAGTGCATTACCGCTTTCTCACGCTTCAAACAGTCTTTGTAGTGCTGGGTGTCCATCCCTTTTAAGAAATAAGTTTTATTATTTTGTTCAGCTCTTCCGAAAA
>NNCF01131439.1:11515-25335 GCA_002313205.1 Laupala kohalensis | reverse complement strand
TTTGTGTTAATTAATTTGCGTTTTATGGGAAAGCTAGAGTTGTAATGTTTTAGGAATATTGAGATAAATACATTGAATTTGTCGTCGGTGTTTTGACAATTGTTCCATGTTTCTTCACGCAAATAATTTATGCATATGGATTTATTTATGTCATTAAACTCTCTTGTAAATTTGTAAAGGATTTTAAGCGGTTTTAGTGTATTATTAATAGTCAATACTTGAGCAAGGTGATCACTGTATCCGGCGATAAACACTTCAGAGAGATACGAGATTCCATTGTTGACTATAATTTGATCTAGCAATGTTTGAGATGAGCCGGAGAGGCGAGTGGGGTCATTTATCGTAGTAATAAGGTTGAAGGAGTCGATAAGATTCTTGAATCGATTAACTGGTGAATGTGCAGAGTCGGATGTACTCAAGAAATCGATATTGAAATCACCACATATAACGATAGATTTAGTAGATTTATGTGCGATATGTTCTAAAACATTTTCGAAGTTCCGAAAAAATATGTCAAGATCTGATTGAGGAGGTCTATAAATACACAAAACAACAATACCGGTGTCGGTCAGTTCAACTGCAGAAATTTCGAACACACTATCTACGCAGAAGTTCTCATAGCCTGTCAGTGGAGAAGATAAAATATCATTACGAACGTAGATACACGTACCTCCGTGGGGATTTTTGCCTTTAAAATTTTGCCGACAGTAAGAACTTGCTAAATAATAATTAGAAATAGCAGTATCGTTGATGTTCTTAGTTGAAAGCCAATGCTCTGTGAGGCATACCAAATCGAATCGACTTTCGTGTACCAGAATTTCAATGTCTGTCAATTTGTTTGAAAGGGATTGGTCATTATGATGAAATATAATTATTTTATTTTCGCAAAGAGTTTGTGACTCACGAAAAATGGAATCGACGTTAGATTGTGGAGAGGAATTTGAATTTGGTACAGCTTCTAGTTCCGGATCAAGCTCGCACACTGCACCTCAACGCGATTGTCACCTTCGATGAATGAACGTCAAAATCTTTGTGATCCCCCCTCCCGTATGATTTGTAGTACACCAACGTAACGCTCGATGAGTCGCGCCTCCTCCTCAAAACGAACGTATTTTACAGATGAAATTTCCTCGTTTACTGTAAGCAAATATCTAGCATATGTAAAACTTCTATTTTCCTTCAAAAGCTATGGAGTTGTTATGAATTTCTAAAGGAACAATCTTGTACATGTCGGTTAAATAAATAAACTTTATTGTCGAAAACGCAGTTGCAAACCGTGTGACCACGTGGGGGGCAATAAACTAAGTTACTCTCTGGAAACAAGCAAGGGACCATCCCATCAAGGCCCCAAGAGCAGAGGTGGATTTAATGTATGTATGTAAGTATTCGTTTCGGCCGGCTAAGGACCATGAATGACAAGTGCCAGTAAGGCTCAGTATTTGTGTGAATTTACTCACTATACACATAGCGAATTTGAAATAGGAGGAACAGCGTCTAGATAGGATCCAGATTGCTGTATCCGAGTATTACCACTGAGGTTGTTAGCCGCAGAGGGTGAACTTTTCATACATTACAGCCATTTAAACCGAGACATGGAAATGAAAAGCTACAAATTTTGTCTTGGCCCACCTGGGAATCACGCTGACACCATAGCCACGGAGGGGAGACGCGCATTTAATATTTATAATAGAAATTATTTAATAAATACGTAGTCATCCATTTATTGTTCCAAAATTTATTGTATATATTTGTGAGGTAAAAATACAGGATTAATAAAACAAAAGTATTAATGATATTCCCGCCCAAGGGAAATTCACCACTACCCGAAGGAAAACAGGATAAAAAACGGAAAAAAGGAGGGTTCGAAGATCACGAACACTAACTAGTCAGCACGGAATACAGCTTAATAATGGCGATTGAACAGAACGATGAGCATCAACGCGGCGGGTCAAAACCAAGTGAATGGTATCATCCAATCGGCGCCCAGCTAAGACAGCAAATAACTCTTCAAAGGGTATCAGAACCTATTTATATAAGGCGATCTAAGGCCTTGTCAGGATCCGTCAGGAAGCTGGACATGCTAGTCAGTCAAACGAATTGGAAGTGAACGATGGTTCGCGCATCTGATGTCGCAAGGAAAATAAATCATTGACTAAGCGTCAATATTAATTGAGATCAAACGATCTCATGACTTGATTTTTTATTAATTGAGGAAACGTTTCTCTTTTAAAATATAAAATTATTAAAAATAAAAGAGAAAGACGCCTCTTAATAAATGAGACAACGTCTCTATTATAAATGAAATTAGACGACACGTTTCAAATATACACGAAAATGATAGAGACAGCATGTCTCAAAATCAAATATCGATAAAGGGAAAATAATAGAAAGAGAGAACGCATCTCTAGGAAATACAAAAGAAAAGGAGACAACGCGACCAAAAATATCAAGAAAAATGACAAGAAACTAAAGGGAGACACGATCCTTAACCTGTCACTTGATTAACAAAGTTTATGGGGATCTATGCAAGTTCAATGAGAAATGAGTAGGATAATATCATCAATGACGTGTTCACCGAATTATAATACATTATATTATTATAATGTAATATAATTACTTTTACGAAACAATTCGATGATGCAATCCTTCAATGTAAGTCTTATTTATATTTTAGATGCTCGTTGTTGTTTCGATTAGGGGATAAGTAAGCAATTCGATAAATTACGTTTTTATCAGAAAACAGTATACTTAGTTTTGAAAAGGAGGGGCATTTCCACAGGTTTTGCTATTACCGCATTTGTGTCACTAGTCGCGAACTGAAATTAAATTAAAGTAAGTCAAATATGTTCTATTATATAATTTGACATTATGTAAGTAAAGTAACTATATTGCTTTTGGTTTAGTGTGACCAGTTTGATTGACTAAGTACAGTCATACTTAGGTACGCCTCTGAAATAAATAAATAAACTTTATTGTCAAAAAAGCAGTTATAAACTGCACATGTCCACGTGGAGGACAGTAAACTAATTTACTCTCCGGAAGCGAGCAAGGGACCATCCCATCAATTCCGATCAAGGGCCTTAAGGCAGAGGCGGATTTAACATTTCAACACACTCCTAACAATAAAAATAGTTCGGTACGTGTTACTATATTAACATAATACCAACATATTAGTATTTTTTTTAAAAAAAGAAGAAAGAAATTTCCAAGTTCGTATTATTATCGACCTATAAATTATTCGCAAATTATCTCAATAGACGCCGTCCCAATAATAGATATATGAAGTAAAAATTCGAGATAATTAATAACAAAAGTATTAATGCCATTCCCGCCTACGTGAAAATCTGCCTCTATCTGAAGGAAAACGGGAGAAAAACCCGGGCCAGGATGGGAATGTTTATTACTGAAATTGATATCATGTCTGTGATATCATAATGAAAGGGAAATATATTTTGACAGGGGATAGAGAGCAGTCCACTCTTTAAAACCGCTATAGGCCAAACAGAGATTTAATAGAAAGTTAAGGTTCCACAAGTACAAAAAATAGATACATAAGGCGTCAGATTATCACTACCATCTCAACACTAACAGAATTTAAAACTTAATTATTTCCAATATTTGACATATTCATGTACTACACCATCCTTCATTTCTTTATTCACTATTTTTGTAAAAAGATAATGGAGGAGAACTGCGCCAGCAACTATAAAAGATAGATGGAGAGGTTTTGGAGATTTATGTTAGCAGAGGAGGCGATGAATATTGTGGTTCACAGTTTCTTAGTGGTTATCGATTACTTGATATATCAAATGGTGGAATCTTTTAACCTTCAAGGTACTGCAAAGCTGTGGTATTCTTATTAATGAAGTTGTCTCCCAGGTCATAGAAATTCAATAAAAATAACAGATTTAAAAAATATACTTCATGGGATGCTACCAAGCTTTACAATTTTTACTTATCAAGAATTGTTCACTTGTAAAATAAACAATAATCAATCCAACTACCTAATTTAGGGTAAATTAATAATGATACCACAGTGTTCTACAATGGATTTCAAATTCGATGAAGTATCAAATTTAACAACTTCAATTATACAATTTGAAATATGAAGATCTGTATCAACCAAAGAAGTTTATGCCATAGCATTTGTTGAATAACATTATTTTAGAAGAACAATTTGTAGTCAACTACTAATTAGAATATGTTTTGTTTCAATGTAACTTGGCTATGTTTGGCTCCTAACATTGATAATGTTTTGCAAACCTAATCTAACCTTATTTAAATATTACAGTTGTAAAATGAATTATAAAATTGACCATGACTCTTATCACAGGGTAAAATGTTATCTTACTGTTAAACACAATAAAAATGTGTGAATCATCCAAAGAAGTTCATAAGTGATAATTTATTTATTTAAAATTGAATATAATGGAAATTATATTACAAAAGTACTGTTTTTACTTTAATATATTATTAACTTGAATCTTTAATTCAACAGTAACAAGATCTTTCTACTTCACATACACAGTAAATAATTAATTATGTTATTTTATGAAACTCGAAGATTGTTTGAAACTAAAAATTAAAGATTTTCAGAATATTGAGTAGTTGTTTTAGAAGGAAATCTACTTGAAATACGGCCACACTACTGTGTCAAAGAAAGATGTCATCTAAAAGAAACATTCTTAGCATTTTTTGCACAATGAAAATAATTTAAATATTCAATATTTTGCTCACTGCACTGCTAGAGGTGCACTTCATGTTAGCAAAAGCCTGAGTTCACTCTTTATTTTTAAAAAAGCTAATTGTAGTTCATACTACTATACTTTACTTAAAAAAGCCATCTTAATATAATAATTTATTAATCTGCAAGTGAGCAATGCTCAGTGGCAGATGAAAAAGAAGACATAATAATATAAGTGTGCATAATACTATAATAAGAAATTAAATAACAAATTTTTCACCAAAATATCTATTGAATAAAATGCTTAGAAATTTAGTATACAAGAAATGAGAAAAGAAATTACATTTAAGAAATTAATAATCTACATGAGGCCCATATGTGTGTATATTCACATATGTACACTAACACATTTTCACTTACAAACAGACATACACTCATACATACAAGCATGCTTAAATATACACACATATATCATTACTCTCCCTATACCCTTAACATAAAAAGTTGCTATAATATAATTAAAAGAAATCAATTACTGTAAAAAATAAAACCAAAACAGGATTGCTGTGAACAATCATATACATTTTATAGAATATACATATTATGGAATTTTCAAAGAATGGTAAAACAAAAGTGAAATGCTAAGGAGAATTAAAAAAGAAAAAAAAATGTTGAAGAGTAACTATAAAAGGTATGTTTCATATAACTCACATTATGATCAAAATTGAATACTTTTCCCCCAAAGTCCAAAGGTAAAATGGGAGATAAAAAAAAGATGGGAAAAATATTAGTCAAAAGAATATTAGGAAGACTGTCCTCTGGTACGGAAAATTTTAAATGACGTTAAGGATTACAGCCACTTTAATTATTTTTAAGCTTCAGAGACATGTTGAAGGAAACTAATCAAAAGTCTTGGGTAATAATAAAAGGATATGGTGTCACATTGAAAATATTTTAACCCTCATTTAAGAATAACTTTACTTCTATAAGAGAAGAATTAAAATATTTATGTGGCTTACACACAGGTATACACCCTTGGACGTTTCCTTCATTTGCTGTGGTTTTTGGGTCTACGAACCGGACCCCCGGGCATGGATTTTAGCTCGTCTAGTACAGTACAGAATATAAACATAAAGCCTTCACAACCCAGAAAATAATGAACAACACATATGGTTGGAAGAAACATTAAAAAACATTTAATGTACTTTAGTACTGAAATATATAGCTTATATTTTAAGAGGGATTAGCATTTTGAGAGAATGCAGAGAACATTCTTAATGTTTCTGGATTTGATGTAGTGCTACCAAGCATGTATTGTGATTTATTTGATCTGTTTCATTAATGTTTACTACTTTTGTTGTTAAAATTCAATGCTGTTCTTCAATTAAAGTAGATCATTCACCAATTTGTTATTAATTCACTTATTGGTGATAGAATAAAATAATTGTCCAACATCTTCAAGTTTTGTTTACTATGCTCTACAAATATGGTTGTAATGCTGCATTAATAAACATTACTGTAATTATCAAAATCAAATTCCATGGTATGCATTGCAATCATTTCATAAACACTCCACATTTATCAGTTGGTATAGTTATGTTTTATAAGTTAAAACAAGCTATTGAAAAATTCTTGATATATAAAAATTTTAAAGCTTGGTAGGGACCCCTAAAATACACTTTTTAAAATCTATTTGTACGCAAGTCTTATTTTGAGACACAAAGTTGAAAGGGAAGGTGCCTCGTCCAAATTTCAGAAGATGAATCTTTAAGAACCACCATACTTTTGCAGCACGTAATTCAACAAAATGGGGGAGAAGGGGTTACTTCTATTATGACCATTTTCAACAAATCCATATGCAAGATTATTTTTATTTTTGAAGAAATTATTTCAAAGATTTATTGCTATTTTACCATGACCATTTTTTTTTAAATCTTTGAACCTGGAGATATTCCTTTTGTCTCCTAACATTCTGGACAACATTATTGAAGAATACACAGCATTTCTAATTAAAAATATATCAACATTTGTTTATTGTAGGTACCTACAATTTCCCTTTTGTTACACTCTTCTTCGTAATTTCATGCTGTCATCCAATTCACTATTACATACTTTTTACCAAAAACCTCCATAAAAATCTATATAACTTACATTATAAACTGTAATTAAAATAAATAAAATGGTTTCTTAATTTTGCTATAAATAAAAAATGAAATGCAACAAAAATCAATTTTACAACATCATAAAAATTACAGCAACACTGTTCATGAGCTCATTAGAGGTCTAGAGCAGCTGTCGCCAACCTTTTGGATCTATCAGTCCATAAAATTATTCATTCTTAATTTTGCAAACCACAAAGTGATATTTTAAAAAGATGAATACTTAATATGTTAATGGTTACAGAAATTTCAATTTAAGAAAAAAGTAATGCACATATTTAATACAACAAAACAAAAATGAATTTAATTATAGGAAGTTGTAGATACTTAATCAAATTTATTTATTCAATTAATGCAAAAACAATTTTTAGAGGCAGTTATGTGTATATTGTCCAAGATGTGGATGCTTTTTAATAGGTAGGTCATCAATTACAGCAGAAACCTGCTTCTTACCTATTTCCCCAACATGAGTTGAAGAAATTTAACAATTTAATATATATGCCATAGCAAACTAGTTTAATCAAATGATTATATACTGAAATGAATGTTCAGATTTTTCTGCAGACCACTCATCAAGAGTATACTGCCTGAATTTTCTCTCCAATTATTAAAACAAAAATAGAATAGTTCACTTTGGATGCAACATACTAATTCAGGGTGGGGGGTAATACATACTTACATATTAACCCTCCGTCTACCAGTGGGGTCCGTACTGACCCCAGAGCATCTTTTGCGACATGTATAAGGGACCGTCATCAAGGAAAATGGTTGATATGCTATGACTTTTTTCCTTTTATTCCTCTTATTACATCAGTTCCTTTTTTTAAATTTATTTTGAAATAATGCATTATTTTTTCAAAAATATAGCACCGACTACCATTGGGGTTCATATGGACCCCAGGAACAAAATGTATTAAATATTAATTTTATTTATAAATATATGGTTTTGCATTTGAACTACTTTGCTGTTACTTTACACGTAATGTTCTTTGACATTAGCTTATTGTAGACCATTCTTCAACACTTTTATATTGTATAAAGCAACATAAAATAACCTTTGACTCTATCTGTGTGATATGTTTTAGAACTGCAATTTTTTGAAACTAAAATCTCCAACTTGTGGGACAATAATATATTCTTCCTGGTTGACAGAGCCCACTTGTGTCCACCAGTGAAAGATTCCTGTCTTCGCAGAATTACTCTTGAAGTGCGAGTTTATGTTAATGAATGCATATGCACACAGACATACTTTTCTCACCTATATCTTCAATTTTAGGTGCATAAGGAACTATATGCTTTATTATTGGATGGGAGATTGGCTTCTATTATTTTTCCATCTTATGATGAATGTGAAAGTGAGTATCTGGTGAAATGTTCAAGTATTGCTTAATACTACCTTCACAACTTGAATGAACACTAATTGGTCTATCATGAGTGAGTTGAAATTCCCATGAATCAAACGATGAGTGGGAAAACACTGAAAGAAATGAAAAGAGGACTTTTGAAAATGAAATGATTTGGCATTTCGAGCTAATGGTTCAGTTGCATGGACAACTAGAAGGATGTGATGTTTTACATGAGCAGTCTGGTCCACCCCCTAGGAGCTCAAGTCTTCACAGATCGTAACATCAATTCGATTGTTTCATCCTCAATGTTTTTGATGCAGAGAAATGTGTAAAATACAACTGAAAACTGGAATTATATAGTAAGAATAATCGAGGGTGAATCATGTAAAAACATGGACACCAAAAAAATGGAAATAGTTGATAGAGATCTTTTACCGCAGGTTAGTATATTATCCTTTATTAAGAAAGTAAAGGTGGTAATTCTACGTTTGAGATCCACTCATACTTATCCTACAATTGTCAATATCACAGTATAAAAAGGCACAAATGTTAGATTTACTGCAATAGTGCAGGTGCCGTAGACACTGATTGTCAGATGATTCGAAGCTACACTGCCTATTGAGTGAGCAAGGGATAGCCGTTAGTTATTTTCTAATATCTAAACTCATTGAATGACACCCAAAAGTTGGAATTGATCTCCAGCATATTTACACTTGTTCGTGAAGTTTTATTTATGAATAAATAAATAAAATGATTTTGATTTATAACAAATTCATACATAAGAAAAAATGCAAGTGTATTTGGAAGGAAATCACAGAT
The DNA here is from genome assembly GCA_002313205.1 of Laupala kohalensis. Lineage (NCBI taxonomy): Eukaryota > Metazoa > Arthropoda > Insecta > Orthoptera > Trigonidiidae > Laupala > Laupala kohalensis. The sequence continues at coordinate 16,327 of NNCF01131439.1, read as the reverse complement.
AATAATGAAATTTTTCTTGAGTCTTAAAAAAAATTCAGCAACAAATTGAATATTTTTTTTTTAATCTCAACAACATCCCTCCACTACTTTCCTTCTATTAACAATGTTCTTGTTCATCGAACAGCTATTACTCACATAGAGCTTTCATATATTACATGAATTTGGATTTGCGTGAGTGATGGTAAAAACCTCAAATAGCGTACTTCACACAATTTCTCGAAGTTTGGTAACATTCAAATTTCAAGAAAACAGAAGAGAGAATAATCAAAGATAACTAAAGAGAGGAAGATGAGAGATACGTTCAAGGAAAGAGGAAAGAAAGTTAACAAGTAGACATATGCGTGAGACGAGAAGTATTTTTTCATTAAAAAGATCATACAAAAATACTAAACATGTGTCAAGACATGAAAAATATACATTAAAAATTAATTTTCAAGAAAATTGGTTTAGTTACTTGCAAAAGTAAGTTATTTTTTTCTGAAAAAAATAATAACAAAGGTTTAGGAACCTTGTGGTCCATACAGACCCCACTGGTTGTCAGTGCTATAATAATTTGTGGGAGTCAGAGGGTTAAAGAAACCAAGCAGAAAATTTTTTTTAAAAAAAAGGCCTAATTGTGTCCTATTATAAAGTATTCTGTCATTAATTCCCACTAAGGGCAGAGCTTTGGTACAAATAAATACCTTGACTTGGAAATATGAGAGAACATGAATATAAAGACCGTTTTTCTATAAGAGTGAGCAGAAGAATGGATGATTGAATAACAAGAGTGTCAGGCAGATAAATATCCAATAACNTAAAAAAAAGGCCTAATTGTGTCCTATTATAAAGTATTGTGTCATTAATTCCCACTAAGGGCAGAGCTTTGGTACAAATAAATACCTTGACTTGGAAATATGAGAGAACATGAATATAAAGAACAGTTTTTCTATAAGAGTGAGCAGAAGAATGGATGATTGAATAACAAGAGTGTCAGGCAGATAAATATCCAATAACATACCATACATGAAGCAAAATTGCACTATTTACTTAAATGTTCAGTTAAATCAGCTATATTAACAATAAATATTTGATGTCTGTTCTAGATTACATAATGTAAATTGCTAAAGAATAATTTGTGTTTTGATTAATAATTAGTATTTAAGATACAATCAAGCAAAAGTCATACAATTATTATAAAATTAATATATTTTTATGACCACATGTTTTTGGATTGTACCATTACTACTACATTTTCTAATTTATTTGACCTTTTAAAAGATTCTCTTTATATTTTTAATTGATTTGTTACGTTTACCACTTAGTTTACAAGACGTGTTTGATTTACTACACACCCTAAAATGGTTGACAAAATGTAGAATAATTGTGTTCTTACCCTAAAGAAATTAAAAAGGATTTACAATTTATTTTGAAGGTTTTCAAAAAAATACAAAGTTATCAACAATTTGAAAGAAAAAGAAAAGAGGAAAATAGATTTTTTAAATTATCTGAATAGATAAAAAAGATTGTTATAAAATTACTGTTTTCAAAAAGTTTTCATGGTTGCCTCAAAAGTCATGGAATCCAAGTAACACACATTTAAATACCTTCTAAAATACATAGGTGGTCATCCAAAATGAAACAATGGATATATTACATAGCAAAAACAAGAACTTTCAGTCTTTTCTCCTGTATCACAGTACAACCCACTCACTGTCATGGCACATCCACTGAAATATAATATTATTCATAAGACTTGTTAGAAATGTTTGCAAATTATTAAATATAATTATGAAATATATTCATATGTTATGTGAACAAAAATTATGGAATTTTAAAAGGTATGTAGCTGGGGAAGGACAAAAATGTATATAAATGGCAATGAAAGTACTTTATCTCTATTAAATATTACAGATCCACCTTTTGTTTACTGATAAATTATACAAAATAAATAATTTTAAAAATTTGTAGTATTTTAAGGACAAATAACTTTAAAGTTAACATAAATTTTTGGCAGGACGTCTGTGCACACCAAAAAATACAATTCTGGCAACAGGCCTACAATTGTAGATACATTGTTGCAATCTTAAAAAATCTTAAATGATATCGTGGTAAACACAAGGATAACCTATTTGCCTCTATAGAAAAAAATTTATGAATGATAAATTTATTAGTACATTCAACACATTTAGACATTTCAATATCTACGTCACAAAATTTTATAATGACTCCAGCACACATATAGATTTAAAGCACAACATTTAGAGCTTACAGATTTATAAATTTATGGACAGAGACGTCAGATATGAAAGAAATACTGAAAGGAGATGACTTGTAGGAACAAGAGTGAAGTAAAATATCAGAAAGTAACATGAACTTCTTTCATAATCTATACAAATTCTACTAACTTAACAATTGCAATATGAACAAGGAACAACTTACTATGAAGCAAAAACTACTGCAATGTCAAGAGATAAGTTTTACAAGTCATAAGTCCTAGAAAAACATAGTAAAAGGATTAAAAATCATACGGCACAAGATTTTTGGAAAACATTCATCAATAAAAGAAAAACAACATGCATAGAAAGAAAAAGTTGTCTTCCACTTTAAAATCTAAATTATGTGAAAGCAAGTTATTTCCTACTACATACTCTCCATGTTATAACCCAAATCCAACTTGGGCATTCTCTTCAAAACAGAAAGTATGACAGTCCTTTCCAATCCTCTCAAGAAAACTCTTAAAGTTTTCAAATATGTTAAATTCTCTGGAACTTTTAATAGATCCTCTGGATCAACTATGCAATTCTTCATAAGCAGCTCACGTAACATTTTAAGGTTTTCACAACAAAGAGCAAAACCCTTAGATGAAACTAATGGACAATAATTCATCACCAAGTATTTTAAATATTTACATTTGATAATGTGCTCCACTCCTATATCTGTTATTTCAATGCAATGATCAAGGTTAAGATATTCCAAATACTTCAAATTAGATATAGATTCTAAACAATCACCAGTAAGCCCTTCACATCCTTCCAAATTTAGATGTTTCACACTTGTGCATTTCTCAAAAATTAAATTCGCAAGTCTTCTATCAAAGTTTCTAAAGCGTTTTAGATCAAGTTTGACAAGTTTCTTAACAGAACCATTTTCAAAATATTTTACAATAGAATTCATATTATGGCTCTCAATATATGTCATACACAGAGTTTTTAAAGGGAGTTTCTGTAAAGGAGTTAAGTTTTCCCTACCACGATCCCCAACATGTCCAGTAATATCCAATAACTCTAAATTTGGACAATATTTAAATACAATGGGTAGGGCACAACCCTCCGAATGTATGCAGCATCGTATAGCAATAGAAGTAATTCTGCTGTTTTTCTTACTTAGTAGATATTCTAAATCGTCAATATCGTATTGATTGATACTTTTTAGATCCAAACATTCCAAGGACGGGCAACCATCTGATATTTCCAAAAATATATTCCGCTTTCCTAAGGATGCCTGCCCAACTAATATCAAACTTTTTAAGCTTAAACACTTACTTACAACTTGTAATCCCCATGATTCAGAAAAATCCTGATCATGGACAGTTAGTTTTTCAACATGCTTACACTCCCTCACAAATCTCTCTACCGTTACACGTCTAGAACGGCTAGTCCACAATTCATAAGCTCTGATATTTTTACAAAGTATAGATACTGTTTGCAAAAGATGGACTTCTGAACCACAGTTTGGAGGGGGAACAAACCATCTTAGTTGAGGAGCTCCCAAGAAGACATTAATGACTTCATCATTTAACGCATAATGAAAGGTTGGCCGATACACCAAGTGCTTCCACAATTTGGTATCTTTAAGAAGTAATTTCCACCGACAACAAACATTTTCCACTCCATTTACTATATCCCGCACAGGGACAAAAGAAAATATTTCCAAAAGAAGTTCATTTGGCAGGTCATTGATAGTTTTAGAATTTGACATTTTGTGATAAATTACACTGCACTCCTAATTCAACAAATTACAACCAATAATCTGATTGAGGGTTAAATTAAAGCAAGCAGTCCTAGTGCTTTTACAAAACAGATATAAAACAATATAATTCAAATATGTATTAAGTTTTCACAAATTTGACCCAAGAACAGAGTAAATGAAGTTAATTCTATTGAAATGAAACTATCCATCATGTTGTAGCGGCTTCACTTGCGCTTCCGTGAAACTGGAGTGTAATATTAAAGCAATGTCAACAGCATGCACATAAGTCATTAATTTAACTTGTATCTGTTTAGGGCTTTTTCATCATAGCCGTAATTCTATAAGCAGTATATCTTGATGTCTTCAAGTTCATCCCCATCTAAAATCATCATAAGAATGTCAAACTCCCAGTTCACGGGTGCGCAGCCAGAAGTTTTTGATGTTCACTGACAATGAGATCTCATCACAAACTAATCACATTAATCATATAAACACAGTAATTACAGGCTTAGTCTACGTTGCTGATCTCAACCGCTACAGCCGCTGACAGGTTCATGCTAGCCGTTCATCTCATCGCATGTCATGTCACCGGTTTAGCTCATGAGCGCACCGCGCGCACCCTGCACAGATGGGAGAGCAAGTGACAGCTCGCGACAGCATTGTAAGGTCCCTATTCGTGAGGAGCCGTGAGGTTTCGGGAAGTTCCGTCAGCATCAGACTTCTCGAAGCTTACATGCTTCAAAACCATCGGCGAGTTTCGTCGGTTCCTCATTAATGTGTTTCTGAACCAGAAGAGCAGAGCGTCGCGATGGTCGCGATGGTCGCGATCATGGAACTCGAACTATGGAATGCTGAGTCTGC
>NNCF01131439.1:0-11356 GCA_002313205.1 Laupala kohalensis | reverse complement strand
TACATATTTTGAATTAAAATAAATTTGTTGAGCTTTTGGCGCATGCCTAACTTTGACTTATTAATTATTGAAGTCTTTTCTTTTGCATGAGAAATAGATAAAGTTTTTAAAAACAAAGTACCTATTAACTTTATTAGCTTCATTTCGTGACTATCATCACGAGATTCAATATTGAAGGGGTGATTTTTAAATAAACATATACGCCTGTAACATATTTTCTGGAACAAAATGCCTTCTTATCTTTATTACACTAAATAATATAAACAAATTCTTAACTGATCTTAAAACTTCACTACACACTTTGACAATGTATCCCCTTGAGATAAGTGCAGTAATAAGTAAGAACTGATGGTGCCAGATGCTTTATCGTTATCTGTTATTGCCTGACGGTGCAAGGAGAAGAGGTAGAAGGATGAGGAGAGTTGACGTATTTAAGATCATGAATATCCTCTTCTCAGGAATACCTGACTGGAATGAGTATGGGTATGAGTGTTTAGAAGATCTCCTTCGAAAGGGTTCGTCCTAAGGTGGAGGGTGGTATAGTGGTGTGTGTGACTGCAAGCTACAACTGGGAGGTGTGTCAGCTCAGATTACTAGTTTTTAAAATTCATACAAATGTTAGCGAAATACCACTCACTGACTTATTGACTAATCACAAAATCTCGGAAGCTATTAAGTCTGCAAACTTAAAATTTTACAGGTTCCTCTTAGGATGTAGATGTCTGCTAAGAAAGGATTTTACTAAACTCCACCCCTAAGGGAATGAAATACTGGGATTTATACATAAAACATTTCAACCCCTAACTCTGGAGTGCCTGGAGCAATTTGAACCAAACTTGATGCACAGTTTATTGATTATCTGACAGCAAGTACTATGGGGGTCAGAAATCCCTGATAGGGAGAGGGTGGCATATAAAAATAATGGAAAATTTCTATATTAGATTCGAAACCATACTTTTCAGTGCCGTTGAGATGGATGTCCCTGATGTAAGTTCACAATCAGTCTACATTGCAGATAATTCATCCCTTGTGTCCTTGAGGTAGGGGTGGGAATGGGTGATAGGCAAAAATAATAAAAAGTGAAATATTGATATATTATGTTGTAAGACGCAGAAAGCAGAGTTACTCTCTCAATGCAGCTTAAGTTCATAGTCATCCCCTATGTGGGAATATACTAACTTTGGAAAGCAAATGAAAGGGGGATGAAATGTAAAAATAAACTAAAATGACTTATATTAATGTTGAGATCATAAAAATAATGTAATGAGACTGATATTGGTGTCGAGTCCATGGTTTTTGTATATTTTGAGATGAATAATTGTATATCAAATGACCCTTCAGACCACATGAGGTGCACAAAACATCTAGGGGTGAGGTTGGGAAGAGTCTGACACAAAAAGTTATCAAAAATGCCCACTAAGAAAGAGTTTTATGAAAATTCGCTCAATTGAAAACTTGATAGGATCCACATGCCCTGATAAATTATCGTAACAGGGTAACTCGATCCCAGGAACTTCCATGTGCTCCATTAATTGATTTTCCTGTCCACTTTCAAAATAAGTGATACTGAAGATGGATATTCCATTAAAGAGTGGTTTTTACAAATTTATCCAACATTTCAATTAAGAATTTAAGTTCTCCATGTTGTCCCAGTTTCTAAAAAGTTTTCATTTTTGTTCAGTACATGTGTTGTCCACAAATATTTGCATGAAAGTTAGTGACCTTCATATTAAAATACAAATATATGTTTGTCAGATAACTAAAAAAGAGAGCACATTTTTGGAAATCAAATTTGGACAAAGAATTGAGAATTCTATATCATTTCACTGGCATTTCACATTTAGGTATTATTTCACCATTTGTCTGTATAATTTTGCCATTTTACATGCAACAAACATGAAACTTTCAAATTTGATTTATACGTTGTTTATTGTATATTGGGCTGAGTTTAAGTTTTCATTTGTAAGTTTCATATTTGAATTTCAATTTTAACTTAAGTATATCAATAAACAGAAATAATTTTTTTATTTTTTAAAAAGTGAATTAAATTGTTCTGTTTTATTTACACCTGCTTTGTTTAGATTATTCTGCCGTTTTCCATTGAAAGTTGCTGGAGATTCTACTTGCCCCATATTCAGGGGCATATGGAATCTAATGGCTGTCATTTTTGCTTTTTGCCAATTGCAAAATAATGAATATATTACCTGCAATGTGGGAAATTCAGGCATTGTAAACAGTTTCTAGGCAATGTGTACAATGCCTAAAGCCATTAGGCAAAGTAGGAAATATTCATTACATTTTTCACTTTGCCTAGGAATTGTACACATTGCCTATCAAAAGACAGGCAAAGCTAGTAATATAAAAACTTTTTTGAGTTCAAAATAGTTAAAAAATTATTACTTAAATAATTAATTAATTAATTAATGTTATTTTATGTCTGATGGCAAGGTTTAGGTCCTGCGATTTGATCTTCCACCGATTTATTATTTTGTTGAGGGAATAGGGAAAGAGTTAGTTTGTTGATAAGACAAAGGCTCATACTTTCAAATTTAAATGTGATGGAAATGTGTTAAACCAAAAGAAAGTAGGATTTTCACTGTGCAAAGCGAGCAGAAGTACAATATTTCTCTTCATTCTTGCCAAATGCTTGAAACAATTTTATTTTAGTTTTTGTTTATTACCTTTGCTAGGGGTATTTTTATTCTGCATTGCTGAGCCAATGAAGTCACTTTTCCTAGCACTACCATGAACATAATAAGCACTACCAAAGAAAAGCTGTAGAGACTTCACTTCATCAACACTAAGAATGCAAGGATTTTTAATAATTACAGCTTGTTCATACCACTTACCCAGTTGACATTTGGAATAAGAAGCTATGTATTTGTGTTATACTTACTTTGCCAGTTTTACGGTAGGTATTGTAAACAATGTCCAGGCATTGCAGGAAACAAAAATTATTTCCTACTTTGCCTGATGGATTTAGGCATTGCTCACATTACCTAGCCCAGGCGTGGTCAGTAGTTTTTGCCCCCAGGCCAGATAAGAAAGAAATCTTTTTTCACAGCTTGACGAAATATTAAAATTGAAATATGTTAAATATGAAAATGATTAGTTTCAGTAAACAAAATTTTATTATGTAATTTGTTTATGAATAAATGTAAGTAATTTAGTACAACAAATTACAAAAAAAAACAAAAAACAACTAATGTGATGTGTTGAGACGCTTTGCATCATCTAATATTTTTTAATATCTGGCTCCATACTTATAGTGGCTATTCTTCACACAGCCTCCAAATGTAAATCATTCTATCATGATCTTGTTGTATTTTTATTCAGATTCATTAAAGAAAAAGTTTGTTCACAGATATAAATTGAGGCTAAATATTCCTAGGTAAGTTTTTTTAATTTCCATATTTTCCATTATTCAATGGCTTATAAAAATTACACAAATTTTCATGTTCTTCTCAATATTTCTCATGTAATAATTTATCACATTGTGAATTAATTATTTCTAATTGTATATCAACAGAAATGTCATCTACATGTACAGAAAATGGTTTTGAGATAATGAGTAAAATTTTCCTGAAGTAATGAAATCGCTGTTGGAAATCTGTCAATAGTGCAAGGATACTGTTATTAAATTCTTGAATCTTTTCTCTTGAAATATTTACAGACATGGTCTCTAACATTAGAAAAAGATCAAATTTCTAGAAATACGTCTAAGCTTCAATTGCAAAGATTTTAACCTTTTGAATTAATTCATGAGCATATAAATTTTTCCCCTGTAAACATACATTAAATTTGTTGAAATGTATGAGAATCTCCAAAGAAAATGCTAAATCATAAAATCCAATATGGTTCTGATAATTCATCTTAATTTTCTTTAAGTATTAAAAATATTTTTATATCTTCTTGAAGATCCCACATGTGTCTTAAAAGTTTTCCCAAGCTTAACCAATGGATTTTATGGTGATGTAGTACATCTATATAACTGGTATCTATTTCTTCAAGGAGTTTAATAAATTGCTGTGTTTTAATCCTTTTGATGGAAAGAAATTCACTAATTTCATAACTTTGTAATAAGATCAATTTTAAAAATATTTTTACATAATGTGTGATGAATAATGAATATAATTTTATGATTTGAATCAAATGCAGAAATTTTGACATCAATTCTTCTCATGAGACCAGTATTTTTTCCAATCATATTTGGTTAACCATGTGTTGTTACATTCACCTATTCTTTTGAGTCAATTTTATATTTAAAAACTCAGAAAATATCATCTCCTTTGGTGAGTCTTTTATGCGAATAACTGACAAAAGTTCTTTCGAAATTTGAAAATCTTCAGTGATAGCTCTAATAAAAATTAATAACTGAGCAGTATCCTTTATATCGCAACATTTATTAAGAGCTATTACCTAAAATGTGTCAATTCTAAATTATTCAGTCACTGATCATTTAAATTAGTATTCGTATCTTTGGAACCGAATTTTAACACAAAGTGTTTTGATCATCGTCAGATTTCAGAGGTCTAACATTGCTTTTTTCTCATGCCAAAGCAAACCTGCTTCACTGTATTTCTGAATACATGTCTTTGAGATTTGTTCCAACATTTTCATTAAATGTTTTTAAGTAATGCAGCTCAAATAGCTCTTTTCCACAAGTCACCAAACGTGAAAATTCAAATAAACGCTAAATAATCTGTATCTGAGTTTTTGACAATAAAATCATTATTATTATTAACAACCCCGTTTGCTCCCATCCCCTCAGTTTCTGTTCCATCAATATTTTGACATATCTTCTTACGTGTTACGTTTGGAGATTGACATTTTGCCAAGAGCAGTGACTGAAATAAATAAAAGTTGAATTATTTTTCATGGAATCTCTTAGTTTTCTGATTAAAATAAATAAAAAGCAAATTTGTCACAAATTTCTTATTTCATCACATATTTGATAAGCATATATACTTTTACTCGTAATTAATAAGTAAGTACATTTTAAACTAGCTAGGAACACATATTAGCTTTGCAGAAAATTACAGTGGCACCACACTATGTTAATGTTAAATAAGTTTACAGCTTCTATGTCGTGAACAAAAAGTTTTTTCAAAGCATGCAGATGAGCGTTTGTAGGAGTGAACCTAATCTTGAGCATAAATTATTGTACGTTAGAATAAAGTCAAATAATTTTATAACCTTTAATTTATGTAAAAGTTGTCCGATTAAAATGAGACAAAAACTGAAGCATTTAGAAAATTACAACCATTTACATGGAGATTATTTTGTTTGTTTAAAATATTGATAAATACATTTTCCATAAATGAAGTAGGCCATCGCTGAACCGGCAGAATTTGATATACCAGCTGAGACGGCGGGCTTTATCTGACCTTTGACTGATAGGACACACGATATTCATGAGATAAGCTTTTCCACGGATTATAGCAGCCTATGTGTGGGTGCTGCGGCGTGCAGTCTGGAATGGGTGGAGCAACGCTAGCCCCCTCGCCCCCCCCGCAGAAGACATGACAACACTGCGTTTTCGCTCCATTGGTTACATCTCATTATCCTTCTTTGGCTGCGGGGACAATAGAAGATAGTATCACAATAATCTTAAGTATCACGATTTCCAGTAATCAAAGACACTTCCGCTTCCGAATAACTGACATTTTAACTTTCATTGTTGCACAATGGTTAGATATCGTAGTTTATGTAACGATTATGTGAAAGTACCCCTTATTTCATTTCCACAGTGCGCCGTGCGAAAATATTAAAAATTTAATCGCGGGCCACATAAACTCATTACGCGGATCCGGTCCACGGGCCGTATGTTGGCCATACCTGACCTAGCCACTGTGCACAATACCTGCCTGATTTCCCACTTTATCGGTAACAAATATGTCATCCTCATGTGTCAATCACATTCAATAAACTTTGTTGTCAAAAAATCCGTTGCTAATTGCGTATGACCACGTAGGGGGCAATAAGTTACTCTCCGGAAACAAGCAAGGGACCATCCTATCATTTCTGATCAAGGGTCCATGAGTAGTGGTGGATTTAGTACTTGTAAAAATAAATTATGTAATAAATACGTAGTTATCCATTTACTATTCCAAAGTAAATTGTAGATATTTGAGCTGTAAAAATTCGAGATTAATAAAACAAGGGTTTAAATGAAGAATGTGTTTAAGATGGATTACATCCAATTTGTTTGAAATTATGAATAAAATAAAATAAACGTTATTGTCAAAAAAGCAGTTGCTAACTGCGTATGACCACGATAAACTAAGTTACTCTCCGGAAACAACACATCAATTCCGATCAAGCGCTCATGAGCAGTGGCGGATTTAAAATTTATAAAAGAAATTATTTAATAAATACGTAGTAATCCATTTATTATTAAAAATAAAATTGTAGATATTTGTGTAGTAGTTCATTGCAATTCAATGCAAATTCATTGTAAACTGTGAAATTTATGTTACACATACTTTTTTGTTCCACTTTCCCGGTGTATCTTAAACATATTCAAAGTTATCATATTAATAACAGACTTTAGGACCTTTACTGTGTTACAAATAAACCTTTGAAATATAAAATTAATCTGTTATACAAAACAATAATAAATTTATTGTCAAAAAAGCAAGTCAATATATTTGAAATTTCAAAAGCTGTAGTCACTACTTACTTTCTCATATACGTTATATATTGAGTATACGTTGTATATTGAGATGAACAATTAGTTAACCCAATTAAGTGATGGGCTGATTTTAATTGCGCTCAGTGTATTTAAATTGCGGGCGGTGATGGGCGGTTTTTTGTAAAAGACGGAGAGTCGTGCCTGTCGGGACTCTCTGTTGAGTGCTTCAAGCGCGTCAAGAATTCCCCGATCAGAGACAGGCAGACCTTTCCTTCTCACCGCTAGCAGCGCAGCGCAAGACAGTTGAGAAGAACGCTCTCTTACGAACACTTGTGGTGACAAGAAGTCTTGGCAGCGCAATAGTAAAATGTACGCGTTGTTAAATTAGATGTAGGGCAAGTGTACAAACGCTGCACGGAAATAAGAACGTTTTAAAAAGGACTTTTATTTTCGTCAAAGACTAGTGCGATTCAATCAGTAATGTTCTCGAGCTAGCGTTCAGCTTAAGAACTGAATTGTGGTAAGCGGTGCTGCTTACGAGAATCAGCTGATTTTGATCTTGACCTACGTCAACGCTACGACCGAGAAGGAGCGCGGAAGACAACACAACGTATACGAGTCAAGTGTACGACGTCGTATCGTCGAACTACGAGTCGTAGAGAACTTTCTCTCGTCTGAATAGAGACTTAATTATGCAATCAGTGATTTTGGATAATTATCGCTGTATATTTTGTAAAATTCACGTTCCAATGAAACGAGTATTTAATAATTTATTTTGTGTAAATAATTTTCAGGTTAATCAACGCTGAATCAATTTAGTATAATATTCATTATTTTAATCAGTATTATTTACTGGATTAGTTCATGAATAAAAGTTTTGTTGAACGAATTACGTTTCTGTGATACAATCAACCATTTGTACTTTCTCATATACGTAGTATGTAGATAGTATTGTAATCGTGAAAAAATTCGGAAACGAGATTTTTGCGGAAATATCCGTTTCGGAAACCCCTGATTCCGAAAAAGTGGTTTTTGGCTGGACTTCCTTCCGGTTCGCCCGTCTGTCCGTTAATGTTATGGCGAAAATGTTAGTTTTAGTTCATTATGTACATTTTTAAATAATGGATTGTATTTTTACTTATTACTTAGACTCGTTTTTATGCCATATATATAAGCTTACGTATCAGATGTGTCCACTGCTCTTTTTGCGGATTTTCTTGTTAATTGGTGCATGCTTCGTGTCATATTTAATGTTTGTGTATAGTATTTGCTGCGGGTGGATGTTATTTTATATTATTTGTTATCGTTTTAAGAATTAACTTGGCTACATGTTTTCAGTTTTGTTTTGAAAGTAATGTTTGATAAATATTTTGTTTATTTTTCATGTTTTTTTGAAATTCAATGCTTTATAGCTGTTTCAATCGTTAAAAATAGTATTATTGTAAAAATATATTTTAACACAGAATTCTTTAAGATATATAGGGAGTGTTACGAAATAACAGTAAGTAAATAAAACAAACAGTATCACCTATTTAACCGAAATAATTAATAGATGCGATTAGTGTATATTAATATTATTTTGAATTCCAAATTGCAAAAAAATTAACTCTTTAGTTCCTAATTAAATTATATAAGAATATTTATGGTCGGCTAGCTTTGTTTTTGCATTAATAATATCCTATTTATCTTTATATTTATTAATAAATATATATTTTGAAATATAACATAAATCTTGCTAATCTTATCTCCCAAAAAACGAAAAGAAAAAAAAACAGAATTTGTATATTATACTAGTAAAATATTTCTTTTACAAACTTTTTAAATTGGGCAAAATGAAGACAATTATAATATAGAGTAACATGTAAAAATCATTCCTCTCCTAAAAGAATGCTTTAATGCCTCTCTCTAGTCCAGACTGAAAACGTATATGAGAAAGTATGTGCAATGGTTTTGCACCACTAGTTTCTTTTGTTTTACCTCTTCTTTCGTACGTTTCTATACTGTTTCAGCTGTTAGATGTTAGGTAGATTTTATTTGAGAAAATTTCAAGTAGGATCATTTAGGAATTTATTTAATTTCTTTTGGATTTTATATCTGTTGAATTGCAGTGAATACTTGTGCTAATAGAAGTGAATAATTCTGTAGGGTATTGTTTTGATAGAACTGTTTTCCTAACCGTGCCGCTGGTCGGACGACTCAGGTTCTGGAATTATAGATATTTGTGTTTTTAATAATTTAAAATCCACCCACTTGGATCAGTGTGGTCATTCTGGCAGTATTTATTTGCCTCCGAGTGCAAATCTCGCTGGTGCGCCTAACGTACCCTTTGAGTTATCCAGGGCGTAATTGTATTAGTGGTAACCATAGAATTGTTTTCGTTCACTACGGACTCCAGAATAAGGGTCACGCTGTAAAAGGGGCATTACAATACCAATTTAAGGTTGTATAAAATCTAGATCTAAATAAATGAGAATTAGTATGGCTGTTCCATAAATACTTCGAACTTTGTGAAGAATGTGCAGTGTGCGTAATAAGGTCGTGACAGCATAACAAGGCTGAAATTAGATGTAACACTTTCGGTAACAAATGCTGCTGGACTGCGCAGACGCCATCTCATTTTTGTGACGAGGGATAGTCATTCGTACGAATTATCGAGCACAGATAGGACTGCAATGATGAACACGAGGTTACAACAATGTTTCGATAGAGAATGAATAGATTATACTAGTGTTCAGTGGTGGATTTTGGGTGGAGGATTCTGGTTCTCAAGTCCTCCCGAAAATGAGTTGAAAAATATCTTTTCTTGTACTTCATAAAAAAAATATTTTAAGCATGTAACCAATCATTTGTGTTGGATAGTAGAACTATATTCTTAAATGATCGTAAATCGCTTCATTGTGCAGTAAGATTTAAGATTTGTACATACGTTAAAAAATTGATAAGTTCTTAGGGAAATTGATTGAATGCAGTAACTCCTTAAATTGTCGTGATATATCAATACAGTCCAAAGCTATGAAGTGATATTAAACTATAACGTGTCCAATAATCCAGTTTCCAGTGAGTGGAGAAGGTAATAATCTTATTTTCTACTCACTTCTTTTAAAGCAAATAGCAATTTTTCGAAAAAAAAAAAAGTCAAAGAAATTAGTGTGTTTTATTTACGCTAATCTCCATATTATTAGAAGAGACCAATGGAATGATATCTGACAAAAGATAAATATCTGCAATAATCAGTGCTGATTACCGAACGTAATTCTTATCATGAATTTTATCGCGCAATGGAGGATCGCAAAGTCGAAAAGAACAAAAAAAATATGATTTTTCTTTAATTTTGTAACTAAAATGTTCGCTGCAAAAAGGATATTATTCCTATGATGATTGCTTTTACCGAAGACGAGATAAAAAAAGTTGAGTAGAATTGAATAGGATTTGGCTATACCTTTAAACAGTGGGTTTGAATTTACGAAATTTAGTAATTTCATTTTACAATTGTATGTGCGGGCACCAATGTAACGCTTGGAAGTGAAGAAGGTAACAGTAATGTTAATTCTTAAGTACTTCAAAAATCGAAAGTAGTCGAAATTAGGTTTTGGAAATATCGGGAAACGTTACGGAATTTCCCAATATCACTTAACGTATTATATCCACGTCAACTGTTCACGAAACCTGAAAATATTCATCGAAGGAGTTCTAATTAATTAATTAATGATTTGCATTCCTGATTTTTACTGTTGGACGAGGACAATTTTTCTGTGAATTTAAAACTTGATAATAAATTTAGATTTTTGTTTGACTATTTCTTTCACGAGGATCCTAATTATTATCTTTAGTCATGTAAGACGGCTACCGTTTTCGGTGGAAAAATATTTTCCGCGGATTTTGTTGAATTATTTTTTTAATGCCTCGTAAGGTATGAAAATCTTAATGTCATCGCGTTGCATATTTTTATTGTATTTTTTCGATATATGAAGCCGATAATGGTATCAGGATATAAAAAATATGTCAGCGAAAGTTTCTCCATATAAGTCTGTAGGCAAATAATTCAAAATTTTACACAGTAAGGGCATAAAAATTCATCGCCACTGGATAGGGAGTGGTTCAAACAATCGTTTGAAACAAATTTTGGGAATATTTAAGCCTAGACGCTCTGACGGTTATATTAAATTAATAGTGCGGTACGTTTCGCATAGAAGTACAGCAAAGCGTAGGAAAATACTCACTTGCATTCGAACTTTAAAGATCCTATATTTTAGTGACTAGTAGGTTACCTTCTTGTGACACAAAAATGAGGATATTACTAGTACAAGCTGAGTATCTCCTAAATTCGCTTTCTTGAATTTTGTGGTTATGTTGTGTGATTTGAGCATTTNTAAAGATCCTAAATTTTAGTGACTAGTAGGTTACATTTCTTGTGACACAAAAGTGAGGATATTACTAATACAAGCTGAGTATCTCGTAAATTCGCTTTCTTGAATTTTGTGGTTATGTTGTGTGATTTGAGATTGGTCATTGCGATACTTCAGTGCCAATTTTTTAATACTTTCTTCAGAAAAAAATATTTTAGCAGATCCACGGACCTGTGTGTTTTGGGTCTACCACACTTTTACTGTACTACTCGACTAGTTGGGAGGGGCGTGTTTTCTTCAGTGATAAGGGCAAAATACACTTGTTATAATAGTAAATATTGTCATATATCGCTGTATATTGTATTCTGCACACCTT
>NNCF01131438.1:0-14443 GCA_002313205.1 Laupala kohalensis | reverse complement strand
ACCCAGCCTAAAGTGAATATACTAGTTCAGCTTCAAGAGGGGCCAATCAGTGATGATGAATTGAATCTGATAACCTGCGATAGTATATTTTCATCAATAGCAAATGTGTCCGACTCTGTAATTTTGAACTTTAGTGAATCAGTTTGTTCATCACTTCTGCATCAGACTAGGCTTATTCCTATTCTTTGTGAAAGATTCTTATTACCAAAGGTATTAACTGAATAAATACACTTTTTCATTTGTTTGTTGATTATTGTGAAAATGTTACATTGCTTCAATTTAATTCATTATTTGTCTTGTTTATGAGAGGATACAGTAGGCATAGGGGGTCTGAAACAAATCTTATCAAAATCAATTTTCCTAATAAAAAATAGTACTTCAGTTGAAGTCAAACCACAGGACATTTAACAAACTTTTTAAACAACAAGTTATCTTGCTATTTGTACTTACTTAAGAATGATTAATTCATATCATAAGACCCCAAGACAGTGTCATATTTAACACTTCTGCTTCCAAAAGCAAAATTATGTCATTTCCAAAGAAAGCTACTTAAACCCATCCTGGCCCGGGTTTTTCTCCGGTTTTCCTTCAGGTGGAGGCGGATTATGATGATGTATTTTTTTTTCGTTTTTTTACTAACAAGAGACTATCAGTCAGTGGTACGATCAAAGTTTAACCATCAGACATAATGATTTCGATAAAAATAGAAAGTGGAATTACAACACTGTTTTGCAGAATGCCACTGGATGCAAAATATGAAAAAGAGAAAACATTTTCTAATATGGGAGATTGGTGCCATATATACTGTCCTTATCGGGATAGTGCGGAGAAAACAATGTGTTTGTAATAAAAAAAATCTTCATTTGACATGCCATGGGCTGCGTTTGCTTTTGTAGATTAAGCTTACTAGGATTATTTCCAGAAAAGGAATAATCAGAATAGATGAAATTCTGTGTACTTTTCTGGAAATGCTATAAACCCAGCAGTTTAAGTGAATAATGTTGCACCTTAGAATTTTCTTCTTAAGCTATGAATGACTGAAACATAGTAAGCTTATCCCTGTACAGAAGGGTTTTTACCACATTTAAATAAAAAGCAGGCTTGGATCTAGTCCAGATCGAACACTAATTTAATGTCTATGTTGATTCATATGATAGATACATAGCTATTTGATAGGTTTTTGCTGTATAATTCTTACTTTTCCAACAACCGCACCAATTCCTATGAAATGAGTTTTAATGACCTTGTTGTTGACGTGCCTTTAAAGACACTCAGAAAATAAAAAAACCTCATGTAAATTATTAAAACAACAAAATGAAAAGCAGTGCAGATGTTAAACTGTAGTGTTGCGTATGCATGAGATATTTTCTTATAGATCAATCACTGTGAATTTTTAGGCTGTAATGAAACTATTAAATATAGTAGGTTTTTTAGACAAATGTGTGTAGTAAAGAAGGTTCTTAGATTAGTTTAGTACTTGTATGGATTATTTTTGTGAAAGAAATATAAGAAAGCATTTTCTTCTAAAAAATATGTGATTGAGATGTATATTCAATTTATGGGAAGTTTGTTTAAAAATCTCATCTTCAATATTCATTCTCGTGATGATAGCAAATAAAGTTGATATGGGCGATGACAGTGTTTTGCAAAGTAAATGGGAACAATGACATTGTTGAATAGTGTGTTTATTTGATTTCGCCAAGGAACGAACAGCACGAATAGTAAATACGAAATTTAAATAATACTAACTTAAACTTGTGAACAAATGGATACTTGAAATGTGAATAAATGTTTCGTTTTTTTAAAACTTAGTATCAAAACTTGCCACTCAAGGGAACCTGTTCAGAAAAATACAAATTGCAGTCCTGCAACGAAGAGAACTGTTAAAACAATATCGAAGAAATGGTAAAATAAGAATATGTCGGCAAAAGTAGACATTGAAATAATAGTTGTTTTATTTGAAATTATCAGGAAGGATGCAAAGAAGGAACTGAGACGGAAGTGGTTAGAAAGATTTCATAACATTTACATTCTTTAGACACCTTAAGCTTGAAGTATGTTCACATTGTAATTAATTTCGTGCGTTAACTTTTCTTAATTTAGTTCAGATAATGGCACAGCATCCACCTCCACCGCTGGAGGACTGGAGATCTGATCCGCCGAGAGTATCGTAGCGACGTTGCTAGATTCGCACGAATGGGTTTCTTAATTTGAACCCATAAATTAACTATTTCGAAGAAGAAACATATTCATCATTATTAAGGGTAGCAGTAAAGATTCATAGCTCTTAATTTGGGTCACACGCTTAAGCTGTCTGAGCGAAGCTGCAAAAATCCGTTGGGGACTGATCACTAAAATCCAACACTCTGCAAGTGTCTTTTGCGACACAAGCCAACTAAGACATAGATACAGTCCAGGGCCAACGCAGATGCGATTCTGCGTAGCTGGTAATACACAAATTTCTTTTGTCTACTGTTTTTCTACAAGACGCCAAGGTAGTTTATTTGTAGAATCACGCCAACGCCATTTACGATCATAAGTGATGCCTTTGCAATAACGAAAAGGATGAAAGTAGAATATGTTGACAAAGATTAACTTTGAAATATTAGTTGTGTAATTTGTAATTATGAGCAAGAATGCAAAGATGACATTGAGACGGAAGTGGTTTGAATGATTTCCTAATGTTTACAATATTCTGACATTTGAAAATTGAAGTAAGTTCATATAGAAACTAATTTCGCGTGTTAGATTTTCTTATGATACATTCAAAGAAAATACTTCAGTATTTATAAAGAATGTGTATGAAATCTGTAAGAAATACAACTTGTAAAATAATCTCGTAATTTCATAGAACATTATGTGCCACAATTCGTGGAGATTACTGATCTCAAGAAGAGGTTTCAAAACTATAAATACATATCATTTAATACATCAAAATTACTTTGATGAAAAAAAAAAAATTTCCGTTTAAATGTTAGAAAACTCTATATTAAAAATTATTGTCNTATATAAAATGAGCCATTAATATCCCGGTTTATTCTTGGCGATCTGTATTTTATGATGTTTCAATGAATGTAGGAAGGAAAAATACCTTGTAAATTTATACTGGATATGACATTCTGACATAAAAATAGGAAATGATTCCAGTAAGTGAATGAAGAGACAAGTACTAACCGCCAATGAGCGTTTCGATTGTTACTTAAAAATGATCAAACGAAGAGATGATGGTACATGTGATTGTTTGCAAGGAAATGAAAAAGTGGAACATATACTTTTTAATTGCGGCTTATGTGGAGCTGAAAGAGAAAAATATTTTACTAAAATAAAATCTAAGGTTGCGATAACGGAGACAAAACACGGAATGATTGCAATTAAACAGAATTATGAGACCTTTAATAATTACCTCACGCGAGTATGGGAAGAAAAAGTTGGTTTGATAAACTAGACAAGTAATGTGATATATAATGAAATGTTAGTAAAGAAATGAATTGTAATGAGACAATATTGTAAAATGTCATGAGATATATGTGATATAATGATTCACGAACAAGACATGGCTTAAAATGAATAATATGACCAAAATAATACAATTACCGTTTTAGTCATAAGTATTATTTTAACAAAGAAATATAAAAAAATCGTATTGAAGACAGACATACAACAAAATGTCAGTGACCCTTGTGTTAGGCAGTGCTGGCCAGACCCGACCAGTCGCTAGTGGTAAAGGGCACCTGAGCGCCCGGCTCTCAGCTCTTGGAACCACGATCTATGACGTGCTCTGCTCTGGTGGGCCAAAAATTGTTTTTTCCACGTTATATGTTGTATGTTTTTCTTTCTACGAACATTCAGTTTTCGCTCACATTTAATAGGAATAAAACTCGTTCTTTTCCTGATTTTGGACATTTACATTGAAGGGGATTTCGTTATGGAACAACGCAGATAAGTCATGTGAAGTAACGAAATAAATCACCCCGACAAAATATACTGATCTACAGAAAAGGTTTCAAAACTATAAATAAGTATAATTTAAGTCATTAAAATTACATTGATAAAAATAAATTTGCGAGTTAAAACTTCAAGAACAGTATAATAACAAATATTATTATACTATTTACAATTATTTTGTGCTAGCGTGAAGCAGGAGTTATAAAATGTGCCATTAATATTGGGAATTATTCTTGTCGACAAGTGTGTATATGATAAATGTATAGAAATGTATAAAGGAAGATTCATTTTAACGGGATGTGACATTCACACATAAATATAGGAAATGGTTTCAGTAAGCGACTGAAAAGACAAGAACTAACAGCACATGACCGTTTCATTTGTAACTTAAAAATGATCAAACGGGGAAATGATTGTACATGTGATTGTTTGCAAGAAAATAGAAAAGTGTTGCTTCCGTTATAAGATATGAATTACATTGTATTATAATTGCGTAGGATTATTTAAATGAAAAAATGTAAATATAAATTGTGTAATTTTTCTTTTGCCGTAGAAAACAAGAAGCTTTTCAAGCAAATATCGGATTATAAAATTTTCGGAGACTTTGCTTGAAAGGAAAGGTATAATAATATGTTTTTATTTATATTCCTGTGTAAGATTTTCGTTCTAATTAGTTCTTTGCATTGTAGTATTTTAATAAAATCAGAGAAAATTGGCGAAGGGACGTACGGAGATGTTTTCTTAATTATAAGAGACAAAAGAATCTTTGCCATCAACATAAATCTTATTGATGGAGTTATTCAGATTAATGGGCGACCACAACGAAGTTTCAAGCAGATTGTTGAAGAGATATTGATACACTGGAAAGTTTTTTCTTTCTAAGTTTCTTACAAGTTGAAATGAAATCACTAAATCGTGAAGCAAGATCAATTATTTTTAAAATGTGTCAAACTGTGAGTTCCAGAAGCTAGGAGCGTACACTAATTTGCGTTAGTTATTTAAATCTATTAATAGCGTACAAAACTAGTTTTTGTTGTTTATGAAATATCACAATAGAGCTTTGCGTCTTAAACGTTAAGACGATAATCATAGATTGGCTTTAAGCAGCATTTGACAAATCAGTTTCGAATAAAACTGTAGAAGCAAAGACAGTATTCTAATGTTAGAGAACTGTATCAAGTATTAAACGTGTAGAAGATTTAAAGGATAGAGAATGTACACTATGTTGGTAAAGGGTCATAATCTTCTTCTGTCCAAGTCGTACTAGAAATTAATGGCAACTTGGAGTTTGTATGAATGTGTTATTGAGTTGGTTGTAGTGTTTAATGAATATTTCTTATGCAGATATTTTTAGTGAGATTTTGATTATATTTTTTATAGTTTTCATATATATCTATTTCTTTAAAGCCATGGTAGTGTTGTATTGTCTTTATTTTGTAACCACATTTTCAAGACATGCTACGAAACAAGTTTTCTAGACTCATTTCAGGGAGGCAGAACAGGTTCTGTTTTCTCATTTCATTCTTTGATACCAATCACAAGGCAGAAAAATTAGTTGTTTTTTTAAATTGAGTTTGAAATGAACAATCATCAATCTTGCTTTAACTTTTCGTCAATTAGTACAACATCACCTTCGTAAGATTTGTGGCATGTATTTCGCTCGAACAATGTTCAGCGCGCCATGTTCAGAGCTCCATTTTGACAAAGGTTCTGGAAGGAATAAAAGATTTGCTCAATGAGGCGACGTCAAGCTATGGACAATTCATATATGAGTTTAGTTTCCATGAACATGAGGAGTGATGGCTTTGATGAGTACAGGTGTGATAGAGACTATTAGCCTCTAAGATAAAGGATGAAGGTAATTAGGAGAGACTATGGGAAAGTCTTGTACATGGCGCTGAACGGCGGAAGAATCGTATTGGGATTTTTATCAAAGGATATAGTGCAAGTTATTTAAGGTTTTAATAGACGTGTTAAAAGTATTGTGCACTATATATGTGTTTCGTTGTCTTGTGTCTTTGGGCAAAAATTATGTAACAAAAATCGTATCTTTGAAAACTAATTTAAAACGGCATCAAAGACTAGTTCCAAAACGTTATCGTAGTCAAGTTTCAATCGACGAAATAACATTTCTTTTATTAATGTGTCGCAAGTGTTTGTGTGAATTATTTGCTCAGGTACGTATATTTTTTAAATTTACAATATTCACATTTGCAAAGTGTGTTTTTGAATACGTAAGATACTTTAAAGGAATCTATCATCGTCCTTGACAAGTTTAATATAAATCGCTTTGAATGTATTTGTAGATTTTAATAAATTTGTAGTATTCAAAAGAGTAGTATTAACTATTTTGAAGAGTGCCAAAACTATGAACATTATAAATTCTATCGAGTTTTTATTTTATCTATGAAACATGTAATCAACAAGCGGTGGTAATTTGTATAGATTCCCTGATTCATTTCTAAAGTTTGTTTACGTTTGTACAGAATGAATTCCTAGGCAAGAAACAATCAACTTTACCACGTAATAGAGTGTTCGCTTAGTTTTATATTTCACAACAGTGTTTAATGTTCAACATGTAACGTAAATATTAATTTATCTAAGAATCTTTGCAGTATTTACATTTCATTTTTAATATGAACCGATTCATTGATTCTTTCCATAAGTTTGTTTACATTCTTAAAGAACAATGTACAAGCATGAAACTAGGTTCATATTGTAGTTAGAGGATGATAATTAATGTTTAAATTCCTAAAATTTGAGTATAATCATTTAAAAATACATTTGACGGTGATTTATTATGACGTTGAACACAGGAACATTAGCTTGTGGATGTGCCATGCAAACTTGTCAAAGTCACCTTGAATGTTTTGTTTACAAAAGTATTGTACGTCTAATGGCATCGAACTGCAAAAGAATCGAATTGGGATGTTTATCAAAGAATAGTGCAAGATATTTAACATTTTATAGACATGTTAAAAGTATTGAGAACTATACGCGTTTAATTGTTTTGAGTCTTTGTGCAAAAATTAAGTGACGTATCTTTGAAAACTGATTTGAAATTGCATCAATGACTAGTTCCCTAACGTAATCGTAATCAAGTTCCTTTCATCGTTATAACATTTATTCATTAATGTGTCGTATGCGTTTTTCTGAATGTGTGGCTAAGGAACGTATATGTATTTTATTTACTTAGCACATATGCCTGTATTATACGTCGTCCAAGTTTGTTTTTAAATATGTGAGATTCTGAGAAATGTATAGTTATTCTACATTTGTATGATATAATTCGTTTTGAATTATTTAGCAATAGAGAATTAAGCAACAGGAATCGAATAAGTTGAATATGAATTGANTTTTATCAGAAAGACAAAATCTTCGATTACCAACATTGGTGTTCACTAGTGTGTGTTGGAATAGCTAGAATATTGGTGTCAGGCTGAAGTAGAGACTAAACTTAAATCCTGTGGAAAGAATTTTCACAAAAGCTAATCTGAATGCAGTTATGCCCTCCCATGCATATTAACCCCATATCTTATAAACGTGAATATGATCTTATAAAATACGAATTATAAAGTGTATTAAATTAAGCCAGAAAGAAATAAGCATTAAAAACTGAATGAGATAAATTTTAATAGAAAATTTTTAGCCAATTATAAAATTTTGGAGTAAAGTACATTTTCCATTAAAGAATAATGCAAGAGGAGTCGAATGAGGTCAATTAGACATGAAAACGTTTATTGGGAAAGATACAATCAAGGATTTTTAACATAGGAGTTCACTATTTTATGTCAGGATATCTAGATAATTGGTGTCAGGATAAAGTAGAGTCTAAAATTAACCCCTGGGAAAGGAATTTTCTTAAAAACAAATATGAAAGAAGTTATGCCCTACGATGCTTATTAACCCCATTTTCTATAAATGTAAATATCTATGGATGTTTCAGAAATTTTACGGTGCAGTAAATTTAGCAAAAGAAAATGAAACCACAGGAAACGAGTGAGAGCAATTTGAATGAGAAACGAAAATTGGGAAGGACAAAATCCAGGATTAAAAAAAAAGAGAGTTGAGTATTCTGACAGCATAACTTGAAACATAGTGTCAGGTTCAATTAGTGTCTCAATTTAATCCCTGTACTAGGAATTTTCTTAAAAATAAACATGAAAGAAGGTATTCCCAACGATGCACATTAACCCCGTTTTCTATAAATATAAATATCTTCGGTTATTTTAGAAATTTTGCAGTGCAGTAAATTTAACAAAAAAGAATTAATTAATGAAAACTGAATGAGATTAATTTGAATAGAATATCATAAATGGGAAGGACACAAACAAGGATTTTCAACATGGAAGAACAAATCTGAAAGAAGGTAGTGAAGGAACCTATTTTTGTGCAACACCAGATGGCCTCATTAAGAGAGACTATGGGAATGTCTTGTGGACTGAGAGATGTACATGTTTTCTTTAATATTTATGATAATAGAATTAATGCCATTATACACTTTCTTTTAAGATTTGTTTTATCTGGAAACTATCAAACATCAAATTACATTATTCGGTTTTTGATTGAATAAACTTGTTTTTTAGAATTATAACCTACGTTGAGAGTATAAGAAACACACTCTCGTAAAGAAGTGTTTTCCCTTAATTCGCTGGATGAGAGGGAGTGGCCCTTCGGTGAGTAGCGAAAGCTAATAGACTGGGGTTCAAGTAGATGATAGTACAGTTAAGGTCCGAGAGGTCACGACGTCAACGATTTTCTACGTCCAATATACTGAGGATTATACCGAAAATAATGGAACAATTCGTAACAAGACACAGAGTCTTCGGACAATATTTGAAGAGATTTGTTTGATAGATGATGGATGATGTGTACGTGGAGTGGATGAAGAAAACACAGATCACCTGTTATGGGATTGCCCTTGATACGCGCGAGAACGGGCTTCTTACTTTAGAGAATATCGCAAATACGACATGCTCACGACCAAAATATGCGCGAAATTAATAGAGACACAAAGTAAATATAAAGCCTTCGTGACATATGTGAGCAAAATTCGATGATGCGAGGTTGAACTTTCTCAGCTTCTTGGAACAATGACGTCACTTAACGTCTCTTCTCACACTTTACAAATAAACAATACCGATGAAAAATTCAACTTTGATTCTTCTGCGCACAGCAATTTAAATGTATTTAACTTCTCTAAGTTGATTAATGATATGCAAATACCAGCAACCATGGAATAGTTGATAGCTGTTGTCAGTACGGCCAAATCCACTATATCTGTCCTAAAACGCATTTTGGATCTTTTAACTCTAGACTACCGAGTATCTACTCGTGGAGAAGTAATTGGAACGTCAAATTTTGATTAGTTCTGCCTTTTGTAGAGACAGCTGTTACATTGGTGAACAAGGGAAACGGAAGGATGTGCTTGATAAGTGCAGGGACAGGAGAGGACGACCAACTTGCGTTGCTAAACTCCCTATTGACAGAAGGAGCGTAATGAATTCTCATCAGTGTCTCCAAAAAAGATAAAAGTGGAGCCAAATAATACTTCTTTAATAAGAATATCTTTATAAGAATCGAAAGAGTCGAGATTCAGATGCTCAAAAAGAAGTTGATGATGCTTTTTTAAGAAGAAAAACTTGACTAGTAAAAAAAAAAAATTGTGAAAGAAGATCATTTATGTTTAAAAGCTATTTGGATTTTTACTAGAATTCTATAAAATCAAGTTTTTTTTCCTTGATTTTAATAGAATTCTAGTAAACGAAAAAGTTTATAGATATAAATTAATCAACACAGGATTGATCCTGCCTAAAAAGTATACCTTTTTTTCTTATTTACATATAATTCACTAGGAAATTTTTAATCTAAATAATATTTTATGTCTGTTTCGTATTATTTGGGTAAAAATTTTTTATTGAATTATTTTAATTTAATTAAGCGATTATGAGAAAATTTTTGTATTTATGAATCAATAAATAAAATTAATTTAAATAGATATGTTTACACTTTGGANTCTACACTTTGGTGTATGATGCACGTGAATTTTTGATATTTAAAGAAATAGTTTAATTCTGTTGGGTGTAATAGAATTATACTGTTACTATAATGAAAATAAATATAAAATTTACTTGTTTCATCCTATCAAGATGATCCTTTATTCAGGCATTTCATTTTTTAGGTTTCTTATCTTTATATAAAAAAAATGATTGGTTCAAGATACAAAACTTTTCTGATATTTTCCAATTCAAAAAAAAAAAGATTAAATTTCGTTAATTATTTTTTTTTAGTTAATAAGACATTTATATATATAAGTAGATATCTTATTAACTAATAGGAGTGTTACTTATATAATATATAAATAATTATAAATATCCAATTATTTATTAATATTTAACAATTATAAGATCAAATTAGATTAAAAATAAATTGTTAAAATAGTATGACTTCAGATATCAATCTATTCTTAATATTTTTATAAATCCATTATATAACTTATAATTAAATATTAATATTTAAATAATTTATATACCCTTATTAATTATTTATTAAATATAAAATTATAGAAAATTTATATATCTTTATTAACCAATTAATCATATTTTAGTGTATACATAAGTGTTTCCAAAAAATTATGTAAGTAAAGTAGTTAAATACAACTTACTAATTAAAAATGAATTAATTTACATTTAATCTTTAAGGAGAAATTATATCGTAAATATACAATTCTCATTTTAGAACATTTAGCGAAAAATTTGTATTAATTGAAAATAAGATTTTTATCATTTAATTTTATTTAATAATAATAAAAAGATGTAAAGGATCACTTTAAATTAAGAAATATAGCTTAAAGAAAGTGATTCATTTACATTGAATAGATTTTGTGCGATTCAAGTGTTTTTATGTGGACCAACAAGGACATATGATTTTTAAAAGNTTAAATATGTTGACATGTGAAAGAAATTTCTAAATGAGTATAATTTGCAGTTAAAAAATTTTTAGAAATAAGTAATTTTAGATAAAGTAAATTTATTAATATTGATTAAAAATGTGCCAGCAGTCGCGGTTAAACATTAAATGTAAACGATTTATATTAAAATTGAAGTAAACTGTATAGAAAAGTTATTATTGAGTATATTCATTAATTGGTGAAATAAAAAATGTATATAAAGAGTTAATAATTGATTTATTTGATTCTTTGAAACATATATTTAAAACTAGGATTAGATACCCTATTATTATATGTGTAAAATTTGAATATTTTAAATATTAATAGTTATGTTCTTAAAACTTAAAGAAATTGACGGTATTTTAGTCTTTTCAGAGGAATCTGTTCTGTAATTGATAATACACGAATTTATGAACTTTAATTTTGTATAGCTTGTATATCGTTGTCGTAAATTTATCTTGAAAAAGTTTATTTTTAGGAAAAATTATTTGTTTATATGTCAAATCAAGGTGCAGCTAATAGTAAAGTAGAAATGGATTACAATTTTATGGTAAGCGAATAAATAAATTTAAAAAAATTATTGAAGATGGATTTGATTGTAAATTTATTAATTGGTATATTGATTTAAGCTTTATAATATGTACATATCGCCCGCCACTCCTGTTATAACATAGGATAAGTCGTAACAAAGTAGATGTACTGGAAGGTGTATCTAGAAAGTCAATATTTATTGGAATAAAATTATTAATGTTATTGTTTATGTTTATGAATATCTTATTAAAAATAATTTTAGATATTAATTGATTAAGTAAAGTTTATTGAATAATTATGGAATTTATAGTTTATAGTACTGTGAGGGAATTGTGAAATAAAAATTTATTGTATAGGAGAAAAATATTGTACCTTTTGTATCAGGGTTAATTAAATATTTTATACAAATTTGTATATTTCTCGAATAGAAAAGAGTTATTTAAATATTTAAGTTAATGTTAAATAATTATTTATAATATTTAAATAGAAATGAAATGTTATTCGATTTTTTTATATCTATTTTTTTAAGAAATGAATTTAATTTAGATTTTAATTTTCATAATTAAATATTATATTTATATTATTAATTTAAAGTTAAAATTTTTGGGGATGAGCTTGAAAATGAAAATTATATTTAATTTGTGAATTTATAATTGTAGGCTAAGAATTAGCTATTATTTTAAATATGTTATAGTTTCTTTTGTTAAAATTTATTATTTAATTAATTTTGAATATTAAAAAATTAAAATGAATTTGATTTTTAGGATATAATGATTGAATTAGTAAATTGGTATTTTTGTGAATATTTATTTATAGAAATATAGTATATAATTTGTTTTATGTAAGTTGTTTTATATTAAGGAATTAGGCAAGAAATTTTTATTATTCGCCTGTTTATCAAAAACATGTCTTTAAGAATTAATTTAAAGTCGAACCTGCTCACTGATATTACATTGTTAGTAGGTGGGTTTACCAACAACTTGGCTCCCACGTGGAGGGCTTAGTAGAAGTAGCTAGTTATACTTAAAGTTATTGATAATAGGAGGAGATGAATAGAGCAAGGAAATTTTGCTTTTGTGTAGTCACAGCAATATGAACTGGGACATGAATGTGAAATGTGAAAAGCTACTAATTATCTGGCCCTGTCGGGAATCGAGCCCGGGATGACTCGGTGATGAGCGACAACACTACCACCTGAGCCACCGGTGGGGCTTGATCCGACGAACTGACGATGACTCATGTTTCCCGTTTTTATATACTTAATTGGCGAGATATTAAATAAATGATAAATTTCGGGAGACTCCCACACGTGGCGAGAGGCCCTCTGAGGGAGGCATCATGTCGCTTTGTGACAGGTTTTTGCAGGAAGTGGAATCTTTTGGAAGTGGCTACTTACCTCATGCACTTCCCACCATGCAATTGAGTCTAGCGCCGAGCAGAAGGAAGAGCTGAAAGTGAGATTGGGCGCCGTGGGTGGCACCGCGCCGCGCCGCGTGCCTACGTCACCCCCCTCCACTCGGATTGAAAGCATTGAACGGTGCCCCACCGACGCGCTCCTTGCGCAGGCCGCCGCGGCCGCGCCCGCACCANTTGAACGGTGCCCCACCGACGCGCTCCTTGCGCAGGCCGCCGCGGCCGCGCCCGCACCAGCACGCACTGGCGGCCGCGCGACGAACTACTCGCACTTGCGACACGTTAGGAGTCGAAATGAAACACACTATCCAATGAAGATTTACATTATTTTACTCGAAGTTCAGTGCTCCGAGAAAATGAAACTGAAGAAAAAAGAAATCACGAATGGAATCGCACTGCGCTTCTTCGTTTAAATTATATTACTTTGTTACACTCGTAGGCAGTTTGTAAAAGCTCTCTTCACATTAAACTACTTATTCAATTCTTTATTTATTGTATAACTAACTGGCTTGATGTTGGTGTAGCACTTGAGCAGTGTGTTGCCCACGCTTTTACTTCGCCATCGTCCAGAAGAGTAATGATATTTGTACCTCGCGTTATGTTAGGAGGACATCCGAAATTCTCAAAACTTAAATCCATCGCCAACCTCTGCCATCAATTCAACGCGCTTGCTCTTGTGGTGCTTTCTGTTACGAGCGTGTAGAACTAATACTTATTAACTTGTATTTCTTGACAGCAAATAGTCGCTTTTGTGACTACTCTTAATATTTATTTGGATATAAATTGAATTTGTAGAAGTTGGCAATTGGTGTTAGGTAGCCATATTGAATAATTGTCGGCAAAGTTACATGACTTTCATTATAGTTAAACTATTTAAAAATGTATAGTGGTTTTGGTTCTAACATGTGTATTCAATATAATACCCTTAATCTGTAGCCTTGCGGAATGATTGTTCGCTATTTAAAAGATATGTCATGCTGATCTGTATTTAAGATTTTAAAAATTAAATTATATATAATATTTAACTAAAAAGAGAATGTGCTTGAGGCAATTAAATGTGAATAATTTTTAAAAATCATTTATTAAAGATATGATTTTACTAACGAAAAAGAATAGTCGCGTACGTTATAATGAAAAGTTACGATGAGAAATAGGGGCAGCGTAAAACAGAATATTGTATCCATCTATGCGTCTGTTTTTGTCCTTTATTTCGAGCCACGCGCTTCGACTGACGTAGTGTTTCTCAAAACGAAGAGTTAACTTCCCGAATTAAAAGAAATGGAAGAGCGATTTGTCAAAGTGAAGGAAGAAAAGTACTTATTACACCAAAGAGGACGCTTTACATTGCTTGCTGGGTATTTCAAAACAGCGTAGATCGTCTTTCTTCCCCAGACTCTTGAATGAAGTGGGGCTGCCCCTAAGCAAGGCAACCCCCAACGCAGATATCACAGCACGGGTTGCCTTTTGTCTCGACTTTCTTCGATTAATCACACTTAATAATAATAATCACCACCATCATCAACAATCTCCTTTCCAAATTTCATCCCGAACGACGACGTTGTTTAGTCGTAATCGAGTAGCAAGCAGACATACACACTTTCGCGT
>NNCF01131437.1:91161-102131 GCA_002313205.1 Laupala kohalensis | reverse complement strand
GGGGGGGGGAGCCATGACTTACGAAGAATCATCAGATACTGTTCCAGATGCCACGTTCCTGAAGGAATCTAAACTGTTGGGTAGATTGTGTCTCCGTCGGCTGGTACTATTCTTCGAAAACTACTGGCATTGCTTCCACTTACTTGTGTGAGGCTCCTTCCTTTCTCTTTCCTGACCTTTCTCGGTCACCTGTTCTTTTCGATCCCGACGCTATTAGGGCAAGACTTTCTTTTATTTTCCTCATTTTTGTTCCCCGCTCTTTCATTTTTTGTCCTCAATGTTTTGATATTTGGTTTTCAGATATGTTTTGGTATGTTGTAAATCAGGAGGGTTTTCTGTGGGTATGGTTGAGTCATTCGGCGAGTCCCACACGCGTGGAGAGTCATGTTGGCTCTCCTTAGTACGTAACTGCTTTTTTCCCTACCTGTACAGAATTTTAGGGCTCCAATGACCTTTGATGTCGACGATCCGTAAAACCCCACACAAAAATAAATAAATAATTATTTTTTAAACAGTGTAAAAAATTAATAAATCGAAAACTAAATTTATAGTGTTTGAAGATTGTGTACGTGGGATGTGTCCGGTTCGGAACGCAATGAAAGAAAAATAAATAAAAGGGTCACACAAAAGGTTGTTGACTACTTCCACATCCCCGTGGTGGGGATGCATTCTGCACCTTGCTTGGCCAGAGATGAAATCATGTTGCTTGCTAAGAATTGTTAGTTTATTTGCAATGTAATTTTATATATTTAATGACACATTAAAATACAGATCAATATTTTTTTTTTAAACCTGCCAAAGACTACATCGAGGACAACAAACTAATTTACTTCTACTAATAAACTTATGAACACAAAGCGTTTCCGTTCATGTTTGTTTCCTCTTTAGATAAATTACTCGAAGCAAAGTTTTACGACTTGGAGTTTACGTTAAATCCATAACGATGCGAGAAGAAATGTAGAAAGTTTCACGGAATAATCTTCATCGTATGACGCGGCGTGGAAAATGGGTAATAAGTCTCGCAAAGCTTTTCCCGCCGCCCGATCGCCGCTGGTCTCGGAAAGAGGGCTCGACAACTGAATAACGGCGAGTGACGTGGCTCGGTGACAAGTGAAAGTGTTGGTCAGTGGTGCGCTCGCCGTGGCCTTGAGGAGAAGCGCCGCTGCTCTTCCGATGGACGTCCTGTGACGCAACGCGGGTGACAACCGTTAATCCTGGTAGTGAAAGGTTGAGCTATATATCCAACGAAGGATGACACAACGTTTTATCAAAAAAAAAAAAGAAACAAGAAAAAGAGTGCTGTAGTGTTTGTTTTTATTTTATGAGTTTCAATTAGAAAACAAATTTGTAAATTTATCTATTGTGAAAAAAAGAAGTTACAAAATTCGTAATATTGTGAAGAGAACAGTTACGAACTGCGTATGACCACGTGGAGGACTGTAAGCCAATATACTCTGCGGAAGCGAGCGAAGGACCATCCCATCAAGAGCTTTGAGGCGGTGGCGAATTTAATATTTTAGCGCACTTGTGAAAATAAAAATAGTTCGGTAGGTTTTATAATTTTAACGGAATCCAACGTTTGTTTTAATAAAACACAAAGTTATTACATAAGTATGTATATTTATCAAACTATAGATTATTCGTAAATTATTCTACACAAATCGTAACCATTAAATTGGATACATTCTTGATTATATTTCTTCCTTCTAACCGTGACGCGGATGAAGGATTTCCGAAAGTGAGAAGTTNGCCCTAAAGCCCCACAAAAAAAAAATGTCTGAAGTAGGCGCTAGCTTAAACCCACGCTCTGCCAACACTCAGCGGTGGCAAAAGGAAGCCAAGTCGATACCAGTAGACTGCTGCTGAATTGTTGGCTCTACCTCCACTTTTGACCCTGGATTAGTGAAATATATCGTACGACTTTGTTAGGACGTATCATTCAATCTTTAAACCATTGATTGTTAATGTTGTAAAATAATAAATTATTACGTCTTGATTAGTTTTCTCTCTCTCTCTCGTCGAGTCGAGATAAATACAAAGGAGAGCGACGTACATTTCTCGTATTAACTTACTTCGATGTAATTTACAACCGCCCTCATTAAGTGAAGTGAGGAAGTAGTCACGGAAGATATATTCTAACCGAGATATCTCGCAAGTTGAATGTCAATGGTAGGATGGGGTGACGTAATTGGTAGCTCCTCTTCGCGCTAAGCTGTAAGTCCCGAGTTCGAATCTGGGTCCTGTCTCCCATTTTCATTTAACTGATAGAGTATTGGTGGTAGAATGAATTGGCTTAGTTGGTAGCGCCTCTTCGCGCGAATCTGGTGGTTCCGAGTTCGAATCGCGACCGTCTCCCATTTTCATTCAACATTAGTGATCTGTTGCCTGGCGGTGTCGTTTACTACAATTCAATGTACGGTTTCCCAAACTTGTTGAGTGACGGAACACTATATTCATTCTTTTGGTTCTAGCATTCTGGCACAGAGGTAGTGTTCCTAGTTTAGGTATGCTAGGAAATAAATTAATATTCTGGGGGAAATTTTTATTTACGATATCATGAAGTTCTGCGAAATATGATACAACGCGTTTTGCGTTTGAGTATTTGTAACATGACACAACAATAACACATAAAATGGGTACCTAATCGCGATGTGTTATATTTGCGAGAAAGTGGGAAATTTGCACTGCACTAATTTGCTTTTTTTCTTCCTCGTAACACCTAACTTCCCACGGAACACAGTTGGGCAAACCCTGATTTAATAGGTTTAAAAGACTTCTGTATTACAGGGCACTCCTCGAATATTTCTTTTTGGAATATATTAGTTTTTTTTCTTGATTATTGAAACTCTCCTTGAACTTGACTCGGAACCCATAACTTGTCAATCACTGTTCACCTACTCAAAAAGAGCGACCTTGTTGCGTCTGCTGACGTTATCTCTCCGGAGACGCTGCATCGGAGTGAAAAACAGCAGCGTACGTAACAGCGGGCTCGGCACCTGCACTCCGCCATGAAGAGGCTTCGAGAGGTGAAGAGTCAGAGGTCGGGAGACGTAACTGCGCCGTTTGCGTCACATCCAGCACTTCTGGAAGCTTCGACCGAACGGCGGGTGTCGGTCGTTTGACACGTGCGAGGGGTTCTCTGTTATCTCGAATCTAACACACAAAGTACTAATGCACTTACACGCTCTTGTATATTATTTTTAAGACGCAATAAAATTTATAATATTTATGCCATTTTTTTTTCTTTGAAGTGTTTGCAGATGGTAATGTAGCGTGCTATTGAAGCTTGTATACATGAGACGACACGAGGTATGTTGCCGTTTTCAAGACTACGATTCAAAAAATGTACAAAGATATAAAATATATGACACAAATATTCAACGATGTAAGAGGAAGAGGGTACATGCACTTAAAACTAATTGGTATATCAATATATTAAAAGATTTGCCGAAACACATGACCTCAATGTGTGTCCTAAGTCACCTACGTTCCGAACACAATGAGGCTGTTTTAAATGTATATCTATGTATATTTTTTATATATTGTCTTGAGATGGGCTACTTAGTTTCATTCATCTTTGTCATTCATTGTAGTATTTGTAAATGGGAAATGTAGCGTGCTATTGAAGCTTATCTTCATGGAGTTAAGAGT
Source organism: Laupala kohalensis (assembly GCA_002313205.1). Lineage (NCBI taxonomy): Eukaryota > Metazoa > Arthropoda > Insecta > Orthoptera > Trigonidiidae > Laupala > Laupala kohalensis. The sequence continues at coordinate 98,480 of NNCF01131437.1, read as the reverse complement.
TGGGTGGTTGGGTTATTGTTAGTAGGTGAGCCGGTTAGTTGTGGTTACCAACAACTTGGCTCGCGTGCAGGGGTTAGTAGAAGTGGTTAGTAATAGTTAAAGTTATTGATACTAGAAGGAACTGGATAAAGGAGGGTTGGCTTTTCAATATACACAGAGCTATATGAACTGGGACATTCAAGTGAAAAACTACAAAAGCTACAAATTTTTCTGGGCCCACCGGGAGCTGAACCCGGGATGACTTGGTGAAGAGAAAGAACGCTTGCACCTTAGCCTCCAGAGGGGCTTGCTGCCTCTTTGAGGAACTGAAATGTCGAAAATTGGAATTATTGTATATATGTATCTCGTTTCGGCCAGCGTTGGACCACGAATGACGTGTGCCACTAAGGTTCAGTTTTTGTGTGAGTTTACTAACTAGACGCTTCGTGAATTTTACCGTGATCGTAGGAACAGCGTCTACATAGGATCCGAGTATTACAACTGCAGTGGTTAGTCGCAGCTATTTCTATCTGAGACATGGAAGTGGAAAGCTACCAATTTTTTTATCTTGTCCCAGCTGGGAATTGAACCCGGGATGACTGGTTGACGAACGACCACGCTGACACCGTAGCCACGGAGGGGCTTGTATTTGTTGAAGTTTTTGAAACTAGGAGCAGTAACAGGTGAATAGAGGATTTGCTTTTCAGTAGTCACAGATACGTGAACAGAGACATTCATGTGAAAAGCTACAATATTTTTTTTACGGCCCCGTCGCATGGGCGCCATCCATTGATAATGCAGTCATTACATACTCACAAGATACTGCCTCGCGTAAATATTAGAAGAATTATTGAACAAAACGATAAAACATTTCGGTCATAACAACATGTTTTACCGTTCATGGAAACGCGCTCTTTTCGTAAACTTTATTTGTCCTTCATTATTTATATTGTTTAATCGGGATTTTCTTTTCCTTTGCATTGTTCCTACCTGTACAGAATTTTAGGGCTCTAATGACCTCGATGACGACGAGTCGTAAAACCCTCCCACCACAAGAAAAAATCCTTAAAATGTTCGTTTTGCTGTGCTCTCCAATATTTGTCCTTGCATGCTGTTCACTAAATTTGACTCGAGCGTCAATTACCTTGCCTGACGAAGGCCTCCGAATATGAGTAATTAGCTTCTCTGTTAACGTTGTGTTTTAATAATATTAGTTGTAAGTCGAATTATTTTATTGTATGAATATGAATTACTTAAAAAGTAAAAGTAGCTTGTAATAACTTTTTTACTTTGTAACAAAAAAAAATTTTTTTTTTTTTAAGAAAGTAGCATGAGCTGTTATTGGATCCGTTCGTAGGTAGCCATTAGCATTTTATTTGTATTACATGGCGATAACGGCCAAGGAAAGTATATAATATCTCTTCAGAGTGTGCGGTATCCTCTATAAACCATTGTTTTAATGATTCATATAGTTTTTTGTGTACAACATTTTCAAAAGTCTTCTATTTGTAGGATTCGTAAAGTATTTATTTTCGATTCCCCCCCCCCTCTTTATAGGCCGCGTATTTCATTTAAATGGTGTAGTTATTGCATAAATGGCAGGTAAGGTGAGTTTCCAAACTAAAATTTATATCAGCTATTAATGTATTAATTTACAGAAATTTTAGACGTATAAAATTGCCTGCTGAAGTACTTTAAGTAAAATATCTTCCTGTATTTATGCATGTTGATGTGATGTGTCCCTGGCACAAATGAGTTCGGGTGAGTAGTGACATAGAGCTATTACCTGAAAAGCTATTCTACGATTTGCTCGTTTTACGTTATGTAACGAATTACAAAGCAGTATTTTTTTATGAAGAATATTACTTTCTTTTTGTTTAGTCTAGGTAAAGACATTTTATTTAATACAGGGTAGGGGGTGATATTTTATTCTTACAGAGTTCGTAGAGTCTTTAATATATCTTAGAAATTGTTAATTTTTGGAACTCGTTTCTAAAGACTTAGAACGTACCGATTTTTTAATATAAGTGCGTATGTTTTTATCTCTTACATTATTTCCCCTTATTTTTTACGAGAGTGTGGTAATCAACCACTTGATTCATACGTCTCTGTGGAAGGCAGCCAATGACGTGAGACTTTAAACGAAAATATAGTGTTCCCATTTACCCTGAAAATAAGAAAGAATTCGTATCTTTAATTTAGGAATCGAGGATAAAAAGGAATTATTCTTTTGGTATGTCATAAGTTGTCTTATTGACACTTTCAGTGGGTGTAATTAAATACCGATATAATGTAAATAATTAATTGAGGATGAACGATAAATTATAGCTTTTCTTTTTTTTATCTAAAACAGCTAAAATAGTGACTTAAGTTAAATGAAAAGCGTACATGGCAAAAAAGACTATTTTTTCTTTAATTTTAATTTGGTGTAAAGACGAAAGAAAAAAATAGAGACAAAAGCACGTATTAACTGCTTATACAGGTCACATAATCGATACTTAACCATAAATGGTGCTTAAAATTTATTTGAGGTGCATATTTTGTTTCCAGTTTTAAATTAAATCACATAATCGTATATTTTAAGCTCTTAATGTTCTAGGTGAATTTAAAGACGCGTTTTTTTTTTTTTTTGAAACTTTTTAAGACACTCGAAAAGTGAGAATTGAAACTCATCAATCGGAACTCGGACGTTTAAAGCGATTGTAATTATATCACATAAAAACCACGATTTAAAAAAATGAAATAAATCTGATTTGATTAAATGTAAAATTTCTATATTAAATGTTTTATTTCTATTTTTAATTTTCTTATTATTATGAGTAAGATAAGAATTACTTATTGGATGATTAATAATATATTTTACAACGTAACCAAGAATAAAATAATTATAACTATTACCTTTTCAAATGAAAATAAAATCATGTATGTTATATAAAGTTACCGCCGTATTGTTGATGCGAGATTTGGTAACTCATTATTGTTTAAGCAAATTGTGCCGCGTAGTTAATAGGAACTTTTAGCGTTCTGCAATGATTCTGTGTATAAGATATTTAATTCATGACATAAGTAAAAATAAGGTATTAAGAATGTCAGGAAGAAATGTGTAATTTGAAAAAAAATATATATCGAAGATTAAAAGGGTGAAAAATGAGTTCGTGCAATTTGTAAATTTTTGCGAAAGGGAAATGCATTATTGCAATAAAAACGTTATTATGTAGTAGTACACGCATTTTTATCTGCCATACAAATTTGCCATTTTTGAGAAAAAAATCTTGATGTAAATCATCTAATTTAAATAATTGCGGCCTTGATTATAATTTACCTTCTGGATCTTACAGTTATTTGTATGATGACAATTTACTTTTAACTTCGCTGAGTTGTGAGTTATTACTACACTTGTCTTGTTTTAAGCATAATCGTGTCTTATTCGTTAGTATGATACAACATTGATTAATACTCTCACATCTCTGTTTAGTACTACTCTGTTTAGTACCATCGTTTACCTACAGCACAGATTTATTGGTCGACTCATTTCAGTTACTCATTGCGACATCAAATTAATTAAGCGAAGTAGGTGGACAAATTAAGTGCAAAAAAAAACAAATATGATTTGTTCTAGAATACTGTCGTAGATTGATGTTGAGGAATCGAATTAGTCTGAAATGTTTGATGGATATACGGTAGTGTAGAAATGACAGGTTAATTCAATCTGTGGTGAATAATGCGAAAATTCTTTGGTTTCGAAAGATTCTAATTAAGCAGAAAGAATTTTTCAGCAGCATAAAAGTATGTCTGCGATTGAGACTTACATCCGTTGTATGTTCAGGCAACGAGATTTTTATTTGCTAATTTACTTGAATTAAATTCAAATCCTTACCTACGTATAAGTTATTACAAATTAAAAAGTTTTAAAGTAAAAAAAAAAAACTTACAAAAGTCGCTAACACATTAGACAAAACAGTTTCGACTTCCAGCCACGTAGAAAGTGAACCTATCCTTATCTCTCTGTTGGACTCTATTAGACCGACATGACATGGATTCTCTCAACGAGAATGTATGCCATAGGTATATGATCATAGCTCAACTATGATCAAAGATTGTGCATAACACGGACATATGTTTGTTCTTTCTTCATATATTGTTGTTCTCCGTGCACAACACGGACATATGTTTTTTGATAATATCCGTGTGACATAGAAATATAACCGTGTAATGCCGGCCTTAGATGAGTGGAAAGAAGAGGAGCGAAATTCAATGTAGTTCAATACGTATATTTCAAAGACGAAGACCGTCTGGACGTACAATATGAATGTTTGATAATAGAATACCAAGGAAAGCACTCCCAGAAAGAAAACATAAAAAGAGATCGAGTGCTAAACCTAAAGACGAATGATGGTCGGATGCTTGGGATTTGCTACGATCGAGAGATTGGGAGAGGAAGGTAGAGGGTGGGGACGATTAGAAGAAGCCATAGCTCGCACTGGACCAACGCCACCTAGATTTGGCCTTCGGGTCGGCACAAGAGTACTGTGATACGGGTTTCTCATTAGGTCCATATTGTTTTTTGTTTGTTTTTTTCGGGAGAATGCTTGGTATTTATATCTCTTGTCAACGTGTTCATATGTTGTGTATTTTCCAATCATTAGATATTAAAGATCATAGTGAAGTACGGTTTTCTAAGTTCTGCGAAGGAAATACCGAAAATAGACCTAAAGTTCAGGTATTTTCTTTGTAAAAATTCTTCGTTTGAAGAAAATCTTCAATAACACAAAAGCGTTTTTATGAGTGCAAACATTCCAAGGTAGACAGCTTAGGTCTAATTACATGATTCCGTAAATGGCAAAAGTTTGATTCCGTGCGTGACATGATTGTAGCAAGCGAATTCGAGGTGCTTTAAGATTCAGTATTGGAAATCTGTGATCGTCTTATAATTTAAAATAACTCGAGAAGCGTCTCCCGAGAAGATAATTTTATTGCTATTAGTTTTAGTTTGCGTCGAAAATATGTTAGAAGCATTTAATAACATGCTGCGTGAAATGACAATACGCGGAAGTCCATTTGTTATTAATATTTAAGGAAGAAAGAAGGAAATTTAATATTTTACTACATGCATGAGTAACAATGTATATGACGAATCAGTAGACCACGTGTTCTACGACTCTGACGTTGACAGCAAAGATTGAGGAAAAGTTTCTAACGAAATTCAAAAGCGTTTTGATATTTGTGNTGAGGAAAAGTTTCTAACGAAATTCAAAAGCGTTTTGATATTTGTGTCTGAGAAAAAAAAAACCGAACAAGTGAAAACTAAATAAATATATGACATTTTCAAACAATATACCGCGCAAATAACAGAAAAAATATATTTGAAAGGAGGAAATCAGCAAATTAGAGGAAAATTTAATAGGGATAAATTCTCGTAAGATAAACAAGTGAGACGCGCATTTATACAGGAAAAAAAAAGGAAACAAATTTAAAAAATTCTTTGTCTTATGAAAGCTGTGTAACTTAGATTTTATGGTGGATGTTAAGAACGGAGGTAACGACCGTGTTGGGAAATGGGGGTATGAGAGTAATTCAAATCAATAATAATAATAATAATGACTTTGTTTTTTTAAGTGTAGGATCATCGTCTTGAATATCATCTATATGAAACGAAGTAACAAGGTGAACAGATAATTTGTTTGCGTGGGCAGTGTAAGTTATTTGTGATTAGTTTATTGTCCTCCACGTGGTCATACGTAGTTTGTCAGAAAAGTAGTGACAATTAATGTATATATTCATAAAGTAAAGTTAACGTATAAATTCGAAAGGTATACACGACAAAATATAATGTACACACGACGGGAACATTCAAAAACGTACTCTCGTCACTACTCACGGGGTCTCTCTCCGACATACCTGACATCTGGCGGTTGTTAGAGAAACGATGCCAAAATGACGTGTCGAAGTGAGTTTTTTTTTCTTTTCTTTTGTGGGTCTGTACGGCTCATCGAGATCATTAGAGCCCTAAAAACTTGTACAGGTAGGGAAAAAGCAGTTACGCACTAAGGAGAGCCAACATGACTCTCCCCGCATGTGGGACTCGTCGAACGACTCCACCATACCCACTAAAAATCCTCCTGAATTACAATACATCAAAACATTGAGGACAGAAAATGAGGGGGGGACAAAAAATAAGGAAAATGAAAGATACCCTAGCCCTAATAGCGTCGGGATCGAAAAGAACAAGAGGTGACAAAGGAAGGTCAGGAAAGGGAAAGGAAGGAGCCCGGCACAAGTTAGTGGAAGTAATGCCAGACTCAGCTCGGGGCCCCGTGTTCGCCAAACACGTACTTACTGGATGATAAGTCCCCTGGGGTGGAGGGGGGGGGGGCGAAGTGAGTCGCCTTAGCATTTTTTCGTCGTCAGCATGCAAGTAAAAGTTGTAGCTCGAACGATTAGAGATATGAGGACGAACAGCACGGAATGCTACGTGGTGATGATCAAATCCGGAAGATGACAGAACGTGATCCTACTCTATTAAAATGTTTTAGGATATGAAATGTGATATTTAACAACAATTTTTTATTTGCATTCCAACATTTGTGAACCTGAAGAGGAAGCAGAGCTACAGCGTTGAAATGTTCTTCTACAACTAAAATATGTGTTACTAATCATGTGATACCTGAAAATATACCAGTGATTTACCTGTGGTTTTGATTGTCTTTAATAATATCCGCATATATTAAATAATATAAACAAGTAATTTGTATTTCTAGTGAGTACTTTGAAATTTTCTAATGGAATTTTTTCGAATTTTTACTGATATTTACCCAAACCTTTATTATTTTGTACGCTTTCCTTACCACGTCTCTTTACATAATGTTAACAATTTGTTAAAAAATCGTACAACGTTGAATGACGGCTCTTTCGTCTTGTCGAAGGAAGCCGACGGGAAAAATATGATTAATGATAATGAAAATAACCCGTCCATTACGCTAAATTAGTTATGGCATAACCTTTCAGTTAACAATTAATGAATGCAAATTGCGAGAACTGGTATTGGAGGAGAGGAGAACTATGCATAACAATCAGGTAAACATGTCCTTCGTTCTCACGATATGATCGGAATCTTTAATAACAAAACACTTTCGTTTCATAAGGTTACCAAAGACTCCTCTCGACCTGTTTGTGAACAGATATCTAGTCCACTTTCCTGGTCGGAGGGATTAGAGAACGAAAATTAAAGAAAACTTCCTGAATATCGAGGCGGAATATTATATTCACCGAAAATTTGTACTACGAAGCACCTGAGTCACTGTTGGGTCTTCCCTACTAAAGGTACATTTACACTTGGAAAC
>NNCF01131437.1:40437-53559 GCA_002313205.1 Laupala kohalensis | reverse complement strand
AATTATTAATCTGGTAACACTTTTAGAAAGTATGTCATTTATCAGCATCAATTTTATCTGTTGATAGTTCTGGTCCGACGGGGGGTGGGGGGTGCCTATAGCTCCCTTAGCACTCCCTCCCTCGAGATCTGCCGTTGTCGACATTTTAGAGCAGAATGAACCTAACCTAACTTTAGGGAAATCCAATACCAATTATTAAAGAAAGCTCGAAGATCCATATGCACCAAACGCTGAAAAGAAGTGTGCCAAATTTCCAAACTTTTGACTTGTCCCTGCAACATGCGAAGAAATAAAATAAACTTTAAACGTTCAAAAGAAAAATATCTAAATCAAATTTCAGAAAAATCAATGCGTTGTTGGGGAGTCAGTGTGACTCAGTGGGAGGAGCGCTGTTTTGCTGGCACGATGGCCGGGGTTCGTTTTCTTCATTTTCCAGACGTGACTCCCAGGCCTACTCAACCTGCTGTAAAACGAGTACCGGGGTTCATCCTGTGGTCAAACCGGTCGGAGCGGGATGCTGATCACATTTCCTCCTTCTAGTGCCGAGGTCAAGTAATTGCGGAGCTCTACCCTCCGCGAAACCCTTGGGTACCTTCGGGGCCTTTTCAGTTTGACTATGCGTTGTTGGATCCACTCTTAAGAACACACAAAGCAAATTTAGAAGCTCTAAACCTTTCGGTTTTGGCGTTACGTGGCTGATGCTAGAAAAAACGCAAAGAAAGTTGATAAACAGAAATAGAATAACAATAAATTACGTTAATTATCTGTCCAAGGTGATTTTACCCGAGACTCAACATGGTGTGCGGCGGATAATCATTTGAAATTCCTAAATACTGATTTTATGGAATTGAAGAATCCGTAAGAATGTTGTATGTGTGACGTGACACAAATTGTAAGCACCCCAGAATATATGTTACATTTCTTAACGTATTCGAACTCTCTCTCCGACGCGTATCGTAATACGAGAATATCAAATAACTTTCACGTTTTCCGAATATGAAAAAATTATGTTTGTAACGAAGTATAAATTATATCTTCTTATATTTATTTATTTTTTTTGTATAAAGAATGACTTTTGCTGTGTAAAGTTACGTTTGTTTCCCATGTCATTACTTCCCAAGATTGTGTCACAGCTAGCAATATGGAAAAATAACGCACCCTTTTTTGACTTTTGAATGAATGTTGTTGTTTTTGTTTCGTCTTTGCAGGAGGAGTTGGACCTGACGGCTCCCAATAAAGCGGCGATGCTCAGCCTCCCTCCAGAGAAGAAGTGGCAAATCTATTGCAACCGGAAGAAGGTATTTATTTTCTATTGTAATAATTGTTGTGAATAATTTGGCAATTGTTAATTTAAAAGAAGTAATTCAACTTAATTCCCACCAGGTTTTTTTTAATTTTGGAACTATATAATTGTTTTAGAATCTCCATAGATATCCATTGTATGTGGTTGTCATCCCATCCCACCCCGGCCCGAATTTTCCTCCTGTTTTTCTTCTGGTAGAGGGTGTATTCTTTATGTGAATTTAGAGTTATTTTATTTAATTCATGCGATTTATAAACAATATTTATCGAATAATCTATAGTTTGATTCTAATGAGTACTTCTGAAATAACTTTGTTTTATTAAATACAATTGTGTTGGTATTAAGTTAATATTATAACACGTCCCGAACTATTTTTTTATTATCTAGGAGTGTGCTGAAATGTTAAATCCTCCTCTGATCGTTATGGTCCATTGCTCGCTTCCGGAGACTAAATTAGTTTATTGTCCTCCACGTGGTCAAGCGCAGTTTGTAACTTATTTTTTTAACGATAAATTTAATATCATTCAGTTGTCAGAACAATTGTGAATCAAACCCCGCATGATAAACAAGACGAACGTAAACGTAGCAACTGGCTGGTCAAAAATTCATTATAATACGTTGTTACCGACCAAAAGCCAATCCACTACTGACAGAAGGTCCATCTAACATAGTCGAAGTGGGGACTTAGACGTTTAACTAAGCAAGGAAGATAACGAAAAAAGGATTTTTTAAAACTCATCGCAAGTTCTTGAAACAGAACACATTCTTTTATTTTGAAAATATATACATTGGTTTACTTAAATACTACATACACCGAATTACTTCCAATACATAATACATAAATATAAAGTCCCTCACACTCCCCCAAAAATATGGTTTTAAGCAGAATTACTAATGTGGTGGTTTGAAACAAAAAGGTGAAGCATGGTACATAGACCTATGCGAAAACAAAAATACCCCACTCGAGTTTTTGAGTTATGCCGCCCGAAACATCCTTAATATTCATAATAGTACCTGCGTATTAACAATTGAAAATAAATGGTGAATAACCATAAACATTATATGCAGGATTTGTAACAATAATATCAAGAGCTAGCTTGAATATTTATCACATTCATATACATAAGTAATAATACTTATCATCCCTATGATGGTAAGATTTGAAGGGGGAAAAAATTGAAGAAGCTGATATCAATACTCTACGAGTTATCAGTAGTAATGCGCGTTCCTTCCTTGTGGTCCGCCATGATTACATATCCCCATGGTCTTACGTGAAGGTTGCGCTGAAATATTGACTTCGTCGGCTGGCATGTGAGGTGCGTTGACAAGCTGGAAGCTGCAAGTTGCCGAGTATACTGAAACTTAGAGATATATGTAAGACTTGGAGGTTTTCAATACACCGACGTTGATTGTAGCCACATTGCCATTGCGTAGCTTATTGTGAGAACAGCGACGACGAAGTTATGTCCCTTTGACATAGGTAGTTGCTTGTAACATGAGCACATTACTGCGCAGCAGCATAACTGCGCTCTGACACACTGGGGCGCGCTGTGTGCGTCCCCTTATATAGGGTAAAGCACAGAACGTTTATGACAGGTGTGTTCTGAAATGGTTCCATGGAGCTTCTACAAGTTTCTAGGAACTTGCATAATGTTCACGGAACGTACACCTTACAATGTACTTACATGAATATCAAAGAACATACATAATTTACAATGAAGTTGCACGTATACACGTTGAACATAAAGTTAGTACGATATACGATGTTCTTGAATTTGAAGCAGTAAGTTCTTACGAACGTTTGGTTCGTAACATACGTGATTCAAGAATGTAAAAAGAGACAGTTGGTTATAGGTTCGCCGAAAATCTAGAAAATGTGAATTTAATGTCATTTTCATAATCTTTTTTTAACAATCTGGCCAATATTTTGATACCTTCTTGAATGGTTTGTCAAACCATAAGTTTTTTGTTTTCAGCTGCTGAAGGTTATACGTTTTCCCCAAACCATAATTCAATTTTTTTATAATATAGAAGTATGATTTAGAGAATAAATTTTGTTCAGCAATATACAAAGTAATAAAGTATAATTTTTCTGATTCATTTCTTTAAAGAAAGCACTTTTCGAAAAGTTTCATAAATGCACCGGGGTTCCTCCCATAAGTTCTTAGAAGGATTTAAATTCAAATGGGATATCATTTGCGGTTTGACACTTAGATCAAAAAAAAAAAGAATAAAAATGTATTTTCTTTATTTTCAGCCATTATTTTTTTAAAAAAATTTAAACTCTCTACCCCACTATTTAGTGTCAATACTGGGCCTTAAATGTCCCTATATCACTTTTTTCTATCTTTGTTGCAAAATTTTCCACTTATACCATTTTCAGAATTTTCCTTGCCCTCAGACCTTAGCGTCCTATATCAATGCACTTTATTTGCATCAATCCTTAACTTTCGTTTTGAAAATGGGAAATTGTGCTGAAGTTTTCTCGTTTCTAACCTTTTTCCTATTTGTTTTCAGGACCAAGAAGGTGTAACGGATCTTTCACATAATCCTGAACATTACATCCAAAGAGTGCAGGCGTTTGCCACGGTGAGATAATCTTTTTAATTTATAGAAAGCAGTGGTGTCGCTTTATTTTTAAGATTTCCGTCATATATAAGGTATTCTACACTACCCATCTTACTTATAGTCGTTGTTAACAGTCCGTATTTCAGTTATATATATGGTGTGTCTAGTAAGTTGTTTTCTTTGTCCAATGCAGATGAGTAGCAGCGCTTCTCCTTCCGTGGTGGACGGCTTGAGCAACGCCGCTTCTCCTGGTTCGTCCGCCGAGGAAGAGGCTCGTCGCCAATTGGACGGTTTGAAGACCGCTCTGCGCACCCAACCACACTCCTTCGTGCTGCGCTTCGTCGAGTTGCAAGGACTGCAGGCGCTGTTGCACGCGTTGCAAGCCATGGATTCGGCAACGGCGCGCGGGGCGGCGCACACGGCGTTGATTGGGTGCCTCAAGGCGCTCATGAACAACTCGGTACGAAAGCTACAATGTTATACAGGGTGATTCTTCTTCTTCTCTCCTTATGTCATTTCCTTCCAGTGTCTGCGTTAGTGGAGTTTTGCTTAAGTTCTTCTCTTCTTTGTGAGTTTCTTATACAGTCTCTTTTCGTTCTCCCTGCTATTTCGCGGAGAAACTTTATTTCTGAAGCGGTTAATCTGTTTTCATTCTCCCATTGATAGTTAGACTTTATGTAGCATATGTTAAGAACTGACTAATAAGAACGTTTACCTCAAATATCTACAGGGCCTCCGACAGTTTGTCTGGACGCGTGACCTTGAGGAGTAGCATTTGGACGAGAGGGCAAGCAACTTTTCCAAAAACATTGACTCACTATTGGAATAAAAATAACAGATATTTTAGTTCATACTTTAGTAGAAAGTAGTTAACATGAAAGTTAAATAAAGAAATCAAATCTACTCAAAAAATAATAAAAATGGCAATGTATCTGCTGCTGAAAAAAAGCTAAAAAGATGTATGACAAAGTATTAGTCTCTTGCCACAACTTACCTTAGGGAAACCCGTACTTCCATGCACCCTTTGAAGAGATATTTGATGTGTTCGATTTAATTGAATCATTGTTATTTATTATTATTAAAAATGAAATAGAAAATAATTAATTAAAATATAATAATTATTGTTTCAAGTATTATTTAAAACGAATATGTATTGAATCACTGCGTAATGAATTAACAAATGTTTCTTTTTGTGATTTTTCTTCCATAATGTGTAATAACCGTGGTATTTCTCCCATCGTATACTAGAGATATTTTAGAGCCGTTAATGTTACGTGCTTCGGTTTACGCTTGTGCCCTTGCTTTCACGCGACACAGACCGGCCGAGCCCACGTGTTGGCGCATCCCACCGGCATCAACGTGATCGCGCAGAGCCTCAGCGCGGAGAACATCAAGACCAAAGTCGCCGTCCTGGAGATCCTGGGGGCCGTGTGTTTGGTTCCCGGGGGTCACAAGAAGGTCCTGCAGGCGATGCAGCACTATCAGAGCTACGCGTGTGAACGCACTCGCTTCCAGGTGAGACACGCAACTTCGATTAATCGATTCACTCCGTTCGTCGACTTTTTGTAAACAGTTTACACTCGCATATATACACGTAGTGTGAAACCCCGTATATTGTGCCACTCTGTATAGTTCACTTATCTCCTGCAAGGGAATGAGTATCAGGTCTTCCGACAGTTAGGTCTGGGTGAAAATGGTGTACGGTTGTGGAAGGAGAGCGGGGGGTGTAGTGGTTAACACCCCTGCGATACATGGAGGAGTCCCGAGTTCGATTCCTGACTCATCAACGCACTTATTGCACAGATAGAGATTATTAGGACAAATAAAAATATCTCTAATTCAAAGTGTAATTTTGTATCAGTTATCCTTTGAAAAACAAAAACAACAAAAAACGTGAAATTTACTTTCCCTTTCACTATGGAAGACCTTGCCCCCTTCCCCTGCCCCAAAATCTGGTTACGCCCCTGTAGGTGTCCCTAGTAGATTCTTATACTTCGGTGGATCACCTCTTGTGCGCGCATCCTCTCATAGGGACAGGAGGGGGACCAGAATGATGACTGTCCGGATTTTTTTTTGTTTATAAGGCGGAAGTGAAATAATATTACTGACGATGATTCTGTTAAATTAAGTTTAGGACCACGATGAGTGTTAATAGGACCCGTAACGCCTTGAATTCCCTTAGATTGTGCGCTATGGATGAATGAGTTACGACCACAAACTTGTAATTCTCGGAAGGAAATTGGCTTCTAGTATTACTTCATTTCCAACATAGGATCGTTTGTGTTTCGATGATAAACGCGAATGAGGCCACTTAAGAAATTGAGAGCTGAGGGATTAATGAGACCTTAAAGAAGAACCATTTTTTCGTTTATGCTACTCCACCCGAAACGTGTTCAGTATGAGGTTCCGAAGCGACAATGTAAAGAGAAATCCGATTTAAAATGCGATTACAAATTTTATTCTTAATTTTTCCGGGAAGTCGAATTATTTCTTGGAAAGATTTCTGGGATATTTGATGTCATCATACACCTCTTCGATATTTGTGTACTTTATTACTGATGGAAATTGTTTACATTAAATGTTCGTAAAATCACTCTAAATTATCAGTACTTATATCATATATAATTTAAGTATAATTTTAAAAAAATATTTGAAATTTATTTCGTAATGATACAACAACGTGCAATAGTAACTCTTTTACTGACGAATTCGTTACTCCTCGAGTTACGATACTTGCACATTAATTGAACTATTAACAATAAAAATCCAGGAAAGGGAATTGGTCAGTAGGTTTTTCGTGAGTTGAAGGAGGATATTTTTTTAGTGTAATTCGTTAGTGTCATGGATCTGGTGATTCTTCGAGAAGCAGGAACTAAAATTGGAGATAGAAGGAATGTGCCATTCGTATCGTTATTGTGAAGAGAGCTTTATATTTAGAAGACCTACGTCACGTGAAATCGGCGGCAGGAAAAGTAGAGACTTCCCTAAACTTAGATTTATCTTAGTTACTATAAAAATAATAAGTTTCGAAAAACTTGACATATATGTGTGTCACATTAAACTAGATGAACACCTGAACAGAAGATCAGAAATAGTCATTAATGTCGAGATTTCCAAAATTTTCCCACAAAACAAGGATTTGGAAACCGCCATTTTTAGAGGGAACAATTAATTTAAATACTAATGCATTCGGACATTTGTGGTGTCAAATAAAAATTGGCGTCCTCGATTATTTTAATGAGAAGAAGAAGAAAATGAATTATTAAAAAACAAGACTGCAATGATTTAAAGACGCACGATTTTTTATGAAAGTCATGATTAAAATCAAAATTGTAATATTTTCAGCCGGTATCTTTATTTCCATGTGTGGCAATTTATCGTGGCAAATAACGAAACGTATACTAAATAATAATGCACAAAATATATCATATTAAGAGCAGACAATAATTTAATTTGTATTTAATTGACTGTAAATAAAACCTAGTTTTGCAACTTTTTCTGTGCCTAGAGGATTCCTTAGAATGTGTTAACGACATATTATGACTAATACAAAATTCGAAAATATCGTTAACCATTAAATAATTAACTTTTATTTGACTAGTAATAAAATAAATAAGATATCAGTTTTAATTTTGTGTTTTTGGTTTTCTTCTTCAGAGCATCGTGAACGACTTGGACCGCGACACGGGCATCTACCGCGATGAAGTGAACCTGAAGACGGCCATCATGTCGTTCGTAAACGCGGTGCTCAACTACGGCCCTGGTCAGGAGAACTTGGAGTTCCGACTACATCTGCGTTACGAGTTCCTCATGCTGGGCATCCAACCCATCATCGACAAACTGAGGAGGCACGAGAACGAGACCTTGGACAGGTGAGGGATCACGGAGGCGCTTACGTTAGAATCTCTATAATCCGACACTCCGCCCCTAAATAAAACCTCTATAATCCGACACGCGTTTTTTTTTCTTTTTCCTTCGAACTATAGAGGTTTTTGTATGAAAATGGTTGATTACGATAGGTTTTGTATGGAACCGGGTGGTTAAAACGCGTATGATCGACACGGTTACACGAATTATGTGGTTACGGCAGTCTCATTTGACAGAATCTCGCCATGTCGTAAAATAAGATCTGGAATAGAGAAAAGAACATTCAGAAATCTTCTAAATTGCTGTGAACTACACCGCCAGATTAATTATGTTATGTTGCACGANTTCTAATGACATTGCCGAGCCAGTGACAATGACGTGACAGAGATCCGAACTAGGGACCGTCAGCTTTGCGCGCTCTTGTGCTACCAACTAAGTAAGTTGAATGTCAATGGTGGCGCAGTTAATAGTGCATCAGCACGCCAAGATTATGTCCCCGAGTTTGAATATCGACCCCGTCTCCCATTTTCATTCGACATAACATAATTAATAAAGTAAGAAACCGAACAACGTATATTTGAACCTAAATTTTCCGTATTATAGAGAAATTTATGAAGAGATTTTGTAGAAAACAATCTGTTTGTATGATGAGTAATATCCATAGGCGGTTCAGCTGCGCAACCCGCATAATTTACGTAATCATGTTAATACACTTTCTGTAAAAATGATCCGAGGAGGGGCCGGTCTTACGTAACATACCTTTCTTTTTTACTTCACCCCCTGCCCCCTATATTACACACCTATAACGATACTTTCCCCCTTCCCATATTTACCCAAGTCTAATCCTACCTCTGAGCGCCCCTCACCCCTCGCCAGGAAACGTATTTCTTTCTTTCCTTTTTTTCCCCCTCCAGAAAATGACAAGGAATTTTATACGCAAGTGCCATTGACTGTTTGTCATTGTTCTCTCTCTCTCTCATACTATGACTATGGGCAAAGAATAATGAAAGACGTGGACTTGGACTGACCGGAGGGTGTTAAGCCGCCACTAAAATTGAGTCGAGTGTCGTTCGGTCCAACCCGCGATCTCCACTACTCAAGACTCATATAGACGGAAGAGAATCGCGAATGGCATTTGAGCTCGGATGTTTCGTACCGCGCGATTTCTCATAGCCACCGTTTTTTTAAGAGCTGGAAATGAGAAACTCACGCGATCACGGTTCTTCTTCACTGTTGCGTAAGGTGTGGACTAGCGCTCCAAACTAGTCAAATAACTCAGTCAAATATATAATTGTTTTCTTTATTTTTATTGTAATTGCTTTATAAAAACAATATTATGTATTATAATTATGGAGAAACTTGATTTAATTTGTATCAGTCAATTAATAGTATGGTATAAACAATATTCAGGAACCCGCCTGACTCATTTGAAAAACATGGCGACCGAGCGCAACGGTTTCGTGATTTCGGAAAAAGTGGAAAAGAAAAAGGTATTGCAAAAATCTTTTTGTAATACCCGGTGACGTATGAATAAACTATAAATATTACCATAAATGGAAGTAAACTTCCTCACTTGAAGTTGGTCTTTTTTTGTTTAGTGTTTCCTCCATGAGACGTGATTTGAATGGCTAGTGAGGTGTGATTTTCAAGTTGAAATGACAACAAGCACATGTTACTCTGTTTATTTATGCCGATTTCTGATATTATCGTCATTTAATTCTATCTGCGCCTTAATCTTGTGTTCGTCTTCCCAGACATCGGAACAGCCGTCGTTTTGTGCCACACAATTTCGCACATCCGCCATTTTATAGTCGTGTATGACAAACTGCGCGTAGCATTTCTTCCATATCACACGACGTTCTTCTTCTTCTTCTTCTCCTCAGGCATTTGGACTTCTTCGAAATGGTTCGCAACGAAGACGAGAAGGAACTGGCGAAGAAGTTCGAGAAGGAGCACGTGGACACGAAGAGTGCGTCCGCCATGTTCGAACTGCTCCGTCGCAAACTGAGCCACACCGCGGCCTACCCTCACTTCCTCTCTCTCCTCCAACACTGCTTGCTCCTGCCTCTGGACTACGGCTCTCACCCGCAGCACTGGCTGCTGTTCGACCGCGTGCTGCAGCAAGTCATCCTGCAGACGGAGAGCGGGGCGAATCCGGACGTGGCGCCGCTGGACTTACACGTGAAGGACGTGGTGCACCTGTTGGCGAAGGAGGAGGAGTTGGTGGCGGCGAGGAGGAAGGCGGAGGAGATGGAGAAAGAGAACTCGGATCTGATGGGGAGGCTGGCCAAGAAGGAACAGGAGTTGGATCAACGCTCGCAGGAGAAGGTTGGTCCAAGACACACACTAACAATCACCGGACAATATTCCTGCCGTTTTGGCCAAATTCTTTATTATTACTTTTGTCAACGTCTCGGTAACGAACGTTGACATTGTAATAAGGACTTGGTAAAGTTTTTACACTCACACACATTCTCTCCACCTTGATAGAAATACACATAGATAAGATACCAATAAATCTTGTAATTCTTTTAGCCCTGAGGAAGGCAATAAAATTGTTGAAACGTTGGCTATATAAAATGTAAATTATTTGAAGAAATTTTGAACTTCCGTCGTAGTTTTTATCAAGTGTCAAGAACAAAAATGGCACTAATAATAATACAGTAAACCTTCGATTCTTCGACTTTCCGTATTCTTCGACACGGCTCGTGGCGAGGCGACATTTTGTTGAGTGTGAAAACACGCTGCTCAAGTTTTGTTTTACCGTACTCTGTTGTCGTTTGTTTCTTAGTGTTTCTTCTTAAAAATGTCAGACAATAAACGCGAAAGACGTTATGTTTCGATGGATATGAAACTAGACGCACTAAAAAGAATAGAGAAAGTGGCGAGTGATCTGATTGGTCGGTCGACAGCGCTTGGACGGAAGAAGGCAAGGCCTGAAATCGAGTCATGGCGTGCGGAGAGACTGTGTACAGAATCCATTGAAGAAAGATAGAGCATGAAATGAAACCTATCTCTGGACCGATACTGCAAGAGAAGATTTTAAAGTTTTATGATGAGTTAATTTTCTGCTGGTTCTGGTTGGTTGGATAGGTGGAAGCAACGTTATGGAGTGAAGTAGATTAGCACCTGTGACGAAAAACCGTCAGCGAACCCAACTAGCGTAACTGAATTTAAGTTAAAATTTGAAGCTTTAATTGATGAAGAAGGACTTAGAATTGCGACGAAACAAACCTGAATTTCCGAATGCTACCAACCAAGAGCTTGGCGCTTAAAAAAAGAGAAAGCTGCTGCACGTTATAAGAAAAGTAAGGAAAGAGTTACTGTTTTAGCTTGCAGCAATGCAACGGGGAGATACAGGCTAAAATTAGCAATCACAGGGAAATAAAACAAACCCGGGCATTTAAAAACGTGCCTTCAAGGGCTATAATAACCTTGACGTTACATTTTTACCCTGACGACTCTTACCTGGAAGGATGACCTTTACCTAGAGCCCCAAGAGAAAAAAAATCAATCTAATGCTTTGGATGTCAGAGGGTATTTTCAATGAATGGTTCCACGAACTTCGTTCCTGAAGTTGAGAAAAACTTAAAATCAAATAAATCTTCCAAGGAAAGCTCTTTCGATTCTGGATAATGCAACAACTCACCCGTGTGGACATTATCGAAGACAACAGAATCGAAGCCATGTTCTTGCCGCCTAAGGTTGCGTCTCTATGCCAGCCTACGGACCAAGGAGGTTTGGTGACGCTAAAGAAACTTCTTTCATATCTTAGTCAAGGCCTAGATGAGGGAATCGACTTACTAGACAGATTGGAACAAATTGATATCTTAGATGTTGTCGGATGGCTTTTTCGGGCATGGGATGAATTTGATCTCTTGACTTTGGTACGGTCTTGGAGGAAGCTCTTGGATCATGAAGGGAATGAGTTCACTGAAACCATTGAACAAGAAGAGTCCAGCACTAATGAACTTGCCGTTTCGATGGAAAAAAATTCCAGACTATGAAGGAGAGGATGAAGAAAGCGGACCGACTTCNTGGGTGTGTGTTACTATTCGTTAAAATTATTATCATACTAAATTCGTTTTCTTTTTTAATGCTTCCTATATATAATATGCCATATGCTCTGGATAGTTCGACACCCTCCAAGTCCACAAAGGGTCGAACTATCGAAGTTCTACTGTAATAGTAAGCGCTTGGGTCTCGGCTTCCGGTAATTTTTGCCCATTATTTCTTTTGTTGCGACCCTATGGGCTGAACCACTCTCACAATTTCGACGTGTTCTTAGTATTTTGTCTCTGGCTGTAAAAAAGCAGGAATTAATTTTGCCGAGAGCGCCGAAACATTAGCTCTCGAGGGATCTCTTTTACCTGCAGAGAGTATAATCATTAATACACGCGTGCGTGTATTTTCGCACCCGAAAGCTCTCGGTCGACCCGTGACGGAACCGGCTCTCACTGGGGCTGACGACAAGAGAGAACTGCTCTCAGAAGACAGGTTGGCATTAGAGTCCTTCATAAATAGATAACCGGTATACTTCTCCTCAATTTCAGACCACGTTATTTCTCGTAACAGCTATATACGTGACGCACGAATTACCATTGTATCATAGAAATAATAGAAAATAGAAAAAAATGCGTCTAATAAATTGATTCGCACAAATGCTCATGCATCTGTTCTATTGTTTAAATCTGTAATAATAATAAATTTATTGTCAAAAAAAACAGTACAAACTTCATGTGATCACACGTAGGACAAACTAATTTAGTCTCCGGAAGCAAGCAAGGGACCATCCCATCAATTCCGATCAAGGGCCCTAAGGCAGAGGCGGATTCAAAAATTTCAGCAAAAATNTTTTTTTTGTTACAATAAATACGCCCCTAGACAAAGCCTAGAGAACCTGTATAAGAAATCCGCCTGTACCCGAAGGAAAAACGGAGAAAAACCTGGGCCAGGCTGTATAATTTGAATTTTCATATTTCGTTCAAAATATTAAGATTTTCAGAAAATAAAAATTTAAATGAAAAAGTTAACTAAAACGAAGGAAGATGTTATGAGAGGCAGTCTCTTGGCAAGAGACACGCTGCGCCTGCACACGCAACCAGTTGTTCACTTAGTGGCGGCACTATTAGCTTCAGGCTCATAGGCTGCATACACTGCAATGCCCTCGGATCAAAAGTCGCCGGGGAAGATGCGGTGCTCGGATATCGTCTGCAACTATCTACTCACCGCTAATAGGTCACATAAGAATCAATGTTGGTAACTAGTTGCGCTAGCAGTTAGACTTGACGCCCCCCCAGGGGACTTAAATCTAGTAAGTACGTGTTTGGCGAACACGGGGCCCCGAGCTGAGTCTGGCATTGCTTCCACTTACTTGTGCCATG
>NNCF01131437.1:17295-30313 GCA_002313205.1 Laupala kohalensis | reverse complement strand
CCAGGATTTTTGGGCGATTTTTTTCCGGAAACTATATTCGGGTAAATACGGTAGGGCTGTAATTTACATCAGTGGATCATTTGGATGGAAAGAATTGTTCTTAACAGTATGTGCGTTTCTCAACTCAAACATCAACGAAAGGCACAATCAAAATACAGTGTTCTGTTGTAAAAGAAGTGCTGCCACTGTGACGAAATCAGTGCAAGAGTGATGCTCCCGAGCATGTCTGCCCCACTTCACTCCTGAACTTACTTTGAGTATATAACTGTAACCTTCGGTGAAAAATGTGCTTGACTGATTTGATTGAAATCATTTTCACATTGCTTGCAGTATGGGAGAGTTGGAGAAGGATATGGGTCAATTGAGGAACGGGTTGAAGGAAGTGGAGCGAGAGGTGGAATTCCATCGCTCCCAACCAGCAGGGGCGGCTGTGCCAGGGGATCGTTTCCTCCCAGTCATGAAAGAGTTCCTCTCCTCAGCGACTTGCCGATTCTCTGAGCTGGAAGATCTCTTCCAGGACATGAAGACGAGGGTATGTCTGGTTCACTATTGTTCACAAGGTGGCGATAGGTGTAAGGATTCCTTCATCCACTATGGAGGATGCGTCTATGAAATTCGCATGTAGCATCACTGAGTGATGCCTTCCGGAAATAGTCTTTCTTCACCATGATGCAGTCCTGTTATTGAGAAAAAAGAAGGCAAAATCATTCATGATCCTCTTTATCAACCTGAATAAAATTATATTTTAACCCAATATTTCAATATTTCCAAACGAAACATCTTCCGTTTCGACACGAAAACAGAATAATGCCTAACTTTTAATGTAATTGTGATTATTATTCAGAGAAATAAAATATTTGTATGGTTCAATTTATCTATAAAAAAAATACTGCTTTAATTAATGCTTCAATTGTTGAGTTAGAGCTATTTGATTCACCAAGTTCCCGAAACTTCACTAATAAATTAATAAATTTATTGTAAAAATGCAGTACAAACTGCGTATGACCACTTGAAACTGATTTACTCTTCGGAAGCAAGCAAGGGACCATCCCGTCAATTCCGATCAAGGGCACTAAGGCAGAGGCAGATTGAAAAAATTCAGCAAAAATTCCTAGATAAAAAGTTAGCTACGTGTTGCAATACTAATAGAATATCAACATGTGTGTAATTTAACACAAAAAATTTATTTCACATGTAGAAATTATTATCAAACTATAGATTACTCTGAGTATAGTGTTTATAAATCATAAGAATTGAAATAACACTGAATTCACAATTTGTTTCAATAGACAAACATACAAAAACCTAGAGAGCCTGTATAAAAAATCCGCCTCTACCTTGCTCGCATCTGGTTGTGAATTTTGTGTGTAAATAACCGACCATGAATCCCCATTGATATCTATGTTTGTCGTATTCAATTATCTAAAAAATTGTGAATCAAAAACTGCATATTAGAGAAAACAATAAATTTGAACATAGAAACAGACTGGCCAACCATAAATTACAATTCTTGCTCATAGTAATGAATTAACTAAAAAAGATAATTTGATACAAAAGTACATTAATACCATTTCCAACCACGTATATTAGTTGTTAGTTTCCGGATGCAGAGATTTTGCGTTTACCCCTTTGAAAATTCAAATTTCACTTTTATATTGTGGTGTGATTAACGTGGAGATTTGACTGAGTGTATTTCCTTAAATATATCTTTGTGTGTGTGTTTGTCTATCCAACAGTTTGATCGAGCAGTTAGATTGTTTGGTGAAGACAACAGCAACATCCAACCAGATGAGTTCTTTGGGATATTTGACGCCTTCCTCACCGCCTTCAACGAAGCGAGGCAAGACAACGAGAACATGCGCAGGAGGAGGGAGGAGGAAGAGAAGCGAGCGCAGCAGGAAGCAGAAGTGAGTAGTAGACAACACAAAGAGTAACAACGCTTTTGCTGTAGGAGTGAAATTTCCTTGCCGTTCCTTAACCCATTCATGACGCGTGACAGGATATCCTGTCGTGGCTCTCCCAACATCACAGACTGATGACAGGAAATCCCGCAATGGCATATGCTCTGCTCTCACTGATGCTGGGATTTCCCGAGAAGGGCCTCAGTGTCGTTAAGGGCTATTTTTGGGATGTCGTTTCTCAACAGATTCTGGTGTATTTCTGAGTTGTTCTCTAGAGTTTGTGTGTTAACAATGCATATTACCATTTCCATTGAAGTTTTTTCATTCACATAATACACTTGTTTGAATTTTGGGTATTTTCATCTCCTTTCTCATATTTCTTCGTAAAATATACTAATATTATAATGTATATTGTTTTTTAATATTATAAGTATTATTAAGGTTATACAACTATTTTAGTGATTTTGAATGTAAATATGCAAAAAACTCACGGCAGACAACAATTCAAATAAAAAATATTTTTATTTATAAAGTTATATTTATGCCACTTATTAACTTGAATTAATATTATCAAATTTATTTTAGGAAAGGTTATTATTTTGCACTAAAATAATTAATACTAATTGATTAATGTCAATAATTTTTTTCAGTATTTTCCAGTCATTGTTGACCTAATCTAACATTAAAATGCAAAAACATGTTTCCATCTTAAGAGGTTGTCGGATAGTTGTGATGAAAAAAGTAACGAGTGGGTTAATCACTCAGTGCTTTTCACCTTCTGAAGTCTTGCCAACTCTTAGAAATCATCAGTTTGGGGGCATAGTTTACTTTTTACATTTTCTTGGGTTCCTGTGTGGTTTGATTGGTGTACTGTGTTGTATATTAGGGCCAGTGGCATACTTAACACCTCATGAGACCCGGCGGGGAAGAATTTTTGGAAGCCCCTACACTGAAATAAAATTTGATTTTATAAATCACTAAATAATTTGGAGTACATCTCACATAAGAAAATGGAAGAGAAGCTTGTTTGAAACAATCTTATATCCTACCAGGGGGAGGGGGTAACACTTTTATTGAAATTTATAGACGCCTTGTAGCTTAATTCACATTTTGTGGAATCCCTCTCCACCATTTTGTTGCGAGCTAAAAATTTTGCTCATCACGCGAGAAGAAACAATAAAATTCCAGTTTAATAGCGTAATTAATTTAGACCATTTAATACGATACAAAATGAGACGTGCTCGGTGCTTGTGCAGCTGAAGAAACGCACGATGGAACGCAAGAGCAGCAAAGAGGGTCTGCTGAGCCGAGTGGGCAACAGTCTGAAGAACGGCTTGAGCAACGGTCTGAGCAACGGCCGCAGGGAGAGCACGGGAGACGCCAAGGGAGAGTTTGACGACCTCATCTCTGCCCTGAGGACTGGGGATGTCTTTGGGGAGGACATGGCCAAGTTCAAGCGCAGTCGCAAGACGCGCCTCAACGCCAACGGGAGCTCTCCGACTCGCCTCAACAGCCTCAACAGAGAAGACAGTCGAGAGAGAGTGCTCAACAGCAACAGGAAGGGCCAATAGAAAGAGAGGTAAGTACTCCACGAGTTCTACTTGTTTAATTATAACCTAACCTACACTCAAAGTCATGAAACTTTGCCGAAAATTACGCAATATGGCTACCTAATACGCATTTCCAACTTCTATGAATTCAACTTATAACCAAATATATATTAATAGTAGTCACTAAAGTGATTATTTTCTGTGAAGAAACTAATATCACAACAAGCTAAGACACAACGAACTATTCGTTCCACACGCTCAGTGCAGAAAGAACGGAATAGTGCCCCAAGAGCATGTGAATTGAATTGATGGCCCGTATTGGTAATTGACTTAAGTTTTCAGAAATTCAAACATCCTGCCAACATAACGCGAGGTACAAATATCGCTACTCTTATGGACGAAGGCGAAGTAAATGCGTTGGCTACATTGAGTACAGTTTGTGTACCAACATCAAGCCAGTTAGACTGACTATAAATTAAAAAATAAATAAATGATTTATTATTAAGAGAGCCATTACAAACTGCCTATTACTATGTTGTGGACAGTAAAGTAAATTTACTGCGACTAATTCACAATAAACTAAGAAACATAGTGCGTTTCCATTCATGTTTTATTTTTCTTAAGTTGAATTTCTCGAGGCAAAGTAAGATGACTTTGAGTATATATTTGATTATAACTGTGTGACATGTTGCAAGAAACACGAAAGTCTGAATTGTTTCAAAGCTCGATGTAAATTACTTCGGGTATTAATAGTGGAGGCAATACAATAAATTAAATTTGTTTATTTTGTACACTATATCCCCTGTACCCATCATAGTCATTCCAGGGATTTTACTCATTTCATTTTCTCTCTTTTTATTTCTCTATTCTTCAAAACTTTACCAGCGTCATCAAATTCTATTAACCATTATGATCAAATTCACAATGTTCTCTTAGCTTCTTTTAGATATCCAATCTTAGTACAATGTATATCAAATATTTCAAATTTAATCAATGTTCTCTTGGTTTTAAAGTTTACCGTTTCCAAAATCTTGTAATTTTTAAGAAATTCTCCTCGTTCATATCCAAAAAGTTTGCATTCCCACAATAAATGCCCAGTTGTTTCCTTTGCCTTTTTACATCTACAAAAAGTGGTTTTGAACTGTCTTATTTTCTTCCATGTCCAATCATTATCTCTAGATTTTTAACTTGTCTGAAACCATTTAAAAGTAAATAAATCTTAGTTCATAGGCCAAACCTTCCTCTTACTTTTTTAAACACAAACTAGTTTCGGAAGCTGTTTGCTTCCATCATCAGCTTCTGCCAACTGCTGATCAACTGATCCTTTGGTTGTGGGCGGGTGGATGAATTTTTAAATCAAATTATTTTCGAATGAAACATCAAAATTTAATGATCTGTTCTTCATTCGCAGAATGTACAGTTCAAAATACCCACCAACATTCTTCAACAATCTTACATTTTCATCAATTTTGTGTTTTTTCAATCCAAAAATGTGCTGCTGCTGACTTTTCAATTTGTCCAAATTTGATGAGTCGAAAATTGTATCTAATTTCTAAATTTCTTTTTGTTTGTCCAATATAAACTTTTTCCAAATCCTTGCAATTAATTTTGTAAATTCCTGATCTATTAATTAGCTTTAATTAGGGACTTAATGCTAAACTTATTTTGTGGAGCCAAAGTGAGATTTTGGGAATGACTGTTCATTCAGCTATTGAATAACAGATTGTTAAATTTAGAAGTTCCGTTTGAAAGTAATTTGATTTCAAAATTCACCCATCGTTTGCCACCAGAGCCTTCTGCCGTTGGATCAGCAGTCAGCAGAAGCTGACGATGACAAGAAGTGGCCGATGAATTATTACTATAATTTATTCTTTCAAGGTTGTTTTCTTCTTCCTCCTCTTTACCATCTTATTCTCCTTTGTTATCATTGTCTTCTCTTCTTCATTTCCTTCATCTCTTTCTTCATTGTCATCTTCATTAGACCCTAAAACATTTTAAGTGTCAAGTTTTAGCCTTCTTAACACTATTCTCTTTCGCTTTCCTCTTCTGAACTTACGATTTCCAGTTTTTCATTTCCATGCGTTACAGATATATATATATTCTGTTCAGAAGGAAAGATAAATAGATCGTAATACCACTACTGTTAGAAGATGAAATTGTTCAGTTAAACTTTTGAATGATATTGCTTTCATTTGTTAGGACATTAGAAATCAATACAGTTATGGTTTCTAGACTAGCCTGTAGATATTTGGCATTGCTTTGTTAATATAACTCTCCCATCAGCTTAAACATTTTTTTAATAAATTGAATTGGTTTTTGGTTGGTACAACACCATTTCAATGTTTTAAGTGACAGAATGAATCATTATCATCATTTTTTAATATTGAATCTGTGGTCATATTACATGGATTGCTTTTATTGAATTTTCTGTACCAGTTCACTTTCCATTTCTTTGTTGTTGTGAAAACAAAATAATTTTATGTACATGAAAGTATATTTTATGAAATAATATTTCATCCATTCTGTCTGTTACAGCACCAGAAAACTGAAGTGAAAATTTTATTAAATGTAAGATGAAAGAATTTGTTGTTAATGTTCTTACTGGAAATTTACTAGCTTGGAACATGGGAGTAGAAAATATATGAGAAGAAATGATTGTGTGGAGCCAAGACTGGCACAATTGGTGTTGAGATGAAAATACTTTGTAATGTACTTCATTTGGAATAATATATTAGTCAATTCTTTGATGTAAAAGGTTCAAATATTTTGAACCAGAGTCATTTTCAGAGAGTGGGTGATGTCAGAATGGAACACTTCAACCTTCAAACAAGGGAACAATGTAAATCTGGCATGAACACATTGGTTTTTCAAGACTCACTGCATTTCGTATACAATAAATGTTTTTTTATGCCAGAGTTACGCACACGTGTGAAAATTTTAAATTTGTCCTATTGGTTTTGTTTTTCATGATAACAATTTCATCTGATCATTTTTGTTTCACAGCGTATGAAGGTTTTAATACTTGTGGAGTATCTAAGCACTCGCTGAAGCAAAATGAGAGTATAATGCCTTATGCGTGTTAAGTGTGATATTCTTTACTATGGTCAATGCCTCTCGAGATGTCAGCTGCCATAGTCAAATGAAGCGGGAGTCCTGATTTATTAAAATGCTCAATATGTTACATGGAAGCAATGCAAATATAGTGCAAGGAATATATCCTATCGCTTTCTAGGCCTAAGAAACAGCTTCCCACCATTCTTCTACCTTCTAAAGCTGAAGCAATTTTACATATTGTAGTGGGCTGTGACCTGTTTTTTATGTACTATTTGTTGTAGTTAAGATCTCAGGGAGTGACTATGGAAATTTCACGCCCTATTCACCAGTAGGGAGGAGTTATTTTTACTGTTTCCTCTGTTTTGGAATTGTTTTGCCTGAGAACAACTTTTTTCATCGGCTATGTTGTTCTATTTGTACACATATGCCTTTCTGAAATAAGAAATAACTTTGTGTTTGAAATTTTGTGAGTGAAAACACCAAAGACTCCCCCAAGAGTTTAATTATTCACCAGGGTTGCAAAATTTGGATATCATTGAATGAAATTGATAAGTTTTTTCTTTTATGAAATTTTTTACAAGTTATTTTATTGGTAATATTTTTATTTTAAGAAGTTTTCTGATTGGGAGTTTTTACATGTTCCTAGAGTGTCTGTTACTTATGAATATCTTGGGTGGATCTTTGGAAAAGACTGAAAAACAAAAGACAATTTTCATATTTAAAAAAAAGTAATGTTTTTGAAACTGAATGAAAGTCTTAAAATGAATGTTAACTAATATTCTAGCACACTAAAACTTCACTAAACATTACTTATCAGTGTTTTTGAAACTTGTGCATCAATCATCAGTTACAATAAAATGACCGATTTTGTAGATTCTAGCAATATTTTGCAAAAATGATACGAACTGAAATCTCAAAGAACCCAAAATCTGGAAGAATCAGTTACATATGTCAATTAAAATGACTTTGGACTGTACATTTTCTAGAAAATTATTAAGTGAAGTTTGAATGTGCACAATATTCTTTGGACTGTGCATTTCCCAAACTCTCAATTGGAGATAAACATTCTTTTTTCTGAGGTCTTTTATATGTTTTACAGTAAAAATATCAATAAAACTTAATTCCCCACTCTCATTGTGGTGTTCAATGTTTAAAATACGTTAGCCATTGACTCTCACTTGTGTGAAGGGAAGTAGTTTCCGCTAATATGGAACGGACTGATACATATCTACCCTTTGCTTAGAAATCAAATTTTTCTCAATACTACTGTCTCCAGGGTCTTTGACCCAATGTCATTCTGCAAAGTAAATATTTTGGTAGCTGAACAGAACCATGTGAAAGGATCCTTTGTATCTCATTGTATCAGTCCTCCTCCAAGAAATAATTCAAAACTAATTATTTTTATTTGGTTCTGAACATGTAATGTTTTCTTTATCGTTCTTAGAATCGAACTAGGAAGTTCTACTGTGAAAGAGGTTGAAGAATGTTCTTCATTTTGAAAAGGTTTCAGAGTAATCCGATATCAGTGAACGTGATTCACAATTAATTACAGACTGGTGCATGTAGGTGTGCAGTATAATTGCAACATTTCATGTTCTTAGTCACACACATGTGATCGTTCAAGAGACTTACTCACACATACTAGCATACAACCCTCAATGCAAAGGTAGGATTTGTCACAGAATTGGAGATAACAGATTTGATATTTAAAAAAATGTTGATATGAATGTTTTTATAGAGGTATACTATTGTCGCACCTAGCAATTGCAGGTTCCCATTTTACACAGAAAGTAAATCTGGATTTTATGCTTTGTTTGTGATAGATTTTAGTGTAAAGGTTAAAGGAAATTCAGTGTGTAGAGTCACAACAATTGGACTGTTACTTGAAATATTCCATTTCTCAAGTATTTCTATATGAATTTAATGAAAATTCTTTGTAATATTATTTTTCTAAAACAATTTTTAAAGATTCAGTGTCATTTTATTTCAAAAGTTGCTGGCGAACTATAAGACTTGTTTTTTTTTTTAAATCTCCTGTGCCTTCATGAGGATCATGAACTGATAGAACAAGTTTTGATATTTCTTTTGGTTGTTTTGCTATGCTCTCCCAGCATGAAATGTATATTTATAATAAATTACTAAATTGATACAGTAACCCAAAAATACCTCAACTAGTGAGTTTTTTCATTTTCACTTTATTTGAACTGTTACTGGAAGGCAAAAACGTAGTCCGAGATTTTGTGTGTTAACATACTAACTTTATCATGTCAATGAAGAATTATTGTTCTTAAAATGTATTATATCAAGACCAATTAATTTTTCCCTTGTATTACAAGTAATTCTAATTGTAAATTAACTACTTTTAGGTTAAACAAGAAGTTTGTCATATTTTATATTTTGGGATTTTTCTTCGTCCATTTTATTTAAAAAAATTCTGTGTCAGTGATGTCGAGGAAATGAAAATGCGTTTGAAGAAAGAACAGGATTTGGGACGAGCTTTAAAACGATAGCACAAAATGTTAGTGGTCCAATTTTATGCTTCTGTGTGATGTTAGGATAAGAATTGTGTGTAGCTCTAGGTATTGGGATTGTTGTCTTTGCTATGAAACTAGATAATTTTCAGACATTTCTGATGCAATTTGTTAGGGTACTCTTGTCAAATGTTTTAAAAATCTTATTACTCCTTAGAAGTATTTAAATGTATTGAGGTTTTTTCTAAAGGTTTTGTAAGAGTGTATGAAAATTGGTTTTAACGTTTGTAAACTTCATAGTGTTTTATAATTGTTTTTTGGTAGCGCTAACTTTGCATTGAGGGGTTGTTCAGACTGAAAGAAGTACGATAATTGCACATTGGTAATCTTGTAGTTTAATTTTTATAGCAGAGTTTTCATAGTATCATCTTAAATTTTAGGATGGTGGCGCGAATTTATTCCGAGGTGAAACTTATATCGGGGCGGAGGAATCCTAAGAGACATATAGTTTACTTTTTTGTTTTTTTTGTTTTGTTACACACTTCTTGTATCCTTCTTCAGATTGGTTTTAATGTTAATTTATTCATATGCACAATGTAAATCTGAATTCAAATTAAATTTGTAATATTTTTCTAAAATGACGCTTTTTCCGTCTGTGAGTAGTGTAGCTGAAGTGGTTTTATTATTGCTTCATTTTATGCTTTGAGTCCCGTTGCATCACAGGACCTGCACTATGATTAGTTTCACCTCTGAATCTATTTGTTAATTTAATCGCTAATATTAGTTCTTGCTGATAGCTGGTCTTTGTAGCCAAAGAATGCTGGCAATAGAAACGTAGGATAAACAAGAATCTCGTTTCTTATGTTGTAGTTTCTATTAGTTTAAAGTTTCCTGTTTGTTATATATATATGAAGAGTAGCTATTTATTTTATTACTAGTTATGAATATGTGTAAGATTGTGAGAGAAGATTTCTCCTGTGCGGTGAGATATATAGAGAACATAAGTACTCACACCATAAAATTAGTCGTTTGATGTGGTTGTGCCTATGTTCATGTACATACTATTATACTCTTTTTTCCTTATATACACTCATATAATCATTACTTTACTTGTATAACTTGTCAATATATTTGTGTACAAAATATGATGCAAATCTTGTTCTATAATTGAATTAGTATTATATGAAGAGATGTGATAAATGTTTTCAGAAATTTTAACAATTAGTGTAAGAAATCATGATAAAAAAAATCATTTGTACTTTATTTTTAATCAATTTTTTTTTTTAATACAAAATGAATTGTGATGCATTATGATTTTGGAGAAATGATTACTTAAAAATATGTCTGAAGACTGGTTATATTTGTAGCTCATTCCTTTAAACTCATAGTAATGAATCGTTGCTAAATTTAACTCTAATGAACTTCCTTCTTTAATCTCCAGGCTTTTCAAATTTATTTTATGGTAACTTTTCCAAAACAACTAATTAGTCCACAAATTATCAATAGATTTACCGTCTCAAAAAGTTAATTCTGAGTTAGCAAA
Source organism: Laupala kohalensis (assembly GCA_002313205.1). Lineage (NCBI taxonomy): Eukaryota > Metazoa > Arthropoda > Insecta > Orthoptera > Trigonidiidae > Laupala > Laupala kohalensis. Next base: position 19,794 of record NNCF01131437.1, on the reverse strand, counting down.
AATATGTCTTAAGATTTATGTATTCTGTGATATTAGTCACTTGTTTACAGAAGATTCACCAATGACCATAATTTGACAAGAATTGTTTGAAGCACATTATTATATAACTTACAGAAGCTTGTAGTTAAAACTGTTGAACTATAAATATGCATGTCATTAATCCTTAACAAACTCTCACAAGGCAACATTTTTCAGCTATTTTTCATTCCTACAGGTTGAACGGTCAGGAGTGTATATTTGCTAATCCTGGAATTGTTCTCAATAAGTAAATGTAAACAATATTTCTTCAATATTCTTGTGACACATTGGGGATTAGAGTGATATTGGCTTGATGATTGTATTATTTGATCCTGTTGTATTTAGCACTTGTTATAGCGAATTTGTCATACTTGAGACATAAATGTATTCTTTAGTTTATTGAATCTGCAATTATTGAGTGTGCTGGTTTGTGCATGGAATTTGTGAGCTGTCCTTTTTAAAGCTATTCCTTCCTATTCTTTATTACATTTTTTTAAAAAGTGCCATGTATGTACATTCCTATAACCCTACAGTTAATCTGCCATGTGCCAACAAACTTTTATTATATTATTTGTTTTAATTACTGAGTAAAGAAATATCAATGACCCAGAGAAATTTACTAATGTACTGACAGAATTATACTTCATTCTTAATGATAAAATTGTGAATAGTCATGTCATGACACATTAAAAACATTGATCTTTCAATCACTGAAACTTTAATTTTCCCTTTGAAACATTTACACTACGAAGTTTAAGTTAATTGAAGTCTCTCTTCAAGAATGTTAATTATTCATTGTAAACTTAATTGATTTTTAATGCATTATTTTTCCTACAATTTATTCAGCAGACAGGACTGATGGTTAATTTATAATTACAAGTGTATTGTTGGTAAGCTAGAGCAACCTTTTTTTGTCTGAGTTTTTGTAAGAAAATTGAAATAGTTTGCAATGGATATATGTACAGTAGATTAGAGGGGTAAATTGTTGTTAAATGGTTGTCAAATAAACAGAAATTGATGATAAATGAATTTTTCCTGGCATTATGTGGGTTTATACCCTAATTACAATGAATTTTTACGTCCAGTTGATAAGTGAATCCTGCAGTCCTGATATGATAGTTCTTACTGTCGGAATATCAAGTACTGATTTCGTGAGTCCCTTTTGGAACTGTTATAAATATGTATATCTATAATATATAAGTGAATATGCTTTATTTTAAATAGTAGTTTTTAAACATTAGTCATTAGAGTATTATATTTTATCATAAGTATTTTAATAAATAGATTTAAACCTGTCGTGTAAAGAACTAAATTATATTATCCTTAACTCTTGCTTCATCCTCTTTTGTAAAATTCAGATTGAACTGTCAATTTCATCCTGTTCTTTTTTCTTCACGTACAGATGTAAATATAAGAATTGTTTGAGATGCAGAAATGCACCCTGTCAAATATTAAATTTTAAATAACATAATTTAAGATTTACAACCAATGCTGTGTGAATTGTATCTGTTGGTGCCAATCGACATAATGCCTGGGAAAATTTTCATCTTGATTTAGAATCATTGTAATTAGAACGTGAAGAGGAGGTAGTGCATTGTACGTATGCATAACGTTAAGGAACAATGTGTTAATTGTGATGTTTGACCTCAGTGTACCGAGTCTCAGATTTTAAGCTCCTTCTCTTTGTATGCGTTCAGAAAACGATAAGTGGTTATTGAACGGAATGCTTTTTGTATTTTTGTACATAATTTATGACATGTAACTGTCTGTGTAGAGAGAAATTAAGAAATAAATCATCATAACACTAGATATGAGTTTTTGTTCTAACTCACAAGAATTGCTTTGCCTATGACCACTGTTTTCCAGGTCTCCTTACTGAATAAATTTCATTTACACATCTGTAGATGATACATTAAAAAATCTAGGGATGTATGTTTTGAAATCTAAATGAAGAACAATTTAATTATTGGTAGAATTGAACCCGGGACTCCTGCTATGGCTGCAGGTGTGCTGTCCACTGCACCATCCACCTCGACTCCCAAGTCCATACGCAACATCCACACGGCCTGTTCCAGGGAACCTAGGTCACATCCCCACTCAGGGTATAATTGACCACAGGTAGCTCCCATGCTGGAAGCCCGAGTTGGGATCAATGGTTGGTACTTGAGAGTTGTAAGTTAAAATTGGTAGAATATTGATATAATATAAATCAGCATTGATCAACTGGTGGCCCGTGAAATTTTTTTACAGCCTGCGAGTTAAAGTACGTTTTACGTTTTAAAAATTTATGAAACGTTAAGGGCCACAATTTTGTGTTATAAATCTGTGTCAGAATTAATATTTGATGTGGCATATTTGAAGAAAGTTATAATCAGAATTATCAATTCATACGTTACAATATTAAAAAGATTATAATACTATATATTAAAAAAACCTTTGAAAATAAAGAAATATACTTTTTAATTTTTCCAGATTGAAATA
>NNCF01131436.1:2268-17733 GCA_002313205.1 Laupala kohalensis | reverse complement strand
TTTGTTCATTCTCTTCGTCCAATCCCGATCTAGCGGCCCTCGCCCCACCAGAACCACCGGCTTCTCCTCCAACACCAGCCGCTCTCGTATGTCTGTCCACTTTCTCGTCATCTAATAGAGCCCGTGCTACTCTCGCTCCTCCAGAAGCGCCTGCTCCTCCACTTCCTGCACCTCCTCCAGCTCCTCGTCCTGTACTCTGTCCTCCGGAACCACCAGCTGTTCCGCTTGCACCACCTGGACCGGCTGCTCTTTCTTGTCTGTTTACTTTTTCGTCGGATAATAGTTCTCGTGCTACTCTCGCTCCTCCAGAAGCGCCTGCTCCTCTACTTCCTGCACCTCCTCCAGCTCCTCGTCCTGCACTCTGTCCTCCGGAACCACCAGCTGTTCCGCTTGCACCACCGGCTCCACGCATTGCTCCTGCACCGTGTCCTATGCTTTCTTGACCACCGCCATCGTCTGATTTTCCAGGAATTACTATGATGGGACTTTTATGACTTGGTCCATTATTTCCAATTTGATAAGGAGGTTGAATAACAGGATAAATAGGTGGAGCAGGAACCACAACAGGAGGTATAGGCGCAAGATAACCAGGAATAACAGAATAAATAGGTGGAGCAGGAACCACAACAGGAGGTATAGGCGCAGGATAACCAGGAATAAACGGTTGTCTTTGTCCAGGTCCACCTGCTTGCCTTTGTACAGGACCTACAGGTCCTGCTGACCTAACGTGTCTTTCTGGAAGTTCATCGTTTAATAAAGAACGTACTGCTCTTGCCCCTCCAGCGCCACCAACAGCTCCTGCTCCGGCACCACCGGATGATCTCACATATCTTTGTTCATTCTCTTCGTCCAATCCCGATCTAGCGGCCCTCGCCCCACCAGAACCACCGGCTTCTCCTCCAACACCAGCCGCTCTTGTATGTCTGTCCACTTTCTCGTCATCTAATAGAGCCCGTGCTACTCTCGCTCCTCCAGAAGCGCCTGCTCCTCCACTTCCTGCATCTCCTCCAGCTTTTCGTCCTGCACTCTGTCCTCCGGAACCACCTGCTGTTCCGCTTGCTGCACCTGGGCCGGCTGCTCTTTCTTGTCTTTCATTTCTTGTATCGAGATTTACAGTCCCGGCGTTAATGCTGTGTATTGTTCTCTTTTCAAAATTTCCTTCCTCAACTTCACTTCGTTTTTGGCTGAAATGNTTCACTTCTTTTTTGGCTGAAATGAGGAGGTATAATTAGTATGATTCGTTCCAAAATAAGATTTGACTATGATTGGCGAAGTTTTGATATGCAGAATGATTAGATTCTGATACCGTCTCGATTGTAATGATTATTTTTTGAATTACTTTTCGATGTCACCCACTTGTTTTGTGACATGTGTAATCGGCATTATAACTAAATAAATGTAATCCGGAACCCCAAATCACGCGCTGGAGGTCCTTCTGTTAACTAATTAATTCGATGAATTAATGAATGTTGTTTAATACAAATTGACTTATTGTTGAAGTAAAAATATAGTATTGGGTATTACAAAAATGCTTGATTGTCAAGTTATTATTCCATTGTTTGAATCGAAGGAATGCGGTGGATATTCCATATAGGATGTACAAATATTCGATAATGTGAGAGAAATTTTTTATTCCTTTCTGTACGAATGTCAATTGGTTGCATGCAAGATAATGGTCGCGCGCTCAGTGAGAGAAAAACAAAACGGNGTTGACAGCTGAAGCTAGAGTCGTATTAAGCGCTGCCACGCGCGGACGAAAATAAAGCGTAAATAAAACTTTGGAGTGTCACGTATTGCAAATAGCTTGTCAATGCGTGTGCGCATCGAGACTTTGATGAACGTGATGCAATTATAATAGATCTCTTTCTGGGCGTACATCTTAAGAAAGGACTTTTTAAATATATTTTTCGAAACAATATCCATGTCGAGCACATTGAAATGTATTGACATTTTTACCTTCTCTATGTAATTTATAAGTTAATACTTTAATATCTTTCATTTTCCTATTTCTCTGAGAATTTTTACAAGTGCGATGGAAGTGAACATTTAGTACGGTAAGTATATTATGCAAAATGTTTTAGTATACTTATGTTTTTTATAATTTGGCAAGCTTATGGTTCATATAGAGTTTTAATTTGCAGTGTAGAAGGTAAATCATATATATTGTGTTCTGACCAGATTGATCTTATACTTATGCTATTAACGATTGGGAATTTTGTTAATTATTCTTTTTCTCTAATAATTGTCCGTCCTATAAATGATTTTTTTAAGTCGGATATATAGTACCATGACATTTTAATGAAAATGCATTAAATTGGGTTTGCTCTCGATTTTTTAGTTATTGCTCGAAAGCAAGTCTTTTCTGGGAGTTTATTTTTTATACCCACGCTCTTTTTTTAATTCATCCATCATGGCGGACGTTTGAGAGAAGGTAGAATTCGTCGTTATGTATCTGTAAATTCACTTACCGTATATCGAGAGCGCCATGTTCTCCATCAACACCATGTTCTGCTTCGACGACGTGGGACCATGCTATGTCCGCAAGCGCCAACAAAACGAGGAATGCAAGAGAATTCGAAATGACGAAGAACAAATCTCTTATTCCAGACCTGTGCATCCTGAAAATGATAAATTGAANCTGTCGGCACCCCCACTATTCAGCATCTTGCCTTCCCAACACCTCTGTGTGTAAAACAAATTTGATAATCTACTCCTCGTCATTTAAAAGACAAATGTGTCAAATTTTATGCATCTACTTTGGAAACCCCTGCGGGGCTGAGGAGGTAGCGTTCTAGCTGATCAAGTCGTACTGGGTTCAATGCCTGTGAGATCAGAATAAAATTGTAGCTTTTCACATTAATGTCCCAGTTCATATAGCTGTGGCTACTGAAAAGCGAACCCTCCTTCTTCTATCCACCTAGTATCGATAACTCTAACTATTACTAACCCAACGAACCGGCCCATTTTACTTACAATAGCCTACCACCCTACTCCTATCTCCTATCGCTTCATGTGGATACGCTTCAATAGCACTAAGCTACATTTCCCATTTTCAAACACTGCAATGAAATTTACTTTGGATTCGAGATCGAAAGTTGGCAAAACCCACCTTTAAGTCTGTCTAGTTGAAGTGAGTTCACTTAGGAAGAATGTGGAAAAGAGTTTTTAATGATTTAGTGCCTCGTACTGATTTCTCGCCACCCTGTTGTGAAAACATCTATGTTTTAAGCTAGGGCCGCACACATGGCAAATCTTGCCAAATATTCATTGGCAATTATTTGCCTCCCTTTGCCCAAATGAAGCACTTGTGGCAAAGGGCCGGACCGTATGTTCTGTGGCGCACATTTATGAATGCATGCCAACCTGCAACCAATGATCTATGCAGCTATGAGTATTTGTTCTTTGAATAATTTGATTAAACCTTGTTCTTTGAATAATTTGATCATTTCATAATTTAAACTTATTTCCCTACCATATAACCAAGTGGTTATTTGTGAACAGACGTGATCGTATTTCATGATAATTTATACGTGGCCAATGCCGTACTTCGACGAGTGTCTGATTAGATCGCCAGGGAGGCTGCTCGGTCTTGGGAAGTCCTTAGTGTTAGCCTCTAATTTGTGACTATCTTTGCCAATGATGGAATGGCCACACTACTCACCAGTGACCAAACATGCAAGGTATTTGGCAAGTCTTGTCACGAACGTGGTCTCAGTTTATCCCAGATCCGAAACACAAATCTTTGTTTAGCGTGGGGAGGCATATCTCATCTGACCACTGTATGGCAAAGACAAATTATTGAATATGAAATCAATATCCTTAAATCAAACACTATGTTCAAAATCCTGAATATTTTTCGAAATTAATGCAATATGGCTGCCGAACACGAGTTGCCTACTTCTACGAATTTAAGTGATATTCGAATAAATTGCAATAGTAATCACAAAAGTGACTGTTTGCTGTAAAATTAATTGCTGTACGGTTAATGACAAAACAAACCAAGAGACAAGGAAATATTCGTTCTACACATTGCTCGATGCAGAAAGAACAGAATAGCGCCACAAGAACAAGTGCATTAATGACCGTTGTTGGTGAACTAGGTATAAAGAAAGATGTAAGAAAACGTCAGTCTTATGGACGATGGCGAAGTAAAAGCGTTGGCTGCACTGTGTACAAACCCAGTATCAACATCAAGCCAGTTGGGCTGGTGAATAAGAATTTTTTAAATGATTTATTGCCAAGACAGTAGTTACAACCTGCCTATGACAATGTAGAGGACTATAAATTAATTTACTGCGACTACAGTATAATAAACTAATAATCATAGCGTGTTTACGTTGATGTTTTTTGTTTCTTAAGTTACATTTTCTGTCTACTCATTCACAATTGCAGGTAATCGTTTGTATATTACAAAAAAATTAAAAAAACCAAAGATGATGAGTAAAGTTGAAAGATTTGGAAAAGTTGAGAATGGATAATATCTGATTTAAGGAGACTGAGAAGAACATGGAAGAACATCATATTAGTACACAGGATATAAATTCAAGAATAATCTTTCGAAAAAAAAATTGCAAGGATAGCCTAAGAAAGAGACGGGTGCAAGATAGATGGAGGAAAGAAAAGATAATCGTAGAGGGAGAAAGAATGAGAGAGAGGTGGAGAGAGAAAAAGAAGAAAGAGAAACTCAGTGGAAATGAAGGAATATGTACGAATAGTAGTGGTAAAGAAGAGGTGTAAATGCATACCTGCTGCGGTGCGCCAATACTCTGCGGTTCCTCAGACCTCTAGTGGTTGCTTCTCTTGAGCTGGAAAGGCAGTCGTTGAGATTCTACTCAACGATTAAATGTCTCGAGGGAAGGAATCCGTTTATAAGTGTTCAGTTTCCGCCATAAATACGCTCCATAGTCACGTCTTTTAGTCGATTCGTTTCTGGCGTATCGTTGCATATGGCATGCGCCATTAATATTCCATCTAGCATGTCGATTCAGACATAAAGGTCTGTGATCTGTGTTAGAAGGTAATTAGAAATGTTCTCCTTTGAATAACCATGCCTCGGCGAAGAATAAATATCAATCATAAAAATATGACGCAAGCTCTTATCACTGATTGAAATGATTTTCTAAATTTACGCAGTTTATTTTTTCGTATAAAGTTTCACAATTCAACTTACGATTCTCAAAATTTTGACGTTTTCACAATCCGTTGTATTTTTCTTTGATGATTTGTGGTGTGTTGAAAGAGAAAATTCCCATTCTTTTCAACGTATGTGGATCCTTCAATTTTTTTAATTCTGCCTTTTCTATCCCTCTAGAACAGTAAAATAAGCCAAATTTGAACCGCTAACGGGTGATATCTAAGGGTGGCGGTCGCAAATAAAAATTAACTGAGCAAGTTATGTTAGTGGTCAAAACAAACAACGCAATTTTTCGTCNNAATGTATGACCACGTGGAGGACAATAAACCAATTTACTCTTCCGTTGCAAACACGGGACCATCTCGTCAGTTCCTGTCAATGATTCCTAAGGCAGAGGCTAAGATGGATTTACAAAAAATTTCAGCTTCACTTTACTTCTAAGAAGAATTAAAATTGTTAACTACGTCGTTATAATATTGACAAAATACAGAAGGTTATTGTACAGGTACGTATTTTCATCAATTTACAGAATATTTCGAATATACGGTTTATAAATCGTAACTGTTAAAATTACTCTGAAAAATTCGAGATGAATGTTGATAATAGACCGCCGCCTCTCTGTCGGAGCCCAGAGAGTCTGAATATACAATCCGACTCCACCCGAAGGAAATCCGGAGAAAAACTCGTGCCAGGATGGTGACATCTTTTTTATTTATCGTCTTATGTGGAAACTCCAGCAAAATCCGTAGCAGTGAAAATGTGCATACAATGTGGGCTGAGTTAACACCATAAGTAGTTTTTATGAGATTTGGTACATAAACCTTACTCTATCTTGTGCCATGGTTAATTTTTACAGAGCGATTTTCTTACCTCTACAGGTAGTCCTCGAGCTACTCGAATTTCGTCATCTTTTAATCGGCGGGTTTTTGTTTTTGTTACTTTTGATTTGTTTTCGAACGATACGTTGCGTTCTGTTTCTTTTGATATCCTTTTTTATTTACATAAAAAAGTTTGTTACTAAATGAACCCTCCATTTTGGGTTTTACAATATTTCGTGTTTGGAGGTTCCTTACAAAGTTCCTTCAGTCCCGCCTTGGTGTGCCACTGAATACACAGACGTTATAACAATGCATTAGTTTATTATCCCCTACGTGGTCATACGCTGTTTGCAACTGATTTATATATTTTAGAGGAGTGTATGATATTATTTTGAAACACGTGCGGGGAATAATGGCTCAAATAGAACCGAAAACCCTATATGATACTAATTTGAATGAGCGCCAAATAGGAGCGCGTTCTGTGATGTATAAGACGCAGATAGAAACTTTGGAAATCCGATTGCGATAATTTGAAAAAAATGTGAATACACCTTGTGGAAGCTAGCGACGCGAAACTTGTTAGAGATAATTTTATTGGCGGAATGCACCGTGCATAAATTTAAATGGGAGTGGGGAGAATTGCTGAGAAGGAGGAAATGCGACAGGTATCGCTCTCAATATTACGCGGCTCATCAGAGGGGACAGTTCGGGCTCAATGTTACGTGAATCGTCAGAGAGTACGATTTGAGTTTAATATTTCGAGAAGCATTGTATCGGACGATCCGTGGATCAAAAGAAAGAACGTAAGAACGCAGTTTGAAAGAATCATATTTTGTGGTCCGTATCGCAATTGAATTTATTTACGAACGGCCGAGACAGACGCAAGTTTGAACGCGTACGAAATGTTATTCGAGGGCTCCAAGTAAAGCCATTTATGCGTTGTAAAAGTCTCCGAAATACGAATTAGATGAAACACGAAAACGGTAGCACGTTGGTGACCGTAATAACTTGCCGCGAACTCGATTGAGGACGAGCGAACACTTGGAGAACAGCATCGCGAGCAGTCGGCTGATTCAAGGTCGCAGTAAGAGCCGAATAACAGCAGCAGCAGCAGCAGATTTCGCTGGATGAAAAGGAGGGATGTGTTTCTGGCACGCTGATTTTGGACACGATTTCGAAGAACGTATTCTGGGTGTGAGTATAGTCTCTGTGAGACGAACATTTAAACGCAGTGATTTGAATGATTAGGGCTTTGCATTCCTCTGTAATTCAGTGAGAAGCTAGTATCTTGTAAAAGAGAAAGTCTCATTGGAATCGACTCTGTCGCACTTGTATTAAGTTTTGTTTTCCGAGAAGAAAGAAGAGACAAGAAGGTGTTAAAAGAACTATTAAATTTTCTCTACCGAAAAAGAACAAAGTAATGCTCATATCGTGCTTGTTTTGATTTTTTTTGTGATAAAGATTTATTGTATAATTTGTAAATGTAACTGCACGGACATATTCAATGAGCTAGATGTAATATTGCGCAACAAATTGCAGGGTATTTTTTTATATTGTATTGTGTTGGTAGCGAATTTGTGTTCATATACATTTTATGTAATATTTTATGCCAGGAAAATCGCAGAATAAATTGTGGTAATCAACTCAGAAGTACCGAATCCTTATTTTTTATTTATAATTATCTTAATGCACGTTGTTATTAATAAAGGGTGCATTATGATAGTATAAAAATAAGGATTCGGTACTTCTGATGCGATTACCACAATTTATTCTGAAAATTGTTTGGCACAAAAATATTCAAAACATGTGCAAAAATACACAACTCTACAACCCATACAATACAAAATAAACAGAAAAATCCCTTGCAATTGATTGCGTGATGTTACTTTCGGCTCATTCTCAGGGTTTGTGCATTTACATTTATCACTTATACAATAAATTATGGTCTATAAAAATATCAAAGCAAGCACGAAATGAGCAATATTTAATTTATTCTTTTATGGAATTCAATTAATAGTTCTTTTAACGCATTTTTATTTCGTCTTTCTTCTTGAAAACAACCCAAATTTTACAGTAACTGCGACAGACTTTATTCCAGTGAAACTTTGTCTTTTGCAAGATACTAGCTCTCACTGAAGTACAAAAAATGCAAATCCCTAATTAGCGTGATCACATTGCTTAGAGACGTATACTCACAACCAGCGTATTTTCTTCGAAATCGTGTCCAACCACCACGGCTAGATGCATCCCTTTTCCTCCAACACAGGCTGCAACAGCTGCTACTAACCTCGTACAGTGACCTTGACTCGACGACTGCCTCCAACGCGGCTTCCCCACGAGCTACCTCGTTCGCGACCAGCTTTGCGGTAAATTCTTTCAATCACCGACGTGCGACTGTTTCTGGATTCGTACGATTCGTAACTCGGAAAACTTTTCGAATACGTAACTGGCTTCACTTGAAGCACTTGATAAAATATTTCTTACGAGTTTAACTTGCGTTTTACTCGGTCGTTCCTTCCTAATTTCGACTGTGATAAAATACCACAAAATTGATATTACGTAACTCGCGTCTTTACGCCATCTCGAAATTATCGAATTAACGTTTTGATAATTTGCTAGAAATTCGGACCGACTCGTCCCCTCTCGATAATTCGCGTACGACAAACTGGATTCTCACCGCCGATGGTCCGCGTGATAACGAGACTGGATCGACCGTCTCTTCAGATGACTTGCGAAATAATGAGACAGATACCTGTCGTGTTTCCACCTTCTCAATACAAATCCCCACCCCTCTTAAAATTCATGCACAGCGCATTCCGCCAATCAATCGTCTCTTCCGATGTTTCGCGTCACTAACTTTATAAGGTGTATTCACATATTCTTAGCTCTTACAATTGGATTTCAAAAGTTTTCCGTCTGTGTCTTACAACTTGCAAAACGCGCTTTTCTTGGCGCTTTATTCAAACCGGTATTATTTGGTTTTTTGTTTCTATTTAAGCCATTATTGCTCGCACATATTTCTAATTAAAACCATAGTAATCCCTAACGAATCCGGGTCGTTAGATAACCCCGCTCTCTTATAAGAAAAAAAATTTAGATTTTGCATATACCCCTCAAAATATACAATTTTTTTTCTCACAAAATCCCAACACAAACTGATAATAGCAGACGGTTCCTTGATCTACCATAATTGTTCTTAAAAATAAAAATTAAAAAAATTGCAACGTATCTGGATTATATGAATAACTTCTCTATCACAGTCAATCTATTATCTACACATAAATTTCTGATCCTATTTAGACACTAGAATTCTATTTACATTTTATTACGCTCCTCTTTCTAAGACTCCTCCTATTTTGATATTCAAAAAACAAAACAACTATAATGGACATTATCCGTTCTCTTTCTATCTTACTTTCACTTGGTCTTATATTCTCCTACCATTTTAGTCGGGTTATCGTTCTATCGTCCTCTCCAATCACGCAACGTCTTTTCCGTCGTACACACGTAGATTTGGTTCTGATTTAGTTTTATTCCAATAGTGTTCTTTTTTCTCTCTTTTCCTTGCATCGTCACTAGTATTCGGTGTTACAGTTCTATTTAATCGGGATGATTATCATTTCTCATCTAATTGAATTAAATCCCCTTTTTTCTCTAAAAGCAAATGTTGACAACATTTACTCGACATCGTTCTGACTCATGTTCCTCTGAATTTGACTCTCGGACGTCACATCGTGTTTTCTCAATTCACTTATTTCCTATTTTCCCTTTGCACATTTACTTCGTCGAATCGTACACTTAACATCCTTTCGTATTTCGCACCTATTATCTCCCTTCCGCATATCTGAGTCGGCAATCGGACGGCATATATCTCCTCGTCTGCGATGGCAAAACTCAACACATCTCCACATACTCGCGTAGCTCCACAAGATCCATAATAATTACATGCACGATGAGTATTTCTCTTTACAAAATCTTTTTCGGAATATCCGTTTCATAATTCACACAATATTTTCTCCTTATTTCATTCTTTTCACAACTTAATTCACTTTAATTCGAGTGATATCTTTATTCGGTTTCTGCGATCTTAATTGTGCCAACCTTTAACTATTTATTTTCCAACTTCGATGATAATTACGTTAGTGTACACCCCAATGAAAAATCAATACTAGCTCTTGGTCGATTTCCAAAACACTATCTTCTACTAAATTCGTTTTCTATTATCCTTGATTACGACTTTTTTATAGTTCTGCTCTAAGTTCTTTCACCGTTGTTTCTTAGAATTCCCGATCTTTTTGATAATCGTTCCTATATCTTTCTCGACGGACTTCGTCGATCCTATCTTTGAATATCCGCCATATAACAAAAAAAACTACCTTCTGTGACAAATTCATTAACATCTTTCTTCATCCGCATCATAATACAAAAATTAAATAAATCCTTTTCACATTTACGCCTTCTCCTCGTTCTAATGTCTTTTGTTTAAATACTCTTATTATTCTACTATTTACAACCTCCGTAATCCCCAAAAATCCTAATCTAATATTAACTACTACTCTACCACACATACTCTCTTAAATCCCTACTCCATCCTCCTCAATACATCACGTCACATCCTATTCCGAACATATCAGAATGTCAATAATATCTCAAAACATCCAAAAAGTATAATCACTCTCCTTCCTACACAAATCCTATTCTTAACACACTCCTCATCCACGCCATAACCTTTTAGAATACGTCTGAGCGCCAATAACATCTAATCCACATCATGATAATACATCTCAGAACATTGCTTCTCATAATCACGTAATCATAATACAAAAATTTAAATAAATCCTTTTCACATTTACACGTCTCACTCGGAACATGTTTGAGTCCCAATAATATCTAATATAAAAAAACATCTCCCCCCCAAAAAAACACAATCCCTTCTCGCTACAATACTTTACTCACTCTCCTTCCTACTCATCATATCCCTAACCTACGCCATGTCCCCCTCGAAACATATTTTGCGCCAATAATATCTAATCGTACAAATATCCCATTGTCTGCTGACCTAACACATCCTACTACCTTCTGTCATAACTCTGTACCTCATCTAACTCATCCTCCACACTACACTATTTCATGTCCTACGCGCTTTTCTTGGCGCTTTATGCAAACCGGTATTATTTGGTTTTTTGTTTCTATTTAAGCCTTTATTGCTCCCACATATTTCTAATTAAAACCATAACCTCACTTTACCATTCGTTGATCTCCATCGGGGATTTCTTTTACCATCTGGCAATTCCTCTTGCTTATCGCTAAATTCTGCTGTGAGTGGAGGGAATTTTTTAAAATGATGGTCAAACGAAGAGAGAAAGGTTTGCAAACCTTTGATTAAAAAATTTATTTTCATTTGCTATTGTACACTTAGCACGTAGGTTTGATGATTGGGAAATGGCATTTCAACCTTACTAAGGAGACTAAGACTGTACCAGAAGCTCCAGTTTCAGAATCTCGATCCAAATGTTAATATCAGCTACAAAAATGTTCTGCTAAATACTTTAGTATTTTTAGTTCGTTAGATGATGTGTCATTCTCAAATTGGTGAGTGGCGAATTGGATATTTTATTTGATAATTAGTGTACCTCCACTATTCGTATACTTGCAACACCATCACATACTCAGTTTTACTTGTAAAACTGTCTTTATTTTAAAAATAACTTTTTTCATGGTACCTTTCTTCAAGTCAGAATTATGTTTGTGGTAGTCTCATAATATGCGTATTTTTACTCTCACTTCGCACACTTCCCAATGACATTTTGTAGCTTGCACAACATAACCTCAAAGGAAAATGACACCAGTTTCTCCGTGTAGGCAGTACTAGGAATGTTGCAACATGTTTTCTTTTGCACATTGTAAACGTCAAATCACATGTTGTCTTGTCTGGTCGTTTGAATAGAGGTAAAAAATTATGAACTTTTGTTTTGTTTGGTAATTGAGTCGAGGAGAACGTTTATTTCCTCCTTGGTAAAACGGCGTTGGATGAATTTCGAATGGAATGTATGTTCAGTTAATCGTCTAAACAGCTCTGTCCAACCTTTTCATATATATAACGCCGCATCTGACTCATCGAGTTGCCATGTGACATAAGAACGATGTTAATAATAATAATGACTATAGAATTTTAAAATACTAAGAATACAGATTAACCTATTATTTCATATAGTAATATAAGACCTCCGTGGCTACAGTGTTAACGTGCAGGCTCATGACCGAGACACCTCGGGATCAATTCCCGGTGGGGCCAGAAAATTTTGTAGCTTTTGCATTTCCAAGTCTGAGTTTAAATAGATGTGATGTATGAAAATTTCTCCCTCTGCCGCTAACAACCCGCAGTTGTAATTCTCGGATGCAGCTTCAATCTGGATCTTATCTGGACGCTGTTCCTCCGGAAAATTCACGATGTGTCGTCTTGTGAATAAAACTCGCACAGAACTGAGCCTTAACTCGTCATCGCGGTCCTTCGTTGCCCGAAACGAAAATACATATGAGACAAATCGCTGTAATTATTATATTCAAATGTAGTAATTCAAGTATTATTGACTTTAAAAGTAGCGTGAGGCGGAGAGAGGAACAGCGATTTGTCTAGCGAAGTTCGCACTCGCCTCTCGAACCCAGAGTTCGAAAACGAAACGACCCGTGTGCGGACGGCCAGGAGGGCTACTATTCACACCTCACTGAACAGTGTGAAACTCTTATCCGTCGCTTTTGAGATATTTTGAAATAATAATGAAAAACAAATCCCCAAATTTTGAAATATATTGAAGCAGAATGCAAAAACAATGGTCCCAATTTTTAAAAAAGAAATTTTAATGTTTTCAGTTTAAAATTTTTAAAAATATTTATTGAATTTATTTATTTCTTTATTCGCGTAGGAGGGATACAAAATGTAGGTCTCGGGCGACGCGTTGGACAGTACTGGTGGTGAGTTTCATGACATCGTCCTGTAACTGAAGGGAACATTGTCGTACATCGCTAGATAGGTAATTTTCGTCCGTCTAATTAATTTGTTCAAATAAAGTGTCTGTTGGGGTGATTTGATTGGTGCAATATTTATTTTGAACTTTGAAGGGTATACATGTGAAGGGAGAGACATAGTTTGCGTTTGAACATGATTCCCGTGGCATGACACGTACGGCGGTTGGAACCTTCTTGGATACATTGGACTGTGGAACATAACAATGGAGACGATATTTGGTTGCTTCTGTATTTTCTTGAGGAATCCATTTTGCTACAGCGTTTGACTGGAGGACATCAATTGTCGTAATCACGGGAAGAGACTCCAGGGGCTGCCAACAACTGGTACAGAGCCTGCACACACACACACACATACACAGTTAATTATAGAATTGCATATAATGTTTACTCATATTTAGTCAAAGACAAACTATCCCTGAACAGGCCCCGAAAGAGTCTAAGGGATTTGCGGACGACAGAGCTCCGCAATTACTTGATCTCGATACTAGAGGGAAGAGCTGTGGTCAACGTCTCGCTCCGGCCGCTTTGACCCCAGGACAGACCGTGGTGCTCATTATTCGGCAGGCTGAGTAGGGGCCTGGGAATCAGTCTGGATGTTGAGGTGCGATGAAAAATCCTCACCTCACCGGGGATCCAACTAATAAATGCAAATATCGAACTAATATACACAAAAGAGAAATTTATACATTTTTGCGGGTTAATGGTAAACTCTTTGCCCGAAAAAAAGCGAACAATTCAGATTAATGTTCTTTGGGACAAAAATACTTGCTACATTATATCTCAGGCTTCCAGTAATAACCAGGTAACTGGATTTTTTGAAAGGAAACGGAGGTAATCTGTCAGAAATGTTTTGTTGTTTTTGTTTGAATGAAAATGAAGTTTCATTCGTATTAGTCTAAACGATTCAAAAATGTACATTCTTCTCGAAACGAGTGGTGAAAATTTACGAACTAATTCTTAAAGAAAAAAATACAAATTTTTCAAATAAGCAAGTTACTTACATATAATTTATATGAGTTTAAACAAGACTTTATATAAATAGGGTAAAATATTCAAAACTCAATGATCTTTGCGGAACCTTGTTTACTACTTTTTCTTCATTTTTCGTAGAAAAATATAGTAAAAAAAAAGTATTTATGTAAAAACAAAGTTTTTCATCTATGTTATGAAGTATTATTAAAGTACATTATATTTTGGACTCTTTAAACGGCCATAAGTAAAAAAACAAAAACACCTGGTTATTGCCCGCGGCCACAGGTAATTTTTTTTTTTTTTTTTGAAAGTAGCATAGTTTAAATTTTGCTGTCTTCATTTCCCTGAGCAGCTTCGCGGTTCATTGGTCAGTCTCTTTCTACGTTCACGTTCTTCGTTTTGTTATCATGCGTTGTTTGATTCACAATTGTCTCATTTTAGTTATTCCATTATCTGTTAACACGACGGATTTTTTGTAGTTGCCAGAACGAATTTATTAATTTGACGTTCTTGGAAGGTGTTTCATTGTAGTTATTTTATTTTATTGGACACAAATAGAATGCATTATGAATTTTAGTTATTGGAAATATGGTTAAGAGAAAATTTATCTAGTAGATCGTTAACAATGGAGGGCTTGATTATCATTTAAACATCAACTTTCCATTATGATACTTCTGCTGACTATGACAAACAGGGCACGATGTAAGAAGGGGGGGGGAGCAAGTGCTCAGGGCGTTAAGAGAAGGGGCGCCAAAAAAGCTTTTCAAAATGAATTACTCTAAACAAGAAATGAAGTTTCAGGGGGAAAAAAGTCCCGCGGGAGTGTGTTTCTAAAAGCAGATTCCAGCCGTAGAGGTGACGGAACTCGTTTTCGACGCTATTCATGAATTTCGCACCCACTTCGATATGTCTAAAAGTATTTATACTCACGTCCTTACGAAGTTTGCTGCCTAAGTTGATTGCATTAATTAATAATTTGGAATTACCTTTAATAATTTATAATTTGGAATAAAAGTCATCTACAAGATAACTCATATTTCAGTAAGTAAGATTTCGCCGTATCACACCGAATCGCACGGAAATGGTGTTTAGCAACCTTTAGCAAAATTTAATGTACAATAAAAATGTTTATACTCATTTTTGCAGAATTTTTATTTTTAATAAACCGGAAGTGCAGCGCGGTCGGTAAAATGAAATCGGAGAAAATGAGCTTCCGTCCGCAAATTAGCTTCTGTTCCCCCAACGCATTAAAAGTCAAATCTCAAGTTTGGTTTCGGATGCGTCAATTTGTTTGTGAGTGGTCGGGGGAACAAAATTATGAATTACATACACCAATACGTCATTGGACAATCATCGCCAAAATTTGAAAAAAGATCTCGTAAACATCAGAAGAGATTTCGAGATATTTTTTTTGATCGATTATAACACTTTCTCTATAGTCCAGTAGTTAGGAGAATAAAAGAGGCCAATCCATGAAAAAAATACAGTAGTTTTTTTCTCAATCTATTTTAATGT
>NNCF01131435.1:56394-72580 GCA_002313205.1 Laupala kohalensis | reverse complement strand
TTAAAGTAAACAGAATTGGTTTATTTCTGTAATATGACAAAGGTCAAGAGAAATAGTAACAGTATGCCCAATGACAGCAGGGGCACGCAAATTGCAAAAGTCCGTTGTCTTTTGGAGAGAAAATCTTGACGCGCTACACTTGCTGCTTCGCTGAGTGTCCGCAAGATTGTATCACAGTTGAGCGCTTCCTGACGGCGTTCGCAAGAATTTAAGGATCGGTAGTCCGTATAGCCCCACTTCTCGGCATTAGCGTGAACTACGTAGTAGTCGCTCGAACAGCGCCACCTCTAAGCGTGAGCGTGAACTGTACGCGTTCGTATGTGTAGCGCCCCCTTTTGACTTTTGCATGAACTAATGCGTGGTCGGGTAGCGTAACGGCTTTCGTTAGCGTGAGCTATAGACGTTCGGACTCGTAGCGCCCCCTTTTGCCGTTAGAGTGTACTAATGCGTGGCCAGTTGGGCAGCGTAACGGCGTTCGTTCGCGCGGTCTAATTGAACTTCTGAAGAAGAGGTTCTCGAGGAGCACCGTCCAGGTCAAGAGCTAAATCAGAACTGAATGTTTGGTGGTTGCTAAGTCGCTAATCTAACCTCGGGGTAGATGCTCCTCTATTAAACATCAACGATGCGTTGGTGACGTAATATAGCTGTTATGTTCATCTATCTGGTCTTTCTCGAATCTTCTTAATAAACATACTACGCATGCTTGATCCATGTGCTTCTCGTGGAGTCATGGAATCTCTCAATGTTTATCAACAACGTGATGTACGTGGAGACACTCTTGCGGATGGCGTTGGTTATTCTGGCCTTGGAAGTAGAGCGTCTGTGTCGCTCGTCTTGACGACGGCGTAAACATCATGGCGTTATGTATTTCTTTACAACATGCATTTGAATGTGCTAATGCATGGAGGTTTTAGTGTATATGTAGAAGGTACGTCTACACAATGTGACGAAGAAACAAGAGATTCGGAACAATCAACCCGAAAGAGAGAACACAACGAAATATACCAATTAAAACATAAAAATTGTTTTGCATATATTTCTTCCGTGTACTCTACACGTGGAAAAGATATCTGAAAACTATCGATCAGGTGAAAATGGTGACGAGCCGGAAATCGAACCCGGGTCTTTGCTTTAAACGCTGGGGTGTTAACCACTACACCACCCGTTCACCTTCCATACTCCATTTCCACCCAGACCTAAACCCCATTCGGATGATAAGTGAACGAGGCGGCACACAATGCAATACACGTCAAGCAAATGAAAATTGTTTGTGATTTCGAGAAGAGTTTCAATATGCTGACGTCGAGGAAAACATTCTACCACACCTCCGTTCACTTCCCGTCTCCACTTTGAGATGAGACATTACTAGATATTTGTTGACATAAATGTATGCAAGAGGTGAATGGCATAAAGGAGGTATTGTATTGCAGACTGTAGTCCTGATTGATACATGAATGTCATTGCTGTGTATTCCTTGCATAGTTCGCGTGTATTTTACAATTGCGATTTACAAAGAATAGTAGTACGAAAATCGTATCAGAATAATACATAGAGCAGAATGGTGAATTATCGGGAATTACAATTTTTTTGCTACCTAGGAAACAAAGCTTCCTATAAACATGCAAAGAACAAATACGCAAGAGTTAGCACTCACTCTATTGGGGCACAAGCAGTTTACACATCTGGAGAAAATCGTCTTTTATTTATTCTTTGCTTTGGGCATGTTTTAACAAATTGATAAATACAACCCATTATTATGACACAGCGCCAATTCTTAGGGCTAGGAGAAGCAATTTATACACCAATGCAACCTTGTCTAGTGAATATGCATAATTATGTTTATGATCATCACTTTTCTTGAATTACAATTTTCATTTTATGAAAAATCACAAAGAACATACAAATTGTTCAATTCATGACTACTTTGCATACTTTGTAGAACACACTGCTACATCTCGGATAAATTTCAAAGTCTAATTCAGTAATAAAGACGTGGTTTCTCTTTCACTACTAAGTGCACATTAACGTATATTGTATTACGAAGGAGTTATATGCACCGAGTTACACAATCGGAGTAAAAATTGAATAAGTTACAGGCGAGAGTAAAAAAACGTGGAATAATTCAACCCATAAATTGCAATAATTAGAACCCATCTTAGAATAAATTACACTCGCAGATAAAAATATCATTTTTCCCTACGGCCTTCTCATTACGAAATAATACGGCGTGTTATTTTCGTTATCTCACACTCACTCAAAAATGAAAATGTTAAATCTATTACATGGGTAGAGGCACTTTTTTAAATATATGTGAAAAGCTACCGATTCTAGATTTACCAGAATTATAAGATTATTATTTTATCAATAAGATTAAACATTACTCGGGTAGGGAATTAAATAGTCAAGCATAGTCAACTTTACTACACGAAGTATTCATAGAGAATATATCGTTAGTATGGTGAAATGCAAATGAGTATTAACATTTATACACCAATAATTTAGTGACAATAATTTTTGCACAAGGGCACATGCTCCTCTGAATTCAAAAAGGTGAATGTCAAAACATCCATTTTTCTTGAATGTATTTAGTTTTATTGAAATAATTCAGCGAAACTAACTACAAGACTAAGAAATCAAAGAGTTTTGGAGGAATGATGAGAAATTTTTGATTGGCAGAGACGGTCCTGAAACACATATATAAACGAGATATTTTAAATGTATTTTAATTTCGATATATTATTTCATATAAACCTGAACTACATTCGCAAGTAGACTAACGTTAACGACTTCGTGGGGGAAGTTATCTACTTCAGAAACAAAAGCCACCTAAAAAGTAATTACTTTTGCAGTTTTTTTGTTATTTTCGAATATCTGTTAAAAGTAGAGTAGCTAGTTTTTCAGCATCATACATTCTATAAAATGTAACTAATATTTTAGAAAATCAGGTATTAGCGGTCGAATTTTTTATCGCCTAGAAATTACTTTGTGGAATTTGTTTCATAAACAAAGAAAATCAACTTAAATAACAAAAAACACGTCTTGAGACCGAGAAAATATAAATTACGTAATTTATAAAGAAAAAATAACAATTATCAATAGACAAAAATTAAAAAATAATGAATTATTTTGTCTCATTAATTATGCTAACATATTACTGAATCAACTAAAAGAACATAATTATCAATCTCTATAATATAACACCGCATATTCATCTTGCAGTGACTCATACCGTCGGCTAAAAAAGTCAAATTTATATATATTTTTGAAATGAATGAAAAGTTCATATATAGAAAAAAACAGTAACGTGTATAACTTTGCCATAGATATAGACGGCAATGGATAAATAACTAAGGATATAATTTTTTACAATAACGTTTGCACTCTGTTCGCCGCACACCACGCAGCCAACACAAACATTACATGGAAGCGAAGCGGCGACGTTGCCTAGGAATGGGATTATGAACCAAAAAGTGACGCGTTGAATAGAAATTAATCCCAGAATTCGTAGATGTGAGTAAAAGTGAATAAAAGTATTTCTCGCCATGAGTCTAGTACTGAAAACAAAATTTATGTTGAGTGAAACACGAATACCATAAAATGTGTGAGACGGTTCATAGAATCCACTCATTTAAAGTGAATATTTGTTGTTAGCTAGTATTATGATACATTTTCATAATATATTTTCGGTATTATAATCTCTACAAATATATAAATTCAACATTTCCTTGCTTAGAAGCAATAAGTTTAAACATTTTTATTACTTTCTCATACTCAACCCAATGAAACCTCTCCCATTCAAAATGTTCACGTCGATTTGATATATCTATATCGGTCGTTCGACTTTAATAATTCAATGTACTACTTATAAATTAAAGCCTTTTCTTACTTTAAAACTCCTCTCACTAAAAATTATTGGAATTTTCTCTGGCCTATTAGTAATTTCTCTTCCAATATTTTCTTCAACCATTTTCAGATGACTCTCCCGTAAGATATTTATTTATTTATTTATTTATATCTTATGTCTAGATTCTTCCACCTAACCGTTGGATTTTAGAGAGGAAGTTTGGGTTGCCGGGGAACATGTGGTACCGACATTGTTCTAGAGTGGGTGAGGGAAACCCCTGTGGAAAACCATACCTAGTTCGGTCGAGCCGGATTTGAACCCACGCTCTCTCGCTCAGTGATATCGTGGAGGCGAAGACAGAACCACTAGACAATGTGGTATTCTACTGTGGTATGTTAGTCACAAACAACTCGAGTTTCGTGACGCATAATGGTTGAAAAGTTTCAAATCAATAAAAATTACACTCGAAATAGCGTTTTATTTATTCAAACTATCAATATTATGAATTTATAAAATACGCGTAAGTTTTCAGTCAACTACCGTCTGCATTGAAGAGTGCTACGTTAGTTGACTCATTCGACTACACGGAGGAACGGTGTCTAGATATAACCCAGGTTGTCGTATCTAGGTACACGACTGCTGTTTTAAGGTAGAATTAAAACACTAAAATATCTGAAATAGACCTAAATAAACAGAGCAGCATGTATTCATTGTAATTTCAACTTGAAAAACATACCTCACCTACCATTTAAATGCGATAATTACTGTTGTAATTGATGGTGTAATACATTGCGTCTTATGGAGAAAACATTTATTTACAAAATAAGACTAACTTTTTAATCACGAAAGTGATGGAGGTTTACTTTGATTTGTAGTACATTTTTTGTTGTATTTTTACATCACTTTTATCTATAGGTCACCGGATACCTGCCAAAGATATTTCACTTTTTCCGAGGTGAGATGCATAAATCACGAAACCGTTGCGCTCGACCGCCATGTTTGTACATGTTGTTATACATTTCAAACGAGTCAAGCGAGTTCCAGAATATTGTTTGTACTATATTGTTAGCTAATAGTTGCAAATTAAATCGTGTTCATTCTTCATTATAACAATTAGAATAAAAATATAGAAAACAATTATACGTCTCGGGGATTTGACAAACTTTAACTGCTCTTCCCACTTTCAGTACCACAGGTATACGTTTTCACACAACCACATGATATGAACACCGAGATATTGCTTTGGAAAACTGGGAATATTTTAATCCCTTTGGGGTATCGGAACCGGATAAAGAATAGTTAGCTAGCAATAACTGTGGCTGCAAAATAATTAATTCGTCCTGAAGTGAAATTCATTCAAGAAAAACAGTCACTTTTACTTTCTCAGAGCGAGAAAGAAATTGAAGCATACCCAAAAAAACGAGAGAAATGAAATCGTTTTATGTTCTCAAGATTTTTTTTTGCCTTTAACACAGATTAATTTTCGATAGAATGTAAATTTTAAAAGTTTTTAATTACTTGAACTGTATTTATTAAGAACACTGTGCGACACTTTTTGTACCACTTCCTGCAAAACCCTTTTCTAGGTCAAGACGTAATTTAATTAAGACGACGATACCCTTCCAAAAACTCAAATGACTTGGCATATAACGAGATTCCAGACATTAAGGACTGCAGGCTTCCGTAATTTTCTTCTTGTCTCTGCGTTGTGTCACTGGATGCTGAATTCCGTAATTCGTTTACGAAGACAAGAGTAAGATAATTGCTACAAGATTGACTATTCCTTTCTCTGGAGAATGTAACTTCATTTGCAAGACATTTTAACGGGATTTTCTACAGTAAGAGTAAGAAAAAAAATAATTGGATGAATGAGTTAATTAACACAGTATATCAACAACTAATATTTTTTATATTATTATGACAAATATTGAAAAACCCGTTTTTGACAGTAGCATTAATTTAATAATTGTTTTACGGCATCGATAATTACCATTTTAGATATTGAGAAAATATATCACAAAAGTTTAATTTCAGAAATGTTGTACATTAAATCCCACCAATAAACTATTAACTTACAGACAGACACTAGTAGTTTACCTAATATGTATAAATCTTTAATTTAAACAAAATTCTTCATTTCAGTCATGTTATAACACGCCACCACGCGATGCTTTTTCTATCCGTCCCGGAATAAATGTATCATATCATTGTGCCTTTCTTGTATTCCATCTCATTTATATTTAAGTCATTATTTGTGTAATTTATATTCTTGTTTTTACTCATTTGATACGACACAAGTTTTGAGTTGTTGGTCGGTTATCTTATACATGTTGACCTTTGCCGTTGTATCTTGTACATGAAGTATTGACCGGCGTTCAGTAGTTGCTGACTGCCTAGTTCCTAACATTGTACTATAGTCATGCACCTGAAGATGTCTTCATATCTGTATGGCGAAACGTTGTGTACACATTTTTATACATCTTCTTAACCTAGTTTTTTGATATTTTGCTTTTAAATAGTTGTACTCATATCACAACAATAAATTATTTTATGTGTTACGTGTGTTTTGTGCTATGTTTTTTAAAACATAAGACTGTATGCTTAAAGAAATAAAGAGGTCGATTTATCGATTGAAATGTTTTATAGCGAATTGATTCGGAATTTTAAACACGTAATCTTTGTAAAAATGCTAAATATGTGAATAAATCCTCCACATTGTGAAACGGACATATTTTATATGCCATCTAGAGTGGATGAAGCTATGCTAAGCTAAACCCCGCAGCTGACATGACAACGCCGCATTCTTCGCTCCATTGGTTACTCATTGTCACTCATATTTCGCCGTGACATCTATGGGTCATTTCCACTGTATTATTGACATCAGTGGTCATTTGATCCAAAACCCCACCCAATCGCTCCTCGCTCCATCTGCTGAGTCAAGACATTTCCCCGGTCATTTGCCTCAATCAAGTGATCCAAGTTCTTCATTTGGATAAATCCTTCAATACCAGTTAATTAGTCGTCAGCATCATAGTTATTGACATTTTGCTCTCTAATGTTCTTGTTCTTTATTTTATTTTCGTCCATTTTATTCCACGACGCCTTTAAAAATTGCACATGTATACTTATTTTTAAAGAAATATAATTAACAATTAAATTATTAAGTGTATGAAACGTATTATCTTATAATCATTTATGTTAAATTATTTCTAAGGTATAATAATTTTTACTTGTTTCATATTTTTAGTAATTAAATGTTGAGGTTTCAAAAAATCAGTAGGGAATAGGGAAGTGGGGCAAAACAGGGAAACTAAACTGTGTAAATAAATGACTAAAATATCTGTACAGTGTTACTCATCGTAAAATTATTCAACATAAACAGAACAATGATTTACATCTACACAGTCCTTTATTTGCAGCTCACAACGTTTAAAAAAGTGCATGAGAATATATCTCCTGTTTTCTCCATGTTACAGCAACTTTGACTGATCCTACATTCTAACAAGGAGACATATTTGTTACTTGGTCTTGTCAGTATATTTGAGATCCAATTTGGTAGAATTATGCAGTCATAAGGACATAATTTACAAGTCAGAATTTGAACCTAAACCCTGTACCTTAAAGTAAAACGGGATGAGTATTATGCATTTACAATCGGATACTAAGATGTCAGTGATTCACGGTTCTGTAAAAATAATATGGTTTCTAAACGCTAACGTGTTTTCTGAAGCAGATTATAATTCTCCTGATATAACAGATAATCTATTCCAGGAACTGCAAGTGACACGAAATTCCTGAAGCAAGTGATAATGATGTATCTAGAACACCTGCAAACGAGATACTTGAATTATCTGGGATGTCAGACCAGACATCTTCAGCTTTTCAAGCTATGCCACGAAAAATTACTCTACCTAAATCAAAAGAATGCACGTTAAGAATGAGTTTTGAAAGGAAAAATAGGAAGACAAACAAACGAAGGGAAGAAAGAACAAGAATAAAATGTTTAAATATTTTGTGCTTAACAAAATTAGATCCTTGCGAATAACTGTATTGCTGTTACTTGGCAAAACTTAGAACATATTTTTAATTTGTATTTGTTGAACACCTATGCCACTTCCTCAATTCCCCTAATAAAGTGCTTTATACATCTTTTCGTCTGGTATTTCTACTGTACTTCTGTCATTAATATCTCCTTCGGGAGACATTTTTGGACATTTGTGCCTTGATGTTTTTTTGTTCTAATTAATGTGCTCTATCATCCCTCCAACTTTTTACATGGAGTTCCGGGACATTCTGTAAATATTACCATTTCGGTATATAATGCAAATCTTTAAATTTCAAAAGAAAGAACGATTCAGGGAATTGTTATGTAGACATTCATGTCGAATCATGTCATCTATAAAATTTATCGACGATATGGTTGTACTGTGTTAGAAATTAAAAAAAAATTATATGTAATCAAAAGTTTTATTTGCTTATTGATCTACAAATTTCATAGCAAGGTATGTAAGTTTAGTGTTAATTGTATGAAGTAAAGAATATGTTTTCCCAATGGTCAGATTATAAATTTACCATCGATAATCAATTTAAAAAAACAGTTAATTGCAATTTTCAAATTATTCTGAGAATTACTATGATTGATACAACAAATTGGGATTATCTTTTGACAATTACATTATTTTTGAATACCATTTTTTAATTATTAATTTATATTAAAAATATTTTAACTGTATGTTGCAATTGCTCAGATATATTTGTCCAACTAATTATTAAGAGCCTGCATCTTATAAACGCATTTGTTTCCGTGCATCTTCCTAAGAAATGGGGTTTCCCTTCTGAACTGACTTTTCACTGGAGTACATGGTGGAATTGCCTCTTTTCCAAACTAGGGTTCGAACCCGTACAATGTCATTCAGAAATACATTGGAAACGGAGACACCATCAATAAACGACAGCAGTCCGTAATTTCAGAGAAACGTGGTAATTTGTTCCGCAGTAAGTTATGAACAACTGTCTTTTTTGGTTGACAAAAGCTAACAACTGATTTAACCTATTTTTCATACATTTAATTAACCTTCAAAGAGGAATTAAAGTCATTGAAAATATATATTATAAACGCAAGGAAGGAAACCCAAAGTGCATCACACACTCGTGACCCGCTGTGGACGGTCGACTTGGCAACGTCGCTTTCGGGCTGCGACTTCTTCTCACAAGACGATTTTTTAGACAGCTGCTATCACGAGTCAGCTCGCCCCAGGAGGTGTCCACGTCAATACCAGACAGTGTCAGGGTTTCAATTTCGGCCACCCGCCCCCACCCTTTTAGTCTCCACCCATCCTTTTCACTGCAATCCCTTTAGACGCCAAAACGTTTACAAGACCCTTCTTATTGTCCCGGACATCTGATTAATTATTGTCATCACAAACACAACAGCATCAGAAAGGATCTTTTGATGATTCCCATATCATCATGGATGTGAATGAGTTAAAGAGATCTAGTCGATGTGACTCGGAGAGTTTGGAGTTCTCTCTTATTAACGTCCATTATATAATCAAGATATATAATTTTGGACTTACGATCTTTTGAAGGACGAATACTATTTTATTTTGCACAACGTTTCGACACAAGGTTTGAGTCGTCGTCAGGTTAACAAGTTATAACAAGAAACGTAACAACAGATCAATTGAACATGATATTAAATGTGAATATATCACACCGTATTCATAATGATTATTTGATGGATTGGGATAATACATTGATATTAGACAAAAAAGTTAATTACTACAAACGCAGCATATTTGAAATGATATTAATAAAAACACCTACGTGAGTTTGAATTTACGCACTGTCACAGAAAAACTATCGAATCTTTAAAATACATTATTGTAATACGTTTGTGTGATTTCTGCATTTAATTTATATTTATGAACATTTAATCATTGTATATTTAGTGTCATGTTCAATTGTTCTTGTTACAATTTGTTACACCTGACGACGACTCGAGCCTAGATTTGAAACGTTGTGTTCTAAAAAATATAAGTGATTTTCGTCCATCAAAAGGTCGTTAAGTCTAAAATTATCTAGTTCTTTTAAGCTGTTTGCACGGCTCATATCCCTCCCTTCGTGAATACTTTTACTCTCAAATGTATACCTGAAATAATAGTTTTTGGGATGATCCCGACGTTTTAGGGTTTACGGATTAAACATCGTTTACTGATCACAAATATTGCACACGGTATGTTTCAGTTCTTAAACAAGTTGAGATGTTGGTTTATGGAATGTCCCACTTCAGGTCCCGGAACAAGGGATTCCCGGAGGGTAGAACATCGCAATTACAAGACCTCAACACTAGGAGGAGGAGATATGGAAGACATCTCAATCCGGTCGGTATGACCTCAGGATACACCTGGTACTCATTTTACAGCAGACGGAATAGGGCTGGGAGTTAGTCTGGATGTTGAGATGTGATGGAAAAATCCCCACAGCACAGGGGATTGATATGCAGCCAGAAACTCAGCGCTCACTACCCAGTGAGTCATGCTGCCTCTCGGGATAAGTATATCCGCAATCACATCTTCCTAAATAATACAAATATATTGAAGGTTTTAAATGTAAGATCTTGAAAAATCTCCGCAACATTCCCAAACCACGGAAGTAAAACACGTCAATTAGGTTAAATCTTGTCAGTAAAGTCCTTAAAAAATTCCCGGATTAAATACAATAAATAATTCGAAATTTATAATTTCCATCTTCGTTTCTTTCCTTCCTTCTAACAGTCGGTCAACATAACCCGAGAATACAAGAATCTCGTCAGTATCTACGTGACTGACTAAGGCAAAAAAATTCGCTTCATCAAACCAGCAAGTGACAAGGGGTTTTTTTTCTTTCGTGTTTCATATCCCTAAAACTTTTGATTTATAGAGGACAGTGATATCGTTTTATTTTCAAGATTTCTGTAATAATAATATAAGAATAATTGTCACTCTCTGGTTTGATAAAGGTGTAGGGATGTGGCGACCCCATCGCTCTGCAGTTCCGGTCGGAGGGCAAAGACTGTGGCAATCAGCCGGGTTTTCTTCCCTTCCTAAAAGGAGTCTACTGCGATACTGCTTCCACTTACTTGTATCTATTATTTTTTCTGCTTCTCTTCGCAACCTCTTGTTTGTTTCGACCTCGAAGCGATTAGGTTTCGAAAGCTTAGGGAGTTTTTTCAGCTTCCGTTTTCCTTTCTCCTTATCTTTTCTTGTTCTTATCTTACTTCATCTGCCCGTAGGTATAAAAGGCAACACTCACTGGCCGTAGGTATAAAAGGCAAATTATGGAGCCAAATATAAGTTGTTATAATTTAATGCCGCTGCCTGGGTATCGCCAGGGCACGTCTGGAGCTGGCGCTGGGCGTGACAGCGTGCGAGTCGCTTGTTGTATGTTGGGGAATCGGCACCCTTGTACCGGGTCACCCGAAGAAGCTACCGCTGAATCATTTAGCTGTCACTCTTCACCTCCTCAGGCTGCCACTGAAAACCGTGTTTCTCAGTGGTGGAATCCGCTATTACCTAAGACCACGCAAGCAGGTAGAAGTCGTGCGCGCATGACTTGGAACCTTCAAGTCAACGAATTTCTCATTCGCACATACTATAGAGTCACCAAATTGAGACGGATATGACATTGTATCGAGACAGATTGCACAGAGAATTCTTAATCCATTACCCGGATGTACCTGTTACAGCCCAAAGACTATCAGATCAGGTTATTAAACGAAGAAATCTGATATCGGCAGAGAGGCTTGAGCATATTAAAGCAGAGATTATGGAAGAACTGCAAGCAGTGTATGTTGCTGGTGCATCAGTAAACAACCTTCATCTTGGGTCAGGAGACGCTGAGCACGAAGCAAGTATCCATAACACCTCCACTGACCGTGCTGGAATCGTCTCTGATCCAGTGTTTGAATCCGAAATTAGTGTGATATCCAGACTAATCAGAGTGCTCCTCCAGATGATAAGGATCTGATTCATAAGTTGAGGGATATATTCAACTTAGCAATGTTGGAATATGGTGGTATGGATCCTATTTTTCGGCCAATAATACCAAAACAAATATCTTCAGCAAAGCTTGCAAGGGCTGTGAGTATTATGAACCACCACATCCTGCTCGTTCGGTTGGAGGATGNCCAAAACAAAGATCTTCAGTAAAGCTTGCAAGGGCTGTGAGTATTATGAACCACCACATCCTGCTCGTTCGGTTGGAGGATGCAGTCCAGTTTGGAGATGTGCACTCAGCAATATATTGTGCAGCTGCTGCGGTTGTACGGCACAATGGGTCAGTCATTCGTAGCCGAGCCCCGGCAAACGATATGAAAAAGGAAAGAGTTTGTCAGCCGCCTAAATGGCAACAAAGAATCGAGCGTCGCATCGAGAACCTGAGGCGTGATACAGCAAGACTCATGGAATTTTCGAGGGGAAATTCTGGCAAGAAGCTTGAAAGGAAAGTGCAGGAAATCAAGCAAAGAAGGAAACAATATTCAAAGTATGACAGGTTAAACTTACAGATTGCTAAATATTTAGACATATTGAAACAAAAGTTTGCAGTCTACAGCGCACGCATCCGCAAATACTCTAAGTCAAAGCGGAGAAGGGGAGACAATACCAAATTTAATCAGGACTAGAAAACATTTTATCGAGACTTGAGCAAGAGCGGCGCACCATGGATGGGTCCCCCACAGCTGATGACATGGAACGTTATTGGGCAAAAATTTGGGCAAAGTCAGTCGGGCATAATGCATCATCACCATGGCTGGAAATTGAAAGACAATCCTGTAGAACTGTATCCCCTATGCCTACCATTGAAGTGACACTGAAGGAATTGAAGGATGTAGTAAAACGGACCAACAATTGGAAGAGCACGGGGAAAGATAAAATTCATAACTATTGGTACAAGAAGTTCGATTGTACTCATGAACGTCTTCTGACCTGTATTATCGGCTTTCTGAGGGATCCAAAGTTAATGTCTGTGTTTTTAATGGAGGGTCATACAACCATGGTTCCCAAGAAAGATGATCCAAATCTCCCTTCAGATTTCAGGCCCATCACCTGCCTTCAGACGTTCTACAAAATATCGACATCCTGTATTACCCGGCTGATTCGTGCTCATCTCGAGAGAAATAACATCTTGGCAGAAGAACAGAAAGGATGCAGGAGGGGGATGATGGGATGTAAAGAGCAGCTAGCGATAGATGCAGTGGTTCTTGATCAAGCATATAAGCAAAATAGAAATTTATCCTGTAGTTATATAGACCACCCAAAGGCGTACGACTCAATCCCCCATTCCTGGCTAATTGAGATACTCCGATTCTTTAAAATCAACCAAACTTCGATACCTTTTCTTGAGGCAATCATGTCAAAATGGAAAACACGAGTGATGGTACCATCAGGACAAGGTGGCGTGAATATTCCTATACGGAGGGGAATTTATCAGGTCGATTCCCTGAGTCCCTTATGGTTTTGTCTGGCGCTGAACCCATTATCACATATACTACAGTGGGCAAATATGAGCTATGATATCAGGAGTCCCCAGTCATCACACAAGCTGACTCCCTTCCTATACATGGACGACATGAAGATCTACTCCTCGTCTTTCACCAAGCTGGGGGAGGTCATAGCATTGGTGGATCGGTTCTCCAACGATATCCAAATGAAGTTTCGACTGGACAAGTGCCGTACATTGAATATACGACGGAAAAAAGTTGATGTGCTTGGATTTGACGTGGCAGAGTATAGCAGAGTGGAACCAATGCGTGAAAGCGACCTTCATAAGTACCTTGGTCTTCAGCAGTCGCAGAGAATATGCCACAAAAAGATCAAATACCTCTTGAGGGAAGAATTCAAGAGGAGGCTTGAAGATCTTCTCAAGACTCAGTTGTATGCCAAGAACCTAACCAAGTCAATAAACACGTTTGCAGTCCCAGTGTTGACCTATCCTTTCAGTGTTATGTGGACTGACACTGACCTAGATGATTTGCAGCGCCTGATCAGGACCAGTGTGACTGCTAATCGGAAGCATCAAGGGCACTCACGCGTTCACAGAACTATGCTGCCCCGATCCGACGGAGGCCGAGGACTGACGGACATAAAGGCGTTATACCACTCACAAGTGGGGAATTTGAGACGATACTTCTTTGAACGGAAGGAGTTGTCACCGTTGCGTGCAGCTGTTTGCGATGCTGATGACAGGCTTACTCCTCTCAATTTGGCCCATGCGGTTCCTGACGACGTTGACCGGTCAGTCTCTGTGGAGGCACGAATAATTGAGTGAAAATCTATGACATTACATGGGAAGCATCCCCAAGAGCTCAGTTTGCCATATGTTGATAAATTGCTGTCAAACGCTTGGCTCACTTGGGGGGAGCTATACCCAGAAACTGAAGGATTCTTGCTGGCAATTCAAGACCAGGTCGTTCACACCAGAAATTATGCAAAGCACATTATTCAGAATGGGTCAGTGGTTGATGACAGGTGCCTCAGGTGCCACTCAAAACCGGAAACTACAGCATATTACAGGTGGGTGTGAAATGCTTGCAAGCACTGACTACTTAATTCGGCACAATCAAGTGGCAGGAATATTGCATCAGGAGCTTTCCCTAAAGCATGTACTGCTAAAGGAAAGAGTACCGTACTATAAGTACAACCAGGATGCTGTGTTGGAGAATGGAAGATTCCGTTTATTGTTTGATAGGACTTGTTCTCACTGACAGATCAGTTGATCACAATCGGCCTGATATTGTATTGCACTTGAAGGAGCGATGTGCATTCATTATCCATATTGAAGTGCCCGACACCAATGGTTTGATATCTACTGTCTGTGAGAAGCGGAATAAGTATGACGGTCTGAAGGAGGAGATAGAAAGAGTGTGGCAACTGGAGTGTTGAGATCATCCCAATAGTCATGTCATCAACTGGGATCGTAACAACAGTATTAGTCATGGGATTGGACGCCCTTAATGTCTCGAGAGATCTCTGCTACCAAATGCAAAAAGCTGTTGCTTTACGTACAACCAGAACAGTGCGTAAAATTCTGCAGTAGTCATCAATAACCGTCACAATTTCATTAAATTTCCATAAGTGTTTTTTCACATCAAGAGATTGTGCTTGGCGTAGCCCGTACCTGACCTTCTTCTACCAGTTTCTTGTTTCAAAAAAAGAACCGTGAATTGTAAGATGATGATGATGATGATAATAATAATAATAATAATAAGTCATGGCCACGGTGTTGGCGTGATTGTTCGTCACCAAGTCATCCTGGGTTCTATACCCGGGCGAGGCAAGATAAAATTTGTAGCTTTTCATATCCATGTTTCAGTTCAAATAGCTGTGACTTATGAAAAGTCCATCCTCTACGGCTAACAACCGTAGTTGTAAAACTCGGATACAGCAATCTGGATTCTGTCTAGACGCTCTTCCTCCTATCTCATGTAGCTGGTGAGTAAACTCTCACAAAAACTGAGCTCTACTAGCACTCGTTACTGTGGTCCTAAGTTGGGCTAATCGAGAATACAAACACCAAATAATAGTAATATAGTTTTAAAAATAGTTCAGTAAGCCGTAATACTGTCACGTTCTCAAGAAGGAATCTGCTGAAGACCTCTCAAGCTAATACAATTGATTAGTAAAGAAGTATGAGGCGCCACCCGACATACAAGAAAAGATATCCAACAACGACATTGTACTTAAAGTAGTTTAAGTTGTGATTGACGGTAGTGCTTCATGCCACTTGCCAGAAGCACTCGAGATATGCAATATGCTCTCAACAGCATCAAATTACTGTCAAACAGAGAAGAGAAGTTACAGGGAACCGACCAGGAAAACAAACAGAATTGTTATCTCAATAACCACAGATTTGAGATTTCTGTGCCACGTAGTTAATATTTTTATGGTTGGTACTATCACACATTGCACCAAATACTTCACGCGATAGTGCACTCTATGGAAAATGGGAACTACGTACCACTCGTAGTTTGTCTATTACGAAACATATCTGCCGAAACATGCTAATATATTTAGTGTACGTGTGTAGATAAGAAAATAGTACTCTTTACGCGAAAACTGTGACCGTCGACTTTGAGTATTGATTCACTGTGCGTTGAGGGTAACGTGACAGGATTCACCTTTGATCTTGTAGCGAAATGTGTCCTTCCTACATTTCCTACAATACACTCTTTCCCCTGCTAATTGCTCGCCCACATCAGCCTGCTCGCAAACACTTAGTCGCTGATGACCTAGGAACACAGCTTCCTACAGAGATAGCTAAATACAGCTCACTACAATATTTACCGCAAGATAATATAACTTT
>NNCF01131435.1:12770-50848 GCA_002313205.1 Laupala kohalensis | reverse complement strand
AAGTCTGCCCCTAGTATCGGGTCTTGAACATCGGCGAGTACGAAATTCCAAGAGAATTCTCGACGGAGAGAGAGATGGAGTTTCAGGTGAGCCGTCCCATAAGTTTTTATGTTAGTAGCGTTCGCAGCATTCAGGGCAAGGCCGGTGGGAGTAGTATCGCTTTTCCAGTGTTTCCTGGGAAACAAGGAAACGTCTGAGCCGGAATCGACCAGGAAATGGAGGCCAGTGCTTCGCTCGAATACATAAGGGCGTTTCCCGATCGGCCTATTACAGAAGTTAAATTCACAAGTTTGCTCCCCGTCCTTCAACGTTCGGTCGAAGGACGGCTGTCCGCGTTTTTTGAGTACGAACAGGGTTTAATGCATTTTTGTGCACTGCTGCCGAACCGCGAGTGGTACCAACAGATGCCACTTTGTTTGTTTGAGTTCGATTGAGATCGTGAACGGGTTCGGTAGGGCGAAGAGTTGCGCTGGTTGCCGCGGTATGGCGATTGACTACGCTGTGAGCTACAATTCGGACACTGATTTAATTTTAACTCAGATAGCTGTTTGGTAAGCGACGTTAGCGTTTGCAGCACATAATCCATCCGCGGGTCTGGCGCTGGGGTTGCCTCGCGGGCAGCCGCAACGGAACTAGTAGGATTTAAAACGGTGGCAATATTATCTGCGAAAGTAGCCTGTTCGGAGATATCGCTCGCGCAACCCCCAGCTAATATAGTTCTTATTTGCACAGGGAGGGCTCTCCTCCAGATCTCGGCTATAAGAGGATTGTCTTGGCTATCAGGGCCGGCCAAGTTGCGTAGGTGTCGCAGAAATTGTGAAGGAGTACGGTCGCCCATTGCTTCCGCCGATAAGAGTCTATCAATTCGTTGATGTTGAGAACTGGCATATTGGTTTATAAGTGCTTCTTTGAGACGCTCATACGACGTGCTGTCACAGGGCGTTAAGACACTTTCGTCAAGCGACGAAAAAGTGGCGTGATCTAAATTGCTCATGATAGCAGCATGCTTGTCAAGCACTGAGGTGATGCCTCTTGCAGAGAGGTGAGCTTCAAGATATTTCAGCCAGGCCTGTGGGCGGTCTCGCCAAAATGGCGGCATGGGGAACATCGCGACGCCATAAGTGCGGGGAGGATGATCACGAGGGAGGTCTTCGGTGGGCATTGTAAAAATTTCTTTTTGAAAAGAAAAAGAAAGCGAGGAACGATAAGAATGGGTGTAAAGAACCCAAGAAAAAAATAGGTAATGTATACCAACGCGTATGAACTCTAAATAATGACTAAGAAACTGTAGAGAGGTTTCCTTAGCAAACAAGATGGCTCCCAAAATGCGGGGAATTGAAAATTAACTTGAAACTTAAATGAAAACGTTGTTTTTTGAACAAAATGGGTCACCAGCTGGTTGTTTGAACCAACGAGATCAGAAGGGTTGCGTGAAAAATCACGAGGGTGTCAACAGCTTTATTTATGTGGCGTCCCGCGAGGCGAATACTTGATGCGACCCCGTTCAAGTATTCCCTTTCGTTCAGCCAAATAAATAAATGGTACTCGATCTCAGAATGCTTTTTATTAGCGTTGACTAGCTTTTATTCGTGGTGAATAAAGAAGCTTGAAATTAGGTAAGCAGTTAACACAGGAACAAATAGTTAAAACAAAGTAAGCAATAAAAATATGAATCTACGGCTATTAAAGGCCGTGTGACAGACGTGGTATCCGTCAGACTTGCTTTTTGGTGAGTAACTAGCAGCGTGGACTCTGGATCCTCTGGAAAGGTAGGGTAGCGTGGAAATCCCTCCAGGAGCAGGATTCCGATCGTAGCAGGTCCGGGTAACTGGAAGAAGCGTCTTCGCGTGTAATTGTAAGTAGAGAGCTCGTCAAAAGTGGTTTTTGAGCGGCAGGAATACTTGCACAATTAATCGTGTCAACGAGCGCAGGTGAGNGGCAGTAACTTGAAGCGGCGACAAGTGAACGTTGACGTACATATTAAACCTTGTTGGATCAGAGGCGGAACGTCATGTGAACGTCACCATGATGCACGATTTATAATATATTCGTTATTTATGTGAGTGCGTCACATGACTTACGTATATTTACGTAAGTACGTCACGAGCTGTGAGCGGGTCTGTTGACTAATCGTTCATCGTTCGTAGATTCCTTGTTCACTCGCTGTTCTTTGCCATTCGTAGGCCTTGGCTCTTATGCAGAGGGCCGTGGCCGTGATGTAAACACAGGATGTAAAGATGTAAAGATGGCGTGTGTTTGTTGTAGTAATTGCGCGCGAGGGCGACTTAAGGCGTGACCATGGGGGATGTTATTGGTACGTATTGTGACCGAAATATAGTTGAGTTGTTACACAAGGCGTCACAAGGCGTCACAAGGCGTCCACGCCAAGCGAGCTATAGCATGGAGATAAGCATAGAACTTATAGCATAGAACGTCGAGTTCGATTCTCTGTCTGGGCCTTGGAATGTGTTGGCTTTGCATTCGGACCTCAGTGTTGGTCTTGGAATTGTTATGCCTTGGATATCTTATATTTCAGATGGGCCGTGCTGAAGTGTAAACAGAGTTCATTCTTTTCTTTTCAAGTGAATATTCGTGGTGAAAGTTATATTATCTTGCGGTAAATATTGTAGTGAGCTGTATTTAGCTATCTCTGTAGGAAGCTGTGTTCCTAGGTCATCAGCGACTAAGTGCTTGCGAGCAGGCTGATGTGGGCGAGCAATTAGCAGGGGAAAGAGTGTATTGTAGGAAATGTAGGAAGGACACATTTCGCTACAATCTGTTGCGGTTTCCACTTAATACAAACTTAGCAGAAGAAAATCCCAAGTTTCGGACTCACATCGTTGTGACGGAATATGAATTCAAATGCCTAAATTAGGTCTCTCTCTCTGGTTTTCCCTCAAGAAGTGAAGGATTAGATTGTAGAAGATAATGTATATATTACACAAGTACACATGAAAACGTTTTGTGATTATCGTATGTATAATTATGTCGATTTTTCTTCGACGTTTTCGCCATTTATGTTGACATCTAACTCTTCCGAAAGTTACATAAATTTCTTATGTAGCGGTTAACCACACCGTCAGGAAATAGATTCATCATGTTATGATATTAATAATTTATTTATTTATTTAAGCCATGAATAATTCAATACAAAATGTTATTAATAGTACGCGTTGTAGTCTGTTTAGATACCAATTTTTTCCGTGATCACATAATATTGCCAATATTATGCCCCAATGTGCATTATCGAATGCTCCTTGAATGTCAACAAATATGAATCATGTTATGATAAATGAAAACGGGATTGCATTCAGAACCTTCAGCTTTTCGCGCTGGTTCTCTACCGCTGCGCCATCCCAGTCGCCGTCATACCTGTCTACCATTGTCATTAAACGCGGTGATTGGTCGAAATTTTTTTTGAAATCTCTTCGGATCTCAACGAAGTGTCTCCAGGACAATCTTTTTTCAAAATTTGGCGATGATGTCCAATGTCGTGTGTGTGTGTTAGGAATTTTCTTCCCCTGTTAACTCACGAACAAATTGATGCATCGAAACCAAACTATACATTTTATTTTGAATGCACTGGAAATATAAGCCTATTTCTGGACAGCTCATTCCGACGTCATGTACACACCGCGTTCCACTTCCGCTTCCTTAAAACAAAAATTTTAAAAATATGTATAAAGCATTTTAATTGGTCAGTTAATTGCTAAACCGCATCCCTGTACTTCGCACAGTTTTGTAGTTACAGCGAAAATGTGTTTCACAAAAAGGAGTTGCCTTGGAGACGCTGTTTTTATATTTTCCTATATGGCTATTGCAAAGAGTTTAAGGTGGAAGTTAATTGATGCAATCTTTACATGAATGTGCAAATATGATGTACTATATAATGTGATGATAAATATTTTGAAATCGATTGATTTTGTTTAATATTTATAATAAACTATTTCTTTTTTTAATTTTTGGTGTAATGTTGTTATGAATAATAATTCGAAACTTGATTCGGCCACATTCCAGATTTTTTCTTCTGGCATGATTCACGATGTAAAGATATCTATCATTAAATATGTAAATTTATTCATATAGTGGTTTGATTACCAATGACCCGCCAATGTGTAATTCTGAAGATAATGTGATCAGAGACTCAATAAATATTTTTTCTATATAAAAATATCGCATTGAAATTCTCTGCTTTAGCAATGCAGTATGTTTTCGACAATGTTTAAGAAAATCGTATTACATTTTCAGCTCCGCGCCGAAATTCCATCCAACATCACAACTTTTTTCATTTCTTACCGCAAGTTGGCAACGATAGAAAAAGTCTTCAAGACGCGTCGAAACACGACACCAGCGACATCTTCAGCCTCTCACGAGGAGCGAGTGACTAGGGTTAATGGCCCTAACACTCGACATGATTAACTGTGGGCCTCAATTGTCGTCTTTTTGTCGCATATTGTGGCAGCGATGGTGGCGCGCTCGAGTTCAGAGGCAGAGGTTTTGAGAATTAATGGTCGAGTCGAGGAGAGACGCGGATTTTCCGGAATAAAACTTCCATGGAACCAAGATGGTTTTCGTTGAAGGGTACGCGTTATTATCTGTTGTACACGCCTTCCTCGCAAATATGCTGCTAACAAGGTTTTTGAAGTTTAAACCAGTTACATGATTTCTGAAGATCATCAATCTAGGTGTCCCTCAAGGATCAATCTTCTGGAGAATATTTTAACGTATTTTGCAATCATTTTTGTGCTTTCATAATATACTTTGATATTTACACTACATTTGCGTAAAGACTGATAATGTAGGATTTTTTAGTTTTTCTACAGTATCAATAAAATATTTCATGTTTCAAATGATGTGCGTTTTGAGAGATTATTTTGGTGCTTGCTGGGGTTCATAAGATAGAATTAACTTGTTTCTATCGAGTAAACAAGGAAATCAGCAAAATATTCCATCAACTTGGATCAAAAGTGTGAACAAATTCTGTTGTTTTGTTTTGAAGCCTTTCTCTCTGAATTTTAACACTGATCTGTAATCAATATTCCCTTTGTATACTCTTAATAAGGATCATTACTTTAATGTTCAATACATTCATTGTTCTTTGTTAAATCAAGGTCCCAAGAAATATTATTCTGTATCTTCGGCTTTCAGATTCAGTCACATGCTTTACTGTTTTGTACCATCAATGATGAGAAGCGTTCTCTGGTGCGCAGTAGCCCTGAATAAATACGTGATTGTATATAGCTTATAGCGTTCTTTATCCTCTGACAATAGAATAAGGAAAATTTAAAATAACTTCCTAGTTATAAATCTTGTAGAATAATCAGTATACTAATATTCATGTAAGAATGAGAAATAACAGGCCATCCTAAACAAAACACAAACTTGATGGCCAAAGCAGGAAGTTTTTTTTATTACACGCTGGATTTCTAGAGGATTCAAGTGGTACACAACGTTACCAAAATATCTATTAGAAATTATTAAACGCACCAATTACGCAACCACAGTATTCTGTACGTAACTTGCATTATAATTCCAGCAAATTTTATCGGAGTTGAAACCAACTTTCTTTTGTGAATCGTTTCTCACATCCCTCGATGAATTATTGGCGCACATATAGCTATTTCAATTCCATTACACTTACTTTGGATACGTAAGTTTCCTGACACGATTTTTATACAAGATTCCCCACTGAATAACTATTTCGAGAGAATATCGGAAGCAGACTAGACATTTGTAAACTTCACGAGTAGAGCGTGTACAAGCAGGTGTTTTCTTGTGTTCAAGTGTTTTATATGTCTGTGACTGTCTTGTCTGTTAGTAGTTGCTGTTTAGGTGTTAATTTGTGTGATTTCCGAGGTGGCGTGAGACCTGTTTCTAGAGTACCTACAAGCAGAGTAACATCGATGAGTTCACAATGGCTGCAGCCTTTTTGTGCCTTTCGTCCCGCGCAACTTTCAAATTTCCGGTTCCTGAGGCAAATGTCACCTGAACTAGATTTTTTTTACAACTCGCATATTTTGTTTTAAGGCTTTACGTGCATAGCAACAGCATTAAGTACATAGCAACTATTGTTTATCATTTAGTAAACCTAGAATATTTTGCTAATATTATAACCGTCGAGAAAAAGCAAACTTGAACACATCTAAATACTATTATTCAGGTAAAATTATAGTATTTGGAACCCAATCCTCGTAATACCATATTTTACGTAAAGGGTTTTATACCGTTTTTCCTAATACAAGAAGTGTCGAGCATTGGTGTATTTACCCAGGAATGTCTCATTTTCCAGTAGTATTTTCTGTACATAAAATACAGAATGCTGAATAGTACAAATAGATGTTTCAAGATTTATTCTGGGAAATCTGTTGTTTGTCGCTGTCCAAAAGACGTTAAAAAAGAAAAATGGATAAAATTTGCCAATGTACTAAGTTGAGAACACGGGAAATATGAAGTATTTTATTAAAAACATGTCCAGATTCGTAAATGGCACGAATGAATTGTAATTTTTTTGAGTTTTTAAAATTAGGTTAACTTTTCGGATGACATGTGGGAAAGAGTGAGAGAAGATAATTAGAAAAAGTTAAAGAGGAATATTTAAAGTATTTTTCAATCCGTAGTGAATGATGTCACCTTGGAACATGCGAGGGGAAAAACAGATGAGTATGAAAACGCGTTATATGATTATAGCTCAGAGAATACAGTAACCAGGAAAATGATGCAGACGGAAAAAGTAAGCATAAATAGATTATACTATTTCAATACACTTCAAGGTTATATATTTCTGTTATTTAAAAACACAGATGTATTTTTACTTTATTTTTAATGTTTGTTTTAACCATAATTACATATTAAGTGAATGCTTTTTGAAGAAAAATGTTGAGAATATTGATGTGCAAGAAGAAATGAACCATCGCTATTGACAAAAAATCGAGGATACAGTCTGAAAGCTACTCTACGGCAATTGAAAATAAATTACGAAAAGCAACGTTTTGTAAAAAACATAAATTCGCAAAGTTAATGCTCAAAATTCAAGATATGAAAAAAGAGACAAACAACATGGAAAAGGTAACAGAAAGAAATTCATGTCAACCTAGAAGAAAACTATTGTAAAATATTTAACGCTTTAATGATTTAATAATTTTATGCAGGACAATTGACAAAGAGGAATGAAATATCACAGTTGTAACTTTTTTTGCCAATGTTACATCAGACGTGACGAAATTTGCTTGCTATATTCTCAGTTATGGAAGAATAATCGAGAAAACAGGATTTCCTTTACCTGCAATCAGGACAATGCAGAAAATTATTTAACTTTTAAAATCCAATCTGGTGTACTTAAACAATTTTTTGAATTATTTGAAAATAGCTGAGTTTTCTCGTGACGTATATATAGCGCATTAGTCTTTAATGAAATGTCTCCGCAGAAAGTCTGAAAAAGTCCTCTGAGGATCTTCA
This sequence comes from Laupala kohalensis, assembly GCA_002313205.1. Taxonomy (NCBI): domain Eukaryota; kingdom Metazoa; phylum Arthropoda; class Insecta; order Orthoptera; family Trigonidiidae; genus Laupala; species Laupala kohalensis. The sequence goes on along the minus strand of NNCF01131435.1, from coordinate 43,393 downwards.
ATCCTCCCAATATATACAGAAGCGGAGGTCACGTGATCACGCCCTCGCTAACGCACTGAGCACTCTACATCCGCTGGAAATATTCCATTCACACTCGCCACGCGCTTCTGCAACATTCTTCTGAGGGCATTCCTACTCAATTTTCAGAAGTAGATGGAGACTGTTCAGCCTCTACACAATGAACGGGAAGGCTTAGTGGCGGGTATTTTTCCTTATTTGGCGGCGACTGGCCCGACCTTTAATCTCCTTAGGAATTTCCGGCTAGCAAAATGCTTGAAAATGTTAATATTTCAAAAATCGACAGACTGCACTGGTCCTGATGTTACAGCTCCTCCCCACTAAACTTTTTCTGAGTGTTCTAGCTTTGATGACCACGAAGAAAAATCAGATGGGAGAGAACACAGTTCACCAATCTTGATGCAACACACAAATACAGAGGCGAATTCCCACCCTGTTGTTAATACAAATACAGGTTTACATTTACATATCATACTATACAATTTTAAAACAAATATGGCATAGCGAGTTATTTTGCAAACCTGGTTCCGAGAAAATATAACTCTTTTTCTCTTTGTTGCTTCAAGATTTCAGTAATATATACTACACGATTAACTACTCTTAATAAATTCAACTACTCTCAATACAACTGCAAATGGTAACTGAAGAGAAATATACACACTTCAATTTCCCCTCGATAAATAACAGTAATTATTAAATCAACTTCTTAATAGCACAAAATTATTTATACATGATGATAAAAATACGCAATGAGTAAAATAACAAAATTGATTATCCTTCACAAACCAATTATAAAACTAGGACGCTCAGTTCTAGAGTGAACTTATAATTACTGATGTGATTATCTACTCTAAAAAATCAGCATTAATATGCTTGTTCCCTGCTCAATACTAATATCTGCGCGTATGAAACTGACATTCCTGAGCATAAGTCCCCAGCGATCTTAGCTAGCACAGACTTTGAACTAAATAGCAGGTCTGGTATCCAATATAGTTGACCAGTATCAAAGTGATATCTCACTTTCTGTATTGCCCACATGATGCTCCCGAGGACATCACATACGCAATTTAAATCCGACAACCTACTAACTTTTGCTTGAACCACCGTCTCTATAAATAGCTCTAGACTAGAAAAGAATCGAGTTAATCTCCTATGCTCGATATACAACGGAAGATTCTTTCCTTGAACATCAACTAACTCCAAGGATTCAACAATACCGAGAATGTTACAGTGCCTCATACCAAGCCATTTGGAGACGTTTTCAGCTCTGTATGATTGAGAAACGCGATGCATATTTGTCCTCATCCCTTTAACAGTGGACGTCGTTTGAATTTTTTTATGATCCTTGCCACGTTTTTAAGAATTTAAAAGAAGATCTTTTTAAGAATTTAAAAGAAGAATTTCAAAGTTATTTATTTCTGACAATTTTGTAAGTAGTACAAACTTCCAACAAACTTAATGAGTGTGAAGATTTTTGACGCAATTGTTAAAGCTCAAGAAGATTTTCAACTTTTGGACAACAAATGGCACTGCAAAAGATTTAGGGTAAGAAATTCAACCAATGTTCTTAGCTACAATGTGATCTCGGCCTTGAATCTTCTGTCAGGGACCAAAAATAAACCAGAGTACGATACAACTGCATTTTTGTATAAATTACATCTCAGTGGATTTCAGTAATGACGAACCGGAAACTGACGTTAGACGCAATATGTCATACAAACGAAAGCAAACGCAACAATATCAAGTTTTTTTGGAAAATTTTTTGGAGAAAATACAAAAATTGATTTGCGGCCAGAATTTTCAACTATACCAACGTGGTCTTTCAATAAGTACGAAGTCTAGTGTCGAATTAACTGATTATTAATAAAGAACCGAAATTATCAGTTTGTCTCTCTGGGAAGATTTACAAGGGATTATGTCGAAAATCCCTTTCCCAGATTCAATCAAAAACTATTATCTTAATAAGGTCGATTTCAAAAAATATCTACAATACTTTATGATTTCACACGTTATGAGTGAAATAAGAATAGTAATTGTGAATCTGATGGGGAGATATTGATAATTCAACGACATAAAGGAAAAACGCTGAAAGAACCTCATCCTGAAGGAACAGGAAATTTTTCCTATAAGTACGAAGACTGATGCTGTCATTTTAAAAGATAAGATGGCAATGTAGAGCATTATTGAAATACCTTTGTGCAGTTTATGGGAGTTGTAGAACGCCAGAAAATCTAGAAGGTGCTAGGGAGAATTTGAAGAAAAGTGCTAGAAAACATTCTGCAAGAGAGCGCCAGCAGTGCTTCATTACAGGTGAGTTTCATTGGTTGCTTTTTCTTACGTTTTTTAGAGTTTCATCAAATTGATGTTTTTTTTAGGAGGAGGGCTCCCACTAAATGGATCTTATGATCCAATTTTGGAGAGGGTAAGAGTGTCGCTGGGAAGTGGAGCAGTAGGATACTGCAATGTTTTTTGATGGAGACAATTGCGACACAGGACAGATATGACGTCTATAATTATATAATAATTGGTGAGATATAATTATTGGAAAGTAGAAACTAAATGTTGTCATATTTGTTTTTCCTTAGATCGTGAACAGGCAGGACCACCTTCAAGACCGAATGTCATGTCTAACAGTGAAGATCCTGCCTCTCGGGTATAGTGGGAATATTTATACATGATAAAGAATAAAAAAAGTAATTTGTAAAAGATATTTACAGTTGTTAACACTTTTCCACTACAAGTATAAACTAAATGCAACTTCACTGATAACTTTAGTATATGACATATCTAGATTTCAAGTGTTCTAAAATTATGAATCCCGATTAAACACAGATTTAATACAAATGAACTAACTTAATTACAGTGATGGGAATTTGCTTTTTATTTCTTTCGCTAACTAACTCTCATCACAGATTGAGCTCATAGTTTAATTGATACTTCCTTCTATCCCACCTAAATATGTTATTAAAATCTCGTCTCATTATCTTTTTAATATGAAGTTGTATTGGATGAATTCCTGAGTCCATCAAGGCAATTCGAGCCATTCCGCTCCTAAGCCAAGCAAAACTCAAAATCCGTGGGAGACACAAAGCAATTGGAAGTCTAAACTTGAAGAAATTTGAAGGAGAAGAACCAACCTTGAGCGGGTGAAATTTGAGGTGCTTGAAGCCCCTAAGCAGTTGCTACATTTACAGTGCCAGATTTACAAAGAGCAACATAAAAGTTTTAAAAAATTGTCAGTTGATGGATGAAATCTTAAAAGTGCTGTTAGAAACAGATAAGGAAAAATTTTGAAGCAAGAAACGTTGCGAACAAAGCCATTAGGAAGAAATAAAACATGATTTATTCAATTTGTTCATTGTCTGTAATAATGAATGATCTCCATGTTGCATTAATTGTTCCAAAGATAGATGGACCACATTATGGTCGTCTGGAGCGAGATCTTCATCCGCTTTCCTAAGAATGTTTTGAAGCACTGCCGTGCTGACAATTACAGCAAAAGTGGTCTGCAAATGAAGTCTCATTCCCGAAGCCAGAAATGGAAACCACCTTTTCCAGACTCCAAAAGTTCTCTCCACAAGATTCCGTGTACGTACATGATTCACATCATAGACATGCTCTTCTCGGTTGTGTGGAACGTATATTGGAATGAGTAAATAATATCTGCATGAGTAACCAGAATACTCCAATAAAAGTCCCTCTTATTCGCTATTTTCGAAGTTAACACATTTGAATTGTTAATCATTGTGTTATGAGCACTTCTTTGCCATCGGGCCATAATGTCAGTGAATTCCTTAGAATAACTTTTAAAAACTTTCACATTGATAGAAATATACCCATTTCTTTTCTGCACAGCACCCAACACACATGGAAAATGGGTAACACAAAGAAATTTCTGTTGGGTTTTTCTCATCTCCTACATTGTGGTGGGAAGTTTTATACACCGAGGCATTAGTCTTGCAATTACTGCAATCACTCGGTGGATGATGCGATAAGCAGTGGACTTGCTGAATTCACTAGGTAACAAAAATAAATAATACGGCAACAAATCATCAAAACAGACAATCAAAATGAACGATTATAAATTTTAGTTAACCTGTCTGTTTGTAAAGTGTTTGTAATAAACTTGATTGGTAACATATCAAAAATCATACGCTTGTAGTAATTTGGCTCCCGATCTAATAGTGAAATATTATCCTAATCCATAGAATGATTTTCATCTAAACTGTATTCATCTGTGGAACTCCATCACGGGTCTGAATTTTCTTCGCTTTTTCTTTGGGTACTTACTATTTATATAGGAATTGATGTGACTGTTCTTTGCTTCCATCCGGAGGATCAATTCGGGTTACTCACTGCACGTGGTAACAATGTTTTGAACTTGTTCTTGTAAATATTTTTATTTTTATTTACTATGTTATATTTTATTAATTATATTTATTACTTTTTATTTACATACAGAGAGATCAATAGCGAAGGTAACGAATATGTATGTATAAAATTTTATCGCTGTGCCGCAATAGCACTCCAAAAAGTATTCTTATCAATATTTTTATTTATTTTCCTTAAAATATGAAAAATTGGCAATAAAATTTATTAATACATCTCTAAAAAGTCAAAGGTTATTGCTGATGTCATGCGCAGAATTATTTAGTGTTTATCACTCGATGTGAACTGTTTCCATATAAACTGTACATATGATTACTTATTAACTCTCGTCTCGCAATAATAATAATAATAATAACAATAATAATAATAATAATAATAATCTTATCATTATTACTAGATTTATATTTCTATATTGCATAATTGAACCGCATCAGCATAAATAATTAAGTATACACTTATTGAAATATATTTTACATTGTTCTACCCCCACACAATTTGGAACCCCAAACTTGATCTGGCTTAAGCTGCCTCCACCCTGACGCCTCGCCACTGTTCGCATTCGCTTATTCGGTGCGGTTACATTACAACGTTGCATTGCTGTGTGGACCACAGACAAATATGTAGACAGACTCTACGGTCTTATGTACAGATTGTCCCATGGGGAAAACGAAGTTTGGTGTCCCTATCTCTCTCGCACATCGACTTCACCGCCCCCCCGCCATGTAGCTCGGAGGTTAGCATGCTAGCTCGTCACCGAATCACTCCGGGTTGAATTCACGGATGGGTCAGAAAAAAAACCTAATTTTTCTCTTCAATATTCCAGTTCATATAGCTGTGACTTCTGAAAAGTGAACTCTACTTCTATTCGCCTCCTACCATCACTGTTACCATTACTAAATACTCCTACAAACACCTCCACGTGAGCCAATTTGTTGGTAAACTCAGCTTACCGGCCCACCTATACTAATACCATTCTACCCTCCTACCTCCTATCGCTCCATGTAGATAAGCTTCAGTTGCACGCTACATTTCCCATTTACAAAAATAATACGTGGATTTTGGTGGAGAAACTGAATTCCCCTCTCTGACTGCTGACAACTGTTCTCAAAACTTTGAATACCTTCTCTTCGACCCTCCTCCAAGCAGGTGCGCGAGAGAGATGGCAACACCTCAAAGTATCTCCTGTCTCATATTATTACGTACAACCTACACCATAGACTGCGAAGTCTACTAATTTTTACGTCCATGTTGCGAACGCCGCTTAAGTCAAAAAAAGGCAACTGATGTTATTCTCCTTACCGTCGGATTTTCTATTATACACCCTTGACTTTCTAGTGACTGTCGAGAGAAAAACAGTTAACACTATTCATTATGTCATTTTGTTTTGCGTATACATAAGTTAAAAATTTGGTTGTATGAATGAATATTTTTTTATCTGAAATGTTTGAAAACGTGATATTTTTACGGATTTGCCTTGTACGTCAATTTTTTTAAATTATTTTATAAAATAAACTAAGAGTGCCAACAATTATTCTTATTCAGCGAACGACCACTATTGTATTTGTGACAACATTTATTAATTTCAAGCTTCCACTTGCAGAATATAATGAGTTATTAATTTATTAAGTTCACTGCTAGAAACGGCCAGACACATTATTGAGGAAAAAATTTATACTGTCCGTCTCAAGAATTCCGTGATTATTTTACAATTAAATGAAAATGTTTAAACCTATTTACTCGGCCTACATCAAGTGATAAATAAATCTATAATTGAATAAAGCCGCTAATTGAAAACTTGGTTTTATTTATCACTTTTATGCTGCATGTTGCTCGAGATACAAAACTTGTCAACAATGCAAAATCTCTATCTCTATCTTCGTCTGCGCGGCCATCATCTATTAACGGTGGCTACGAACATAAAGGTGGTTTCGTGGGGACATAACAGTTGTCATTGGGGAAAGTACATACACAATGGAATGTGACATCACGTGCCACATGTCGCTATATCACAGTCCGAGCTTGCGGTCGTCTGTTCGGCCGAGACTCGTGTATTAATGGGAGAGACGCTGCAATTAATTCTCGCGGTTGCAGACAAAGTGGGCGCCGAACCCATGTTACGGTGAGATCTTGAAATGAGTTATGTTAAGCTCTTGAAGTGAACGACACGGATGATCTGATTGGATCAAAGGTACGAATTACTTTCAGTTCAGTAATGGACGAGTTTAATTACTCCATTAATGTTGTCACTCTGTGAAGGAGAACCCCTACTATTAATTTGCGTCATAAATTGCTTTTAAGAACATCTTTTCTTTTATTTCTTGTCATACTTAATATTCTTCTATACATAATATAACTAAAATCACGATTGTTTACAAATCAAATCACACGATCAAATTACAAACCTGACGCAAAGAACTATTTTAGAGAATGAACAACTCAATAATAATGTCAGGAAGTGATATTCTTGCCGTACAATGATTTGAAAAAGAATTTTATGAAGCCTTATGTTTTTTTAACAATTATGGAGATCACTTGTTATGAAGAAAATTGAACGCATCTGCGTTTTTATATGTAACTCACTAAATCATCATGTAAATGTCAGATTCATAGCTCATTGCGAATATTTATCGCTTCTGGTGACGTAACTCTTTCTGTCTCTAACAGCTTCTAATAATAGAAAGACGTGAATTTCGGAATACGAATCTAGAAATGTACTTTAATATAAAGACTTCAACCAGCGACTCAATGTTAATTTCCGGAACGGAAATAATTTATGGACAGCAATAAATCACATTGAGAAGTTGACACGTTAATACTTTAATTATCAAGTATACGAGAGAAACAGTTGCACGGTTGAAATAAATTCTCTCGTGATGACAGGTCTTCTAATAAAGGAGGTGAACTGCTGTATGTGTAATGTATTCTTTTAATAACAAACAGTCAAATTCATTCGCTTTAAATGTTTCAGTAATACTTTTACTTAACATAAATATGAATGGTTTTCTCTTGACATCAGGTTAAAAATAACGAACGAAATACCTAGATATCCATGAAATTTAAAAATACTTTTGTAATCAACGACGTATTCAGTTCACGTTTCGTGATCGAAGTATCTCACAAATATTGTTTTCTGTTCAACATTTTAAGATTAAAACACTACCAAGTTGTACAATAACCAAATTAATAATTGTACTCAAAACGTATTCATTTTTGTATATTTTGAATGGAACTTTGGTTGTCAGCTCCATCCGTATGCGCATATACAATTTCCACTGAACGCAATGTTACTAAATTGACGTATAAATATTTATATTTACCGCAACCATAACGACTCGTTATATTTTCCAAACGAATATGGAAGAATTTGGGTGACAACTTTCGGAGTAAATTTAGGGAAGACATAAACACACCTAAAGATAACATTTATCTTTTTTCTCAATAACATGAATATTCTTCAAAAAGCGGAAATTCCATTTTCTTTTGATGAGATGAAAAAATAACTAAAACAAGTTTGGGACATTCATCCCTAATTTTTTGGGGGAAGAGTGGGGTGATGAGACGATACCGAACAACCTTTACTTAGAAAAATGCAACAAATTGAATCCTTCTTCTTGGAACGAAAGTAGATTTTGATGAAGTATGGTGTGAATTTTTTTTNCGATACCGAACAACCTTTACTTAGAAAAATGCAACAAATTGAATCCTTCTTCTTGGAACGAAAGTAGATTTTGATGAAGTATGGTGTGAATTTTTTTTTAAATAAATGAATATTTCAAAATCAGTACTATTTGAAATTTTATTTCCAGACCTATAAATGAAGAAATGTATATTTGAATCTTTCAATAACGATGTTGAAGGCAATGTGGACTACTTGAAGTGATCAATGACCAAATAAATGAAAGAGAAAAAATCTCTAACTTGTATTTTTCAAGATTTCAAAAGTCGTTTTTAAAAAAAAAATTTCTTGAATAAACTTGTGTAATTTTAAAGAATAGAGATGAATATTTTAATAGAATAGTCCATCTAAGTCAATTATTTTCATCAATGATTTATTAATATGAGGGTGAAAAATCTTGATGAGCTTATTGTTTTGGGTATGTTGTGACCTGTTCGGTTTACAACATTATATTTTGTAATATATATCACTCTATTCTGAATACAACTACATGAATCTTTGGTGTTATTTACAAATTTTATCCTTAATTGGAATCAAAAAAATATATTTTAGTAGAGAATATTTTCAAAAGAATCTTAAAAAAATTCCTTTGAGCACAGAAACGACTCACTAGAAGTAGATACTCGTAAAATAATGACAAGAAGGATCAAGCAGTAGGAAGTGCTTATAACTTTAACCAAGTAAAGATAAAACAGGAAATTAAAAAATGCTCCTGAATTTATTATTATCCATCTCTGAAAATATACATACGATAAATTAACATTTAGAGAGTTAAGAAAATATATTTTATTTCTTACCTCCTGTATAAGGGAAATGAAGATATATTTAAAAGGTTGGATGCATAAAGAGGATTTCCATGAAACCAGGAAGACGAGAGGGAGTAATAATGAGGTCTCGGTCTCGTCCTGTTTTGTGGGATTCTTTTCATGGAGAAAATATTACAGAACGTAAAGTCATTCTATTCCGGATTCATAAACCTTCCATTCGAGCACAGAAACCATATTACATCTTCTTTACAAATTTTATGTTCTCACTCATTTTACTCTCTTCACAGAAAAGGAAACGGAGAAAGATATTGAGCCTGCATACTCATGGAGGAAAAATCATAATTCGATGTCTATAAATAAAAGTTTAATTACTTGCATTTACTTGTTGCACAGAAATCTAGTTGTTTATAGGAAGCATATTAATACAGCTGTTGACAATTGAAAATTATGTCATAGAAAACACTATATTTTCATGTTTTTTTTTTGTTACTTGGTGAGAGTCCTTGCCTAGAAAGAAAATTACGCACGTTATTGTTTAAGAAATTTAGTGGGTTTTTTTCTATTACCATTCTATTTATTGGGTTTGATTATATTGGTTTGTGTGGAATTTTTCTACATCTATGGGGTTATGTGTGAAATGTTTTCGTATGTTTGAAGTGAACATTTCACTTCCATTTATGGCGTGATAGTTTAACAAATGTAAGATATATTTTATATTTCTATTGTTTATAAAATCAAAAACCTCTTTGTTGTCACTGGAGATATCTTTTTTAACAATATAATAGTTTTACATATTTACTAACAATTAATATGGTTAAAAATCGTAAAATACATTCTTGAACATCGGAAAACATTTCTTAAACGAATTAATTTTTCTCAACAAACAGTTTTTTAATAACAGAAAATTCGAATTGAAATTTGACAATCATGGTGATACCAATATTGCACGCCAACTAAATCTCGCTGGTGTAATATCACATATTTATGATGAATCACTTCTTATACAATGCATATTATATAGACATAGAATGTGATGAACTTAGAGAACTGAACCAATAATAATTGTTTTAATGCGTCTAGCAATACATTAATGAGGGTTTGGAATGTGCGAGATTGGCTAAATATAAGCATGTGTTTAGGTCCTATACGGAATTATATGAATAATAGTTCTACTCATTTATTCATACAATTCTTTTGTAAATATTGTAAATTGCTTGTATTAATTTATGAAACTCTCTGATATTACCATGCATGTTATATTATTTTCTGTACCGCATATGCAAAAAAATAACCCTTGATTTTTCAATGACAGCCCTTTGATCTAACAACAATAAGCAATATTGTCAGAGATTCACATATTCTTAATATGATTAGCTCAAATGCTCAATACTCGCAAAAGGTCGAATAATGCATAAAAAAGTAGTTGTATTTTCAATGTTACAACCCACAAAGCATACGAGTATGTGTGCAGCGGGATAGTATTCCCTTACTTTCTAACATTCTCGGAGAAATGTAATTTAATACCTAACTTATAATTGCTGTGTAGAAAAAAAATTGTAAAGCGAACTAAAAGAAAACTTGGGGGAACAGTAAGTTAACTTGCGTATCCTTTGATACCAAATCTAGTCTGCAGAGTACAAGTAGCAATGTTGAACTAGTGGTTTGACCCACAAACCTGGTAATGCAATGCGATCATGTTAGACGAAGCTTCACAGCGGCCCTGGCGGGGTGTAAGTGAGTTACTGCGTCTTTGCATGCTCTGTGGTGCATTCCACAAGGGGGAGGAGTAAAAAGTTGAAAAGCATGCTGCATCGAGAGAGGAAGGGGAATGGGCGTTAGCTGCCGCACGCACTGAGCTATTGATTTGTCCTAGTCAGAATTTCGTTCGAAAACTGCGCTACTTGTCATGCATTTTAAAAAGTAAATGAACAATATTGCTCCACATTATATAAGTAAATCATTATCATTAAAATTGTAATTATTTATGTGTAGAAATAAATATATATTTTTCAGAGGAACACAAATTATGAATTAGTAAGCGATCATTCTTCAAAGATAAATCGTTAACATTACGCAAATTAATGTACATATGAACAATAGCTGCTTTTTGAATGTGTAAATCTGCGAGACTGGAAGGATAAAGATTTAAGAATGATTCGTGATGTGTTGAATGAATTCAAACCCAGGATCTTCAGTTTATCTCGCTGAGGCAACTGCACGCTATGCTGAAGGCACTGCGATCGAATTCTGGTCCCGTTTCCCTCGTTCATTGAAAATGTCATTAATGTTACCCCGCGGTGTAATTAACTGCAGTACAAGAGGTCATGTATTTTTATTAAAATTGATTACGGTTTTCTCTCAACGATTCCAGTTTCTGGGTACGCATCATAGTTGTGGGTAGTCTTGTTCATTTTAATATTTTTGAGAATACATTTTCACATTTCACTGTAAATTTTACAAGACTAAAAAGTAAAATAAAGAGAAGCAGAAATACAGAATACATTCATTAATTCATTGCCGTTCTTACAATTTCTATTAAAAAGTTTCATTTCAAAAACCCGTTAGCTTCGACAAGTTTGTGAAGATGATAAATATGTTTGTTCCAATTATCTGTTTTGTATAGAAGCAAAGTAATTTTCCAATCCTGTAATCAATCCATTAACGCCCTAATTTTTTATCCTTAATTCGCTTAATATATCTCTACAGTTAATTATAGGAGGTTGTAGGATGATAAAAATGACAACAAAAAGTCATTTTTACATTTCGTTTATCGATAATAAGCCGATCTATAAATAGAGCGCTCGACAGATTCATGATGCATTGAGTATGCAACACGCAACACACAAAACTATTTTACTGTAAACTGTCTATAAATACTGCACTGTATTGTTATAAAACTTGATTTTCCTTGCTGTTTAAAACGATGTATTTTTCTACAATATGTGGTCTTGTTCAAAACATTTTTCTGACTCAGTAACGTTGCCTTTTGACAGAATGTCAGAGGTGATCCGGGACTGTTTGAAAGTGGCAGCGTCTTTGAGCCTTCCTTTTCCCGCCATGAAGGTCCTCTCCATCGTAGCGAATTTCTTAGAGATGTCAAGGACGTGCGCCGCATAACTCGAGGAACATACGTAAGTCGTTTATGCTGTCATCACAATTACATGAATGTTCTGACTCTTCCACAACGCAAATCAAAGTTTTAGCAGTATCATCTGGTTCAACGGGGAAGCCAGGTCTTGATTAGGATGAGCTTCCCATTTATGAATTATTTTTTTACTATTTAGACCATAATATTTCATGATTACGTTGACCGATAAATTTCGTTCGAAAACTCCAAACCGTCGAAATGAGACAGATGAAGAATTCCGAGAATTAATCTGTGTTCATCAGGAACGAAAGTACAATCTCAGAGATTCTTTTATGCAGTCGCATAGTAAACTGACTCAAAATAAAATATTCTCCAACATGTCCTCCTCCAACATGATCATCTCCGTTAGTTGCAATGGAGTTTATTTCGTTCTTGCTCCTAATAGTCTGAAAAACAATACGTCAAAATGAAGAAGAAAATCCGCGCGCGCGTAACTTATCGAATGTAACTGTAGTACATATACATAGGTTTCTTTTTTATTTTGAGCAACAAAAATGCACTACAAGAAGGTCCTGGAACTTCATTTTCAGTCGAATAAACTTCATCGTACTTCACCGTGAATAATAAATTAATGTGACCTGACCTATGCAAAAGGGACGCAAATAAAAGAGGTCTTCTCATATATATTTACACGGAAATTGTTCACACAGAACACACATTATATCGGAACAAGGGACACAAAACAACAGCCCTATGACTCTTTTCTACTTACGTCAGCTGCGAGCGGCAATGCTTGTCTAGCTCCCTATACCAGAAACGCCGAGTGCCCAGAGACCTATAAATAGATCAGCAGTTTTTGGAAAGTGATATATCGAGCATCAATTCGCAGAATTACTCCCATTTTGTATAGAAGCAATGAGAAACATGTTTATCAATACGTAGAAGCCCAAAATTCTTAGAATGAAAAGTTTTACAAACTCAGCTCACGTGAACATACAACTCAGCGCAAAGAGCCTGACGAAGACTTTATTATTTTATTTTTTAAGGACTGTAACGTCGGCGCCAGGACACGCCAGCAACTTGCACAATATTAATAGCGCTTTGAGTTTTCTAAGCAGGATGCTGTTAAGCATAGAACAATAAGTGGCCGGCCCGCGCTAAGACGGACGTGCGACGAGTTTTCCGTGTGGAGGCATTGTTCAAATAAACCCTTTTCATCTTAAGGAAAGTTTGTACCAATGTATTCAAAGACTAATTCCACGAAGAAAAGAAAGGAGCTACACAGGTGTTTGCGAAGCGCCGGGGTGACGCGTATAGCGATGCGTCCTCTACGGCGCGTCCGCTGCATTCCTAGAAAATGCCGGCACGGGGGTGGCGAAAGCGTGGTCATTCGCTGATTACGTGACGTCTGAAACCAGATATATTGAGAGGTGTGCACCCTCTCGGGGATTCATTCTGTACAAAGGAACGTATAGAGATCCGTCAGCGCTGTTTAGTGTCTGTACTAAGTTTTGGTCATGGAGACCAGTTTGTTTTGTTAAGGTTGCTAAGGTAGACCTAATGTATTCAGTACTAGGTGCGAGAGGCGTAACTAGTTTCAGTTAGTTGTTGGGTGAAAACAACTTTTCTTTTCGAAAGAACTGATAACCTGAGGGTTTATAAAAGTTAGTTGTCTTCAGCTATATTTAATACAGCATTATTTTTCTAGTCAAAGATCATTTCATGTATTGATTATTTTGGGAGTTTATGTTTGTAACCAATTCAGATTTCATGTAATTTATAATAAACCCTTATTTATTATTATTACTCGTGAGTTTGGTTGCTCGGGAAACCGAGCTGGTGGCAGCGAAAAAACTACCATTGGCATTTTGGTATGTATTTGGATCCCGTTTCTATCAGAAGAAACAATACATCACATCAGGGTTGAGGTCTGATGTTACAAGGATCAATAATCATACTTAAAACATATGTATTAATTCCTACCCATCTATCAATCTTTAAAATACTTAGAACATAAGTCCAAATTTTTAAAAGTGAAGTTAGTTGTAAGAGAAATATTATCATTCTGGTTGATCTATTAACAGATCGCTGTGCGTTAATGGGTTAAATAAAATGCAAAATATTATTTAAAAATTCTTTAAAAGTGTCTTTCAACAACATATTATAAACTAAATAATTAACAAAATAGTTTTAGAGAGCAAACTTTCTTTCGTTGCAATCGACAATGAATTCAAATACTCCCATAGTTCCTTTTTCTAGCAATTTTAATATATATTATTTCAAATTAACCATTGTAATTCCACGTTGTCAAATGACGGAAAACAATCCTTGAAAATGAGAAGTGGATTACAACAGCTTTAAGAGTCTTGAGTTTGAAGAAGGAAATTCTCTTGAGGAATGAGTCCCTTGTTACATTCGTTATGCAGATAAAGGGCTCAAAAGCACACGCGTAATTTCTTTCTCTGCTACACCTCCCGAGTACATTTATTTTATCTTCATAAATAAAAAGAGTCTGAAGTTAAATCTTTGAAATATTGTCCTGTCTTCTATAAGTGTGAAGCTGCTGAAAGTTGTGTTCTTTAAATTAAGTGCTCACCTCTTGCATTAAGATTTAAATTTGGTTGAAAAATAATGTGTGTAAATCGGAGTAATTAAAACAAATTTTTAATTTTATTTAAATGAAACGTCATTAAAACAATATTTCTTGCTTTAGTTGACAAATATTATGACATGTCCGAAGACACCAAATATTATAAGAATTCTTTTATAATGTTAGTATTATTTAAAAATTTAACCCGTTAAAAAATCTAGTTAAAAAGATGATCAATATTCGTAGTTCAGTTTTAAGGTACAAATGAGATTAAACAGCGTAAATGCAACATTTGGAATAAATATGCGAAAAAACTTACTTCAACCACTTGAGTATGATACGAGAGAACACATTCTAAGAGCCGCAAATGCACTTTTCTTCTGAAATTGCTCATTTATATTGTTGAAATAGTTTAAATAAATCGTTATAGAAAATAAGTTAATGAATTTTACGTTAGAGTATATAAATATGCGTAAAAGTGTAATTATTGAAGTTTCCTGAATATTTTTATGAATATATGTCTTGTGTTCCTCAGTGTTCGTAGTAACACTGAATATAAGTGCATTACCACCGGAAACTAGAAAAAACTGTTTCGTGGGAGATACACTTTTAGTTTTTCGTGTGCCGTTAAACGATAAAAAATGTTATTTGACACATGATTATAAAAACTCTTAGATCAAACGTTTTACTTATTACTTGACACAATCGTCGTACAAATGTAAAACAAGCGTAAAAAAGTATGTCATTGCAAATGTATGAAGATTAGAGCAAGAATATAAAGACATACAAAGACGACGATTAGATGTTTAAATCCGAATTTTATGCAAGTAGATGGTGCCATGAACATGACAGAAGATGACTTATTCCAGCAGACCAGGATACAAGACATGAGATATTATTAATACGTAAATACGTAGTAAGTATGTACAAACAGACTTAACGCACCACTTTATGAACGTGCTTATGGAAGTTCAATTATCACAAACAGGAAAGTAATAACTTTGCTCTATTCATATTTAAAATAGAACGACATTGTTCGAAGACCACTGAAGCTTCTTCCCTACTTTTTTACCAACAACAGAAAAAGCAGGATACTCCTTTGCTCTACGTTAAAGAATAATGGGAACAAATAACTTCCTTGGCACTAAGCACTTCCGAAATACTTCCGTTGTTCTCCGTATATCCCCTTCTCCTGAGCCCCACGAAGCGATTATCTGGGATCCGGAGTTCAACGGATTTCCCAGCTCTTACCCGTAACGTCAAGGAGCAAATAAATTATATTTTGGATTACACGTCATCTTTAGAAAACATCAGAGGTGTATAAAATCCTGAACATTACTCAAAAAGTCACTTCTCATCTGCACGTTATCAATGTCTGCATGAGCTAGGTTCTGTGGCATCACATTTACCATATCCAATAACGATGTTACGAATATAACATTGAAGAATGTATCACTACTAATATATGTAACGAGAAGAATATGCGTCATAGGGTTTTATAGTATATTTGTCACTTAAAATATCTTTTTCATGTCTACTACTATTTAGTCAATTTCTGCATTATGTCTGCACGTTCATAAGAGAAACGAGAGAAAGAGCACACGATTCAGATACCAGGGAGTATTCTTAGATTCTCCTTGACTCATTATCCACAGGGATTTATTTACCCACATTTCGTTTTTAAGACTACAGTGAAAATTACAGATTATTTACTGAAATGACGCTTCGTTCCAACTTTTTGGTCGCAACAAGAAATCGTCTCGTTATTCGGATAAAAATTACATTTAAATATCTCTAATTGCACTCTCAATTAGAATACTATTTTCTTCAACTTAAAGTAGTATGAGAGGGTCAGGTAATATTCAAGCAAATATCATTTGTACAACTTTCATAATACTATCATTTAAAGACAACAAACCATAAACACGCACTGTTTAAAAATTAAAACAGTTTTTAAAGAATGTTCTATAGTTTAATAATAAAAAAAATTTCTTCATATTTTGATAATTTTTGTTAAACAACTTTCATAATTTTGCACTGTTCTTCACATATTAAATTTCTGCGATTTATATATATTCCATTGGAAATTATTTTGAAATTTATTTTAAAACAGTCCCTAAAGAGACTTTATCCATAAAGAACCCGTACAGTATAGTTTTATTTTAATATTGAGCTCGTAAGGTCTAAATTTTATTTTGAAGAGTTGGAAGATGAGAGTTCATTCTTTCATTAAAAATAGTTCGCATACAACTAGTCAGGTTGCTCCATCATTTTTCATCATATACATTAAAACGCTAATGTTCCTGAAAATTTTAGTTCTTTTTCTGCGTCTTAGGACAGAGTAAATCACTCAAATTAAGTATAATACTTTGAAGCATTAAGATTACATTGTTAACCATCTCCTATTGTTTCAACTTTCACCTTTCTCTTTCCGAGGTAACAGCATTTAAAAGTTACATCAAGAAAAGAAAAGAAGCTACTTAACTCATTTACATCAAAAGGATGTTACTTGTAACTTGAGTACCCTCATATGACAGGTTTGATGTTTCTGACCATGCTGGTGAGTTACGTATTACTTCAATGTGTATTATCACATACTATTCATAAGTTTGATAATATCCAGTTCACATTGTTAATCCTACATAAAAAACCGAGTGAAACTTACCTACAAATAGAAGATATGGGGGAAAGTATAATCTGCCTTACTATTTAGGTCAATAAAATTGTCTTGCTGAATAAAGGTCTCGCTAAATGTTGGTTACATTCAATTCCGTGATTCAGCTAGTACCACCTTCAACGTGAACTTCTTCCAGACAACAAAGCAGAGCGGGAAGAAGTACCAAAATGAAACGCGCGCCGTCGTCTACTCAAAAAAATCCTTCCCTTCACGTCGACTTGCATCTCTTCGCTTCGCTGCGTCGCTACAAGAACCTCGGCCAACGGACACATGTCGCAGCGAGGCACAAGACAGCTTCATGTATTGCAAATCCCTTCCTGCGCTCGCATTCGCAGTCTGAAGAAACTGACGACACTGAAAAATACGCGGTCTTGTACTTCTCGCTTTTGAATAATCTGAGGTGTCCTCGCGCTGTTGGGCAATCGAAAAATACATTTGATATGTGATGTGTATGAGAGGAAAATATATATCCTCTTCTAAAAATGTGAGAGTGAGATTTCAGAAGAGGAGAACAAATCTGGGGAAGTTTATTTAAATGTCGAATTCGAAAGAATTACCTTTAACGTTTAATATTTATGAACATTTTACTATCAAATAGTTAGTACATTATAAGTGCTGTGTCAAATTTGATACTGGGGAGAAATGGGAGATATTATGAACCAATTGAGTATTACGTTTCTCTAACTTTGGCCTAACCAATGTTAGGAAAATTATATATTTCGGTAAAAATATCGATAAAAAGTCATGTGGTCATTTGTTTAAATTTTTATTTGATTGCGAAAGTGTTGAATCTTATTACTATTAGAGTTGTAAGTAGGGGAACGACGGGGCAGGATCAATTAAGTGTACAATATTCTTTAACACAAAACTCTCCTTCAGTTGCGATTCTTAATCAAATATAAACTTAATAATAGTAAGAATAGGAAAGAAACTTATTATAGTTCAAATCTCACAAAGAAACTTATCATAGCACATAATTCCAAGGATAAAAATTTGCTAGTGCTAGTTTGACGACTAGTCTACTCGTATGGCAAAAATGACTACACCTTTGTTATTATTATTCTTGTCGCTCAAGAATTGGATGAATGAAATTCTAACGTCTTAGGCATCAGCATCAAACTCTCTTTTTTATATTGAATTATGGTCTTATACATTAGATGTAATACTAATGTTTCAGACATATACAGTTATTTTGAACTATTTAATCACGCATAATTGATAAAATATCGAAGATGTTTTCAATAAAATTAAGGACAAAGTTTGCATGTGCATGTAACAGCGTGAGTCACTGATGTATCCGCTAGAGTTCAGGAGTGATTCTTGTGATATTTACACGTGTATCGACAAACTTCTGAACGAACGAATCTACAAGAATTATGAATCAAAGAGAATTTGTATGGTTTGTAGATTATTCCGATTTATTCATTTTGACGGATATTCATCAAACTTGGTACAATATTGTGAGATGGCATGGAAAAGGCTGAACGACATTGTAATCTTTTACACGTCACTGGTGAAAGGGAGTTGGTGAATCACTACATAATGAAGATGAAACACGATAGACCACAAGTACATGATCACCCAACAACCTACCTCTATAGGATAGACGTAAATTTTCTTTTTTAGTTTTATTTTACCCAAATTCAAACCAAAGAATAGAGTATTGAATTGAGTAAACGACAATATCCTCTTTTGTTGCAGTACAGATTACATGTAATGATTTGAAACTTTTCTAACTTATTTTTTCTTTTTGTTCTTTAGAGAAATACATATATAAAAATTAGTACCCATATTTGAAGATAATATTTTTTGTGAGGTTTTAGGGTTCGTCAACGTCAAGGTCATTAGAGCCCTTTTGAAATTAATAAATAATCCTGTTATATCGGACATTCAGATAAATCAGGGACGGACAAGCGACGTTATACTGAATATATATATACATTTTTACTCTGCCAAAGAATGTTGATTTTTATTCACATTGCTTTATTCTTTAACAGGCTTTGAAGACAGCTTTTGTCAATAATAAATATAATGTTGTGCCTCACTTAAATTGTGTATTTTAATAACTTATAATGATATGAAAGAAAATAATGATTTGATGCTCAATTCCAAGGTGAAATGGAAAATAAAAGATTTTGTCATTCATTCGTAACCCTATCAAAATTGCAGGCTATCTCCATGGGGTAGTGAACGTAACCCTATCTCATAGTTACTTCATCCGAATAGAGAGTTCATTCAATGAGCACTTCCCACCACGGAAGCAATCCTGTAGAAGCCTCAAATGTCGTTATGGGGGCAGTGTGATCGTAACTGCCTTCAGTACTATTATCCCCCCAGAACCATTATCACTTCCATTACTCGGATTATCTCCACAATTTTCGCCAACACCGCAACCAAGATTGCAAGTCGCGTTGATGCTCTGATACGTCCAACGATGTCCTCATGAATCGCTTTCCTCCCTTCCATACAACGCACAGTTCCTTTAACTCTTTTATCTACATCGCCACAACGTCTTTTATTGTCCCGCTCGACTTTACTATCTCTGTTTCAGCAGTCTATTTGCACATCTTTACGATACCTTTTGGTCCGATCACCTTCCGCGCCGATATCACGATGGTGATAAAATAAAAAGGGTACTTGTATTTGTATAAAAAGTATAAAAAGGGTTATGTTCTGAACCCCAATTCACCAACATAACAAAACAAAATGATTTAAATAAATAAATACATTTACATTATAAAAATATCTACATTATACTTTTCAACATCGATAGTAAACAGTCTGTTACGATCTTAGATGAAAATTTCAAACGCAGTTCACGATCGAAACATTTCGTGAGACAAATATAGAAATCAAAAATATTATACATTTTAAGAAACGATATGAACGATGTCTTCACACCCAAATGTTAGATAGTTTTTTTAAAATCATCAATTTCTTGACAAAGTGAATTACTTGACTAACATTAATAAAATAAATGTCATAGGTGGGACTAAAACCCAAAGTTCTAGAAATGATAAATTTACAATAGAGAGGTAAAAGTATTGGAACGCAACCAAGTTTATCAGACTCCATCATACATTGTGAGTATCCTCACGCACGGTTTTTGGTGACTCAATAAATGATCGTGGAGTATCGTATTTCTAAACTGCGTCTTTTCATATCCACTATCACTTTCGGGGACCTCGTAGCCGTTTACGTCTGTTGCCCGTTGCCGCGGCGAATATCAGCCGGAACTGTTTCTCGATAGCTGCGCCCCAGGGAGACGACACAACAGTCGGCGTAAAAATGACGTCGCAGCCTCCCTTAGAAGAGATCGTTCAAACGGCGCTTCCGCTCACTTCAATGGTGAAAATAGTGTGTGGTGTTAGTGGAGGTTTGGCAAAGCGGTGCAATTTCAAGTACGGGGAGAACCATTAAATGTTGTGGTCAGACAAAGAAATTCCCTACGAATCATGTAAAGTGGATAAATAACTTTCAATATGACTCCCCATGGAAGTAAGGAAAACACATTGCAAGCTTCAGCAAAATAAACTACAATCTCATAGTGAACTGCCATCACAGCAATTTGTATTGAGTTGATTTTTGTGATGTTAGTATCAAGCAACCTTCGTGTCTAAAGTAGGTGAAATGGAATTTAAAAAGTTCACGAAGATACTTCCGAACGATGTGAGGTGAAAGTCACAAGCGAAAGCTGGCTACAAATTCAAATACAAATTGCTGGAAACATAATGCTAATTGCATAGTAAATATCGCGGCTGCGCGATTGGCGCATGTGAATAACTTCTAATATGTTATGGTGGCAACGCTGTGTAACATTTTGTACGAACCACTCCATATCCAGCAGTAGTAAAAATAAGAAGACAATAGCAATGGTGTTTGGAAAATAAACCGGAAAAGACAACCAGCAATATAAATAAATGGCGGAACGATACATGTTAAGCAGGCACATATGTATTAGAGGGTTAAAATAGATTCTGGGATGAAATATGCAGGACACATTAATATATTTTCCTGACCTCTTAAATGTATGTACTCTATGATAAGTGAGGGAATGACTAAATTTTATATTAAAAGACATTTATTCCAACTGTACAAAGTGGCTATAGTTCCAATGATCACGTACGGGTGTAAAACATGGATTAGAGTACTGATAAATATTATGAAAGAAAAAATACTGGAGATAATACAAATATTGTATCTCCCTAGGATGAACGAAGCGTACTGCACAATATTAGCTGACACGCTAAATATATCTGTGGATGTTTTACCTTTGGATTTTGTATCCAGAAATTAATATCGCGAACAATAATGCGACGATGCGGGAAAATAACAATAAATGGTTAAGAAATAAAGAGGGAAGAAATAATTGACAGAGAAATTTATTATGGCATGGCAGGTAAGATGCAGCTGCTTTCTTAAATTTATGGAGAAGCATGGAAAATGGTTTCGTTCAGACGCTGCAGAGGCAGACTTCATGACAGAGAAAGGTGATAGGAATACGTATCTCCAGATACTTGCTGATAGTGATGAGTGACCGTGTGGGAACGGGAAGGAGGGGAGATATATTATGAGATTATCAGCTCTTTGTAGCATAAAGTGCTCAATATATAGCTCAAATGAAGATAGAAGACTTGGTAAAAAAAACTTCATGTTACCCCTATCAAGTCTGCATTTGTTAGGGTCTCCTGTGACTTTCCCCATTTAGATAAATTGGAAGTATATAGGTTCTACCAAGAAGCTATAATGTTCTGTGAAAACACTTTGTTATAGTTGAATTAAAATCATAGAGGGATATCCGTACGGGTGGTGTAAGGAAGGTTTTTCTCGACGTTTTGCCGACATTAGTCGGACGATTGCAAAGAGAACAATATTGCCACATTTATCTGCTACCATGTCAACGTCAGGCATTTCATTTGTTTTTCGCAACTTCTCGAGGAAGTCCGGTGACGAACTTCACGAATCAGCAACACCGCGCCCGAAGAACTCCGGACACATCCGAAATCCATCCCCCAGTCACGAAAGTCTATACCTACCCTACCACCTACCCTCTAATGAACTTAGTATGGAGAATTGGATCAATCTTTAGGTCATCATTCATAACTCGAATCCAAGAGACATTATTAACTGAAACTGAAATTATGTCAAATTACTTAAATAGAAAAATATTCATTGAAGCACCTACAAGGCCCTGTACATAAACTTTTTTTTCCTGGGCTTNTTATGTCAAATTACTTAAATAGAAAAATATTCATTGAAGCACCTACAAGGCCCTGTACCTAAACATTTTTTTTTCTGGGCTTCTTGTCTAATCCGACTTTCAGAAGCCACTATCGTATTACAGACGCAGTTCCACCCAATTGCAGCACTCGCTTTAATAATGACATACAACCTGAAGATACAGGCAACGTTGTCTGCGCTGGTTATCTCAGTATAAGAAGAACTGAATACAATGGGAAAGTTATTGCTGATGGCTTATTACTGTTCTACCATCTTACCCCACTATTTGAGCGAAGGAATTTGTGAGGAGAGATGTTGGACTTCCGGGGAATCTAAGATCCAAAAATTGATCTGGAGTAAATGAGGGAAACCCCAGCTGAAAACCTCACCCGCGCTCTTCCGCTCAGCAATGCGTCGGGAGAAAAGACGATATCACAGCGCCCCAGCTCTCGGTCTACTCTTGGAACATAAATCTGTGAGCACTCATCATTCAAAACAAAGTAAGTTCAATAAAATTGTATTTAAGGCTTTTGAAATATTAAATTTAAATTTCATCGATATTAATGTCATTCAGGATTATTACGACATAACGTATAATGTGCTGTAGAAGTACGATAAAATTTAATATATATGTCTTGTAATGAAAATGTAGAGCACTCACTGACAGAATTTCTCAAAATAACTCAGAAATATAAATAATCTAGATGTTTCTTATTCCAGATTTACTATACGACGAGGACAAGAAAATGAAACGAAAAGAACACGAAAAGACATTATTATAAAACAGAATAGCAATGAAGAAACATCCAGCATCATTCACAACCCAATAAAAGTTTCCTTACCACAACTTCCGGTTGGAAACGACATTCCCTATAACAGAATTTGTTCAAGTGCTGCAACTCTTCCCGCTAGCATTTTTCCCTCCAAATCCATTGACCTTTTTTTTTGTATAGGGGGCAAATTTATATTATCGTCCGCGAATTGTACATTTTTATTGGTCCTCCGCCAGGGCCAGTGAAGGAAGGCCCGATGGGGGATGCAGTCCAGAATGGAGAGCGTCACCTCGTGATTTACGAGGAGGCATAAACAACAGGCGGGAGGGCGGGCGGGCGTCCGGCCGAGGCGCGTCCTTAGTGCCGGCCGCCGCCGCCGCCGCACCACGCTCCACGCGGCCAGCAGCCAGGCACACGTTCATGACACATACTGCTGGCACATGGCCACGCTCGACATCTCAAGGCTCACATTGCTTCGGTTTGTATGTGAAACCTCACTAGTGAATGTATGTTTATTTTAGTTTCTTCATCAAAACGTATTGTAGTGCATGCAGAGCTTTGTAATAATATGATGGGAGGATATGTGTCCTTCATGTGAGTGGTTCAAACTTGTAGCGAAAAGAGTGTGGTTGGAAAATATGTTTTATATTTAGCATGCATGACGATGCGCAACTCATGGTACTATTTCGATGCGGATGGTGGAGCTCTCACCTGAACAGTCTTTTTTGGCATGACAATGAGCTTCTGTACGGCATGTGTTAAGACATGCCTCCAGGAATATCCATGAAAAGCATTATAGTTTACTAAGTACCTCATTGGTAACAGCTTCTTTAAATTAATTTCTTAAATATTTGTTCAAAATTGTTTCCACGAACATTCATAAGTGCTTAGTAGCAATGATGAAAAGATTTGCGGTGAGTATTTCTCATTCCGGGGAATTAAATTTACAGCATTTAACTCATATGTAAAGCACGGGCTTGTAAAAACCATTTTCTGGGGAACACGGTTCCGCGTCACATTCACTGGAGTTTTTGTGGAATTCTCAGTTGCGTAAACGAAAATTTAAAAAACAGTAATCTTATAACAGAGTAAATTTATAAAGAAAAATAAACCAGTATGAGAAAGTAAATGCTGACGGAACTTATCATTATTTTAGAAAATCGTTAAATTTTAGTAAATTTCGTCACAGTTCATAATCTGCTTTCTGCATTTGCTTGATAGTCGGCCACATATACCTCAAGATTCCAAGAGATTCAATGTCAGACATAGCTCGCAACTGAGTAATATATCTACAACATGCCTGACCTCCCGTTTATTATCGCGGAAATTCCACGCGTTGCTGAGATGAATTTCTCTGATTATCAGATGTTGTCAACATTATTCAGATGCGAAAGCTCAACACATTATTATGCAACATTATTATGCAATTTTTCAAATACGGAGCTATGTTTCTTGTAAATTTTCGAGGTAATGAAAGAAAACAAAAGAAAATTGTCAAAGGCCAAAATATTGTCAAAAGTTCAAAGAATTATACTTTCGTTAGTTCCCTTTCTCTTTTGAATACTAGTACATTATACCTTGTATCATAGTTTATGCCTTGCATTATATTTTCTTTGTCATTCCTTTCGCAAGAATTTCCAAAAATGTACTTTGTAATAGTTATAATACAGGCAGTATTTGGACAAGTTCAATGTTTTGTATGACGGAGGTAAAAAACATGGATTCATTTTTATTAATTTTGAATTAATTAGATGAAATTTGGATTCATTTCTTATGTTTTGCCACCTTTCCGTTAAAATGGCATAGGTGGAATGCAAATATAAATTAAGCGTAAATCAAGACGCACAAACTTTCCGCCCCTTTCTGTCATAAGGTAAGTAGACACACTCATCACAATGTTAATTATAAAATAAAATGATGAACTTGAAAAGTTCTTTAAAAAATTATCACAAGTTTTAAGTTACGACATGTGTGTTAAGAAGTTTGATATTTCTTTTGAATAATTTTGATCTATACATTTCTTTTGCGTTCTAATAAACAAATTTGTATGTGAATCATCTCTTACAAGATTTATATCCATATTAACGTATTTTTGCGTCGGACACATTATTCATCGTATGGGTAGTAATAAATACTATTTTAATAAAGGTTTAAAATAGCTTATTACATCAGAATGACTGAATAATAATAAGTTTTGACTAATTTATATGGATATTACTATTGTCCAGATATTTTATCATGAGATGTTATTAAGTTAAGTTGTCTGCACACTGTCATTAATGTATGTTTAAAAAAATATAATTTCAGTTTTTTGCATCTTTTGCGTAAACTAAAATTTATTTAGTGTTGTCATTCTTGCGACAGATAAGAAATTTATAAATCAACTTTTAAAACTGGCAAAACCAACACACAACAATTTATTGCTATTTCTTCTAATTTCTTACACAAATCTCCACGTCTGTAGTTCAATTTATAACAACTCATTACTTTCTTCTAACAAATTTATCACACAAGGCGATTCATTGATACTTCACATTTCATAAATCCCAATTCCTGATTTACCCTTCCAAAATAACACAAATATCATATAACCAAAATAAGACATTAAAAGAAAACCTCTTATTGACACTATACATTCCTAAATCCCAATTATTACCCTTCCAAAAACATAAAACTTCATAGAACCAAATTAATTAAGAAACAGAAAACCTCTTATTGACACTGGTAATGTTAGCTCGTGTCCATTACGTGTGAATTTCAAATAGTTCTTGAATAGTTCTATCTCACTCAGAAATTTAACACGTTTTATCATCCACATTATTAATAGGAGTTCCAACACAGTAACTTTATGGGTCTTACGACCCCGTCACACGATGTTAGCAAAGACACGTACTGTATTTTTTGTGGGGCTTTAGGGCTCGTCAACGGCAAGGTCATAAAAGCCCTTGCAGGTGGGGAAAAATGCAGTTTCGCACCGTAGAGAAGAGCTGTAAAGACTCTTCCCCGTGTGTCGGACTCGCCGAATATCTCGACCAAACTCTCTAAAAACACCCTCCTGAATTCAACAAATATCTAAATACAAAAGGAAAGAAAAGGAAACAGTTGCCCAATACATTATATTATAAAAAGAAAAAAATTCTAAAAATTATAATTTTCAAATTACGGAAAGGATGGATAAAAGGAAACAAGACAGGGAAGAGGAAAGAAGAATGCAAATTTAAACCCTCCCGAGAACTTGTAAGAGGAGCCCCGATCTACTCATCAAATTCAATAGTTTATTATCATCATCCGTTTCATTTCTGAGAATTGTTAGTATCGCGTGGATAATTTTGCTGCAGCCAGATCAATTTGTCTCTGTATTCTGGTGTATTTTCTGCAATCAGTTAGTAGGTGAAGAACTGACAGAGAGGAGCTACACTCCTCACAAAGAGGTGCATCATCAAGTAATAAGTTGTATCGATGAGTGAGTGAACAATGTCCTATGCGCAGGCGCGTTAGCAAGACCTCGTCGCGCCTGGCTGACCTACAGGAACTGCTACATGACTTAACAGATGATTTGATAAGTCAACAGTCAATCACTCATTGTTCTATTCACTCAGAATCCTGTTCTTGATGGAATTTAGGAGATCCCTTTTTGGAATCGTAAAGTAATCCACGCAATTCTTGAGGTATGCCACTTTTGCGGAAACGTCTGCTTTATTTCCTCTGATTCCCACGTGTCCCGGAATCCAACAGAACATTATGTTCTTTCCTTCACTTTGGAGCGAGAAAAGCACATCCTGGATGTTCTGGATCAGCTTATCAACTAGAAACAGTCTGGATTACTTGAAGGGCACTTAGAGAATCAGAAAAAATCAGGTATTTGAGCCGCAGAAGCACTTTGTTGATCGCAGTGCTGTCAATATGGCGTAGCACTCAGGTGTGTAATTGCTGCCTAGGTCGCCATGACGGTAGCCACAGGTCTTACGGGGAAACACCACGGAGCAGCCAGCACCATCAGACTGCTTGGACCCGTCGGTAAACACAGGGATATTGACCTGGCGTTTGTCGAGTATTAGGTGAAAGCTTACCCTCAACATCGCAGCTGGAGTGTTGTTCTTGTCATGATGCAGAAGATCGAAATTAATCTTCGGCTTGTGAAAAGTCCAAGGAGGTGACTTACTAAAACCTTGATTTAAGACATTAGGTGTGCGTATAATCAAGGTTTCCAAAATTTATTTGAAGCTATATCCAAAATGTTTGGTTACTCTCAGTCTGTTTTTGTTGAAACGGATGGAAGAAGGGGAATGATGAAATTCTGCGTAGCATGAGGAGTTGCCGCCGGAGGTAAAGGTATTGTTCGCCACTCTCGGCATACAGACACTGAATAGGACTAGAACGGTAGGCTTCCGTAACTATTCGGATTCCTGCACGATGAACACTATCCAACATCTTTAAATAGCTTGCACGACACAGCCATAACCAAACCGAGATCTAATAAATGCTAGATAAAACTGGAGTAAGGAGGAGCGATCAGCGCCCCATTCCCTGCTACGCAGGCACTTCATTAGATTCAGAGACATGTTTTTGCTTTTAGGTCTGTCAGGTGTTCAATCCAATTCATTCTCTGACCAAAGATTAAACCTAAGAATTTTACAGAAGGATAGAATTTTAGAACGTTGTTCCCCAGGGCAAGGTGAGGTTCTGCCAGAAGACGGTCTCCTACTGAAAAGAACACAGCGAGTATTTTTTCAGCAGAGAAACGAAAGCCACTTATCTTCGACCAGAGGAATAATCTATTAAAGACGAGTTGGATTTGTCGCTCCGCACCTGTGACACTGTGATGAAAAAAGATGGCAAAGTCGTCGACAAAAAGAATGTAGGACAGGATTATTTACAGCGGATATTATGGTGTTTATGGTCACAGCACAAAAGGTCACTCTCAGGACTGAACCCTGAGGAACACCGTTCTCTTGAAGAAGCAGATCCGAGGTGTGTCTTCCAATTCTGTAGCGGAAGGAACGCTGGTCCAAAAAGGACTGTAACACCAGAGGAAGATATTCTCAAAATCCCCAGGCATAGAGTTGTTGTAAAATGCTATGACGCCAAGTAGTATCGTAAGCCTTCTCGATGTCAAAGAATATTCCTACAACATGTCTTTGGACGAAAGCAACTTGAATTGCTGTTTCCAGAAGACGTTGTCCAGGGTGGAATGTAACTTACTGATCGACTCAGCAAGTTATGCTTTTCAAGATACCAGACGAGACGTCGGTTGATAATTCTCTCCAGAGTTTTACCGACGCAACTCATCAAGGCAATGCTTCGATAACTACTGATGGCCGTTTTGTCCTTTCCTGATTTTAGTAAAGGGATAAGCGTTGCTTCCTTCCAGGAATTAGGGAATACTCCCTCGGACCAAGAAAGATTAAAGATATCCAGAAGGTATTCTTTCGATTCGAGACTGAGATGTCTGAGCATAGACTTGCTCTCTCAGCTGTTTCTTTCATCGTTCACTGCAGCGAGGCACGTCACCGGCGCTCTCTTAGTTCATTGGCTCTCGCCAGGTCTGCTTGAGTGCACACAGTGGGTCGTGGTAGCGGTAGCAGTTGTGATGGTGGTGGCGGTTGTGATAGTTGTCGCTTTTGTGATGTCGCACTTCACTGTACGAAGGTGACGGGGACTTCAAAAATTTTGGGCTCATGTGACCTGGATTTCCGATGAACACTTTTCCCTTTTCATGCGATTTTACCTCAAACTTTGTTAAAACTTTTACTATTTTACAATAGTTTCTTCTTTAAAGAGTTATTTGAATCACATACAAATTATTTATTGAATTGAAATTACTTTAAAGCACTATAAATTAATTATACAACACCGTTATATACACATACCCTCTTCTATTTGAATAATTTTTAAATGCTAGAAAATCAATTTTACCTTTGTCTCTCAAATCAAATGCAATGTACACAATGTTTTTATAAATCTTTGCAGATTAATAAACCAAGACTATCGATAATTATCAATGCAATCAAACAATCAGTTTCAAAGTGTTCTATTAAAAATTGGTACAATATTTTTGGTTATGATATTACACAATTTTAATTAACCCTGAATTACAACCTGTCGTCACCGCGACGAACATGGAATGACTTTAAGCATTGCAGGCGTTTGTGTTACGACAGAGTGTAATTCAGGGTTGTACAATATTTTCGCTTTCCTTCTTAAACTGTTAGAACTGATACATAACTGCCAACTTAATGCATGTCAGTAACGAAGGACGTGATTGATAATACGACAGGAAATCTGGGTTCTTTTCCTCGGTATCACCTCACAGGAACAATGGCTGAATGTTACCGAGCTTGAAATCTCAAAGATAGATGGTCCGTGTTAAGACAATAGGTAAAGGAACAAGTCAATACTGGCGTGTTGTTGGCAACGCACACCTGTGGGCGATTGAGGTAGCGTGATCATGACTCATGAATAGTTAGAGCGGTGGGGGAGAGTTCGGTTGGTCGGTTGGTCGGTCGATTTCGCTTGGGCGGACGTTCTTCAGAAGGGAAGTCCAGTCAGGCTACGAACGCCCGCTGCGCTTTAACTGTTTGTCTTCAGCATTCATTTTTTTCTGCGCAAGTTGATATCTCGCACAACCACTATTTATTGGCGTGGGTGGCAGGCAATCAAGTGATACGCATCTGTGTGGTAAAACATTGTGAGGTTAATCCTCACGCAAATGAACATCTTCTAAATGTGTGTTTCCGTCGAATTCATCGTATTTTGTGGGAAAGAGATACAAAAGGAAAATTTGTATGATAACCTTTGTGAATTTATGTTTACGAAGAGTGGATGTTCTGAAATACAGTGATCTACATCTCAGATTTTTGCGGAGAACTGTTTCGCCACTGTAAGATGCTTGAGGAAGAAAGGTAAGTAAATGATAGTGGCTGAGTTATTTCAAAATTGTGAAATACAGTAATGACGAACAAATATTTAAGTTGCCATTAGATGTTTTCACCATTTATTGCTTGATACTTTTATTAAATTTGAGTTTTCGGTTTCGAATTTTACGTATTATGAGAGGTACTTTACGCATGAGGGAAAGGTTAACCTCATAATTGTCGAATGAGGAATGTGTAATGCGTAATCATATTCCATTCATCCCTTCTAGCAAGGTTATAAATGGAAAATTAAAATATAAAATTTCTTTAGTCATTTATATTAACTTTAAACATATGAAATAACGATTAATCTAAAGGTACACAAAATATATTTTTTATCTTCTGCAATTTCAATTTACAAAACATTTTAAGGAGATTTAAGTTCATAATTTGCTGCACATACTAATCATAACTTATTTTCGGCTCTCATAGTAAAATAAATGTAATTCCAAAATATCATAAAACATTTTTCATCGATTGTTCTAAATAGTGCCATATAAGTATAAGTCAA
>NNCF01131435.1:1722-12571 GCA_002313205.1 Laupala kohalensis | reverse complement strand
GCTTCTACCAACGTTGCTCCTCTTATACACAAACATTAACACTGTATTGCCCATACAAAAAACATAAAATTGCTGAAACTCCATAGCATTTTAGTATTTTAGGAATACAATAACGTTATCTTTCAAATGTTAACTTTCGGACTTGATGTTTTCAACGTATTTTTCTTAGAAGTAAAGCTATTTATTCGATTTAATTATTTCAGTGTGAAAAAAAATCCAAAAATGATCCAAGAATATGTAAAAGACTCATAAATGTATTTTTATTTATTGCATTTACAATTAAAAACATTCAAACATTCAAAAATGTATTTCTGAAGTTTATTTTCCATGAAGCAGCCAATTGTGAATTTAGAAGCATTTTATAAATTACACAATATTAAACCATCTGTTGAGAAAAGTTGTAAAAACTTTCAGTTATACGTATTTATTCAACGTAGAACACTTTATAAAACTTCAGCTCCAAACACATTCCATCTGGCGATTTTAACTATTTTAATGGTCATATACTATTAATATGATTGTAGCTAAAATGTGTGCAAAAATTTCAATTGGAAAAATTATTTAAGAGGATGAGTATCCGACATGAAACCGTTCAAATGTCTTCAGGTGTGTTCATGGAACGTGTTATTGATCTTTGGGAGCACTTGGCGTGCACTTCGTACTTCCAGTCAAATATCGGTAAAAGCCAAGCGAGGAATACATTAAAGGTTTTGCAGAATACATTGAGATACAAGACGACAAAAAGATTCGATATAATGTCGAAGTTATTTACGCTCGACTGAAAAAAGAGGTAAAAGCAATTATGACATTTCTTACAACGTCAACAACAACAACAACAATAATAATAATAGTAATAATAATAATAATAATAATAATAAAGTGAATTACCAATTCAGTAAGACAAGAATGATGAACACATTATCAGAATAACACTACTCATTTTCTATTCTGTAAAAGACAGAAAAATTTACATTAAATATTAATATTAAATTTGTAATGGTAAGACAAATCAAATATTACATTGCAGTTTCACAAAATACAAGTGAAACTACTCAAATTTAGCACGAAACCACGTAATGAAGTATATCTCATAAATTCAAATATAACTTATTTTATAAGTGAACAGCTCTTATTTGCAACTCAGTATTTAAGGGTTTCCCTAAGCACATAGCCCTATTTACTTATCCACTCTAATTGTACTGTTGAATGACAAAAAAAAAGATTAAATGAACATTTTGTTCACGTTACTAAAGTTTCATTCTATTCAATGAAAACAGTAAAAATTATGAACTATTCTGAAAATATATCCAATTCCAATGTCACTAAAATAAAATCAGCACAAACGTCTTCAGATTTCATAACTAGTACATTTATCGTATTTCTTGTCATGAAAGATCACTGCGTCTCTCATAAGGACCGTAGTTGTTCGTCTTAATACTGACGGAGCACTAACGTTTATTATTTCTATACAATTAACATTCTCATATTAAAAGGTTTATCGGTTCACACACATTATAAGATTACAACCATCACGATAATACGTCAGTATCAAAATAAAATTTGGATCAATATCAGCGCTTTCTCTGAAATAGGAAACCACCAGTCGTGACAGGAAAGGTTGACACGCTCACGTTTCCGGGAGCAGTTCTAGGAACGTTACGCTTCCTCCCTGCAATTACATGTCTCGACATCAATATACAATGGATAATTCTAAAACTTGAGCAATTTTCCTGTCCTTTTACCTCCCATTGATAAACTAGGAGCAGAAAATTCTCTAGCTATTTTGTGGTTGTAGACCTGTGCGAATGTGGAAAAGCAAAGATTATTGAAGTTTTTTATTCTTCTTGTGTTTATTTCCATCCAATTAAATGGATATGCTTAATGAAAAATAAATAGAATTATGAAGTGGAGAAAAATTGGCACCCACAATAAAAAATTGAATCTTTTTACAGCATTTCTGAAAACTTCACAATTATCTTGAACCTTTTCCCACGAAACAATACCTCATCCGGATTACCCATCATGACCACAAAGTGAAAAATTGTAAATAAATAATGTTCATTACATTCATACTTTTTTGAACTATTTACATGAATTGATATTCTCACGTGACACGAGGATTGGGCACCCCTTGCATATATTGCGTGTTTGAAATACAGATTGTATCACTAAAACGTGAAAGAAATTTGGTTAATTATCCACTAAATAGTGATAAAGGTTGCAAGTTCTAGATATGACGGTGAATAGGAAGATAGTGTTAGGAAACATATTTGAAGCACGCTTTACTCCACGATCAATAAGACGCTTTTCGCTCAAGGACTAGACATATTGCAGGTGCATGGTTAATAACAATTTTCTCGGGAGAATATTATGATCTTTGATAAGAGGTGGCCAATTTTACGAACGTTTCGGATCAATATTACATAATGCTATTCCAGCTTGCAATTCTTTATCTGGTGTAAAGAATATATACAAAATATTTAAAAAACTTAGAGCATTAAAATTGACATCATTTATAAAAATTTTATACATTATTACATTACGATATAAAATTATGCTTCAGTAAAACAATTATAAGAATTTTACGAGATATTCCCAGATATTTTTCTGTTTTATGACGAAACTAGTTAGTAATTAAAATAGCAAATGAGCGGAATAAAATCCTTTGCAAAGAGCATAAACTCAAGTACATAAATTAAGAAAAGTAACTACTTCTTAAAATGAAATTAATTTATGTATCTCTACTTATTTATTTTTCTCTTAATTGTACATTGCATTGTACTCCACATCCATTGAAATATCTCCCTATTTCAAAATACATTTTCTTCTTGCAGGCAACAGGATGAAGTTGACGCAGGATCGACAGAACATACGTTCCCAAGCGATGAGAATTTTGAAGATAAAATTCGAAGGTAAGTCGATGTAAAAATGTAACTAAGAACAGAAACAGTAAAATGAACAGGCACTGACTTAGAGTCAGGAGTAGAAATAGTCAAATATATAGATAATACAACTATAATAGTTGCGTAATTTCACGAGAACTTGTTGAAACTTTATGGAAAATAACAGACAAATCCATAAATGATCTCTCTTTTTATAATAAAACACGTGAATAAAGAAACAACTTGATAATGTAGAGTAAACAAAGAAATGCACAGTTGCATTGCTGACTTCAGATATTTAACTTACACTTGATGACTTCAGATAAAATATTACATAAGGTGGTATGAGAGTGTTTAGATTTCACATAAAACATTTGTTTATATTAACGTAAAAATGATTTTGTGTAGTCCTCTTATTTTAACAAAACCAAATCCACTCGACTGTGACTGAGAAATGGATTTTTTTTCTGATATGTGCATCTAAATATACGAATATTATGTATAAGTATTTTAACTGACATTGTCATAAAAACTGTAGATATGCACTTGAGTTTGCGCTTGAATAAAAAGTGAGAGCACCCTATTTATTAAGAAATTTTTATTCACTTCTAAGCAGAAAATAATTTTATACATAATAAATCGCGCTGCTATTGCATTGAGAAGTGTAGAAAATCACACCTTCTCTTTGCTACAAGTGAGAGTCATACGACCATGATTATTTTGCTTCATATTGGTCGACGCAATATGCAGTTAGAATGAACTGTGTTTTCGTATTTTCATTTTCATCTGTGTCCTATGGGTTATTTTCTATTCGAGCGCAAATTCGGTTATCTGTAATGACGACAGTAGTGATTTTCCCGTAAAATTTTTATCTTTCTTCGAGACCCTAAGATTTATATTTACTAATAAGAAAATTTAATGAAGAAAAATCATCATAATATTTCAGTACTCAGTAAGAACAATAAATTTATGTTCTATTTAGAAATTACAAAAGTTATTTTATTATTCTAAAACATTAGTAATTTTTGAAAAATTTTCTTAATTTTCACTTAAAAATTTCGAATAATGTCTGCAATAAATTTTATCACAAATATCCAGAAAAATTGTTTATATTTCCCTTAACTCTAATCTTCAACTTGAGTTAGTTTTGTGATCTTTTATTTATATTTATTGTTTAGCATTCAAATTTATTCATTCAAAATTTTCCCCATTATTCCCATATTCTTTACTTTAAAAATACTTTCTAGCAAATATTTAAAAAATTCTTATTGGGTATTACTCAATATTATGTACGTCTTTGCCATCATTTTAGCTACAAAGATAGGGTTCTGTATTTCTCTTCCAAGCCAAAATCTATCTGGATTAGAGAAGGTAATAAATCTGAATTTTGCATGTCAATATAGCTACTTAGTGGGAACTTCTTGGTGACTAATACAATGGAAGCAATTCATTCTACACCAATGGTGTGACCATATCCAAATGGCATAATCTGTTGCCCGCTAAATACTTATACGAGTGAGAAACTATGTAATGTAGTATGG
Organism: Laupala kohalensis; assembly: GCA_002313205.1. Taxonomy (NCBI): domain Eukaryota; kingdom Metazoa; phylum Arthropoda; class Insecta; order Orthoptera; family Trigonidiidae; genus Laupala; species Laupala kohalensis. The sequence continues at coordinate 8,148 of NNCF01131435.1, read as the reverse complement.
TGTACGGGACCTCAAGACCGTACATGTGTTGGGTTGGTAACTGCACCGCATTTGGGTTGGAAACTACCCCTTAGTAATCAAAGCATACATACCTTATGATTCTACAATTCTCTCTTTACATCGAACGCGAAGAAACCTGCGCGGATATTGCGGATAAGGAAGAATTATTTCTTTACTCAAAAGTACGGGTGTAAGAACAAGAGAGGCAAAATTTTAATTGGTTCATAATATTATAACAATATGTCCATCTGGTCCCAAAATAAAACATTTCGTTTTCAGTCTTTTACAATGTTACGCGTGCATTCATTCCGTAAAAAAAGAAATATGTCTTTTATGAGGTACTAAGAATGAATACTTAATTATATTCTTAATACGATCATCCCTTCCTCCGTAGACCTTGTAGAGAAAATTTCGATGCAGACATTTTAACCTGGCCTAAAAAGTAAATATATTTTGCGTACAAATTATATTTTTTAACTTTTCGTGTTGACTATTCTCACCGAGTGAGGAGGGAGAGATGAAATTTTAGTAAACTAGAGGACTCCGAAACAATTCTTGCAAAAATATCCATTTTTCAATCACATCAAACGCTAGTTTTTGTATCTCTCAGGAGTCTATTCCTCACAACATTTACATGGTAAAGTCTACTTAACAAGAGATAAGAGTCGCGCATGAAATTAGTTATATTAGAAAACTTTTTATTGCTAAACAATCAAACGATTAGCTGTTTGTTGGGGAGTGAAGCGTCTGTAAAAACGTTATTTTATAAAAAGTATTGAACGAAATAATATTTATATTTCTTCTGTAAAAGTTATTTGAACAGTTAAAAAAAGTTTTGTTGACAATTAGTTGGAATAAATGATCGGTGCTACTTATGAAAAAATTCGCATAACGAAAATTCACATTTATAGTTGCGAAAAAATTCTAATTAGCAATCATAAAAAACGTAACCTTCGAACATGTACTAAGACAAGATTCATTTCCGTTTAGATTTTATAATTTAGATACGAAACATCAATATTTGTCAAAAATATCACAAATAACATTTTGTTTTATTCTTTTTTTCTTTATCGCCAATACTTTTCAAGAAATGGCTAAAAGATTCCATTCATGTCTCAGCCACTGCTGGCAGCGTAGCGCGTGAAAGTTCGGACCATTCACTCCCCTAAGGGAACGTCTCTCGCATGTAGGGGTGGGCAAATATCTGACTGAAGGCGACCAAAAATTTTTGGTTTCGGTATGTTAGAGTTGAAAACCAGGAGTTTATTAAAATATTGCCGTTGTTACTATTTTAACTAAAACTACATCGTCATAAAATGATTGGTCATCTAATTAATTTTCGGATTGTCTTCACAACCCTAACCAACCCGACCAACATAGAAGATATGCCGTCGATTTCGGTCGCATATATGCTTACTCCTACTCACAAAACTCGAATTACTCGTTCTCTTTTTTTCGTATATTTGAAGAAGAAATGTCAAAATGACAATCAAATTATCCATGTGTCAATAAAACATATTCGTAAAATGTATCACAGAAATGTAACTCCATCTTTTGTTTCAGTGATTTCCAGGGAACAGAGAGAGACAAGAACGAAGAGGAATCCAATCCGACGTTAGTGAAGGTGGATGTTTTACGAGATGTAGAATTGTCGTACCCCAGTATGAATTGCTTAATAGACCTTCTGAATGATGTCTCTTTTCAGAAAAATGAAGGCACTAGTTCTCAAGATGAACTATCGAATGTTTTATGACCAAAGACAAATAGGAAGTCAGAATATAATGATAAAATAAATAATCATAACAATGGTGGAGGGGAAATAGGTCGACTGGAACATATTTTAAAGAAAGTATGTGAAAGAATGTGTCAATTAGAAGCAAATATTGAGAGCAACAATAACAATCTGTTAGAAGCTATTACTGGCTTAGTTGAGAAAGTGAAGACAGCTGAAGAGAAAACAAATGAACGGCTTTCACGTATCGAAGAAATCAACGCTAATAATCAGAAGAGTATATCTGAAATAAGTTCTCGATTAGAAAAAACAATCAAAAAGACTGGAGAAGTGATGCCTAAGCTGGAAAAAACTATTTGGACCAACAGAAATATTCTCAAAGGTATTTCTAGTCTTGAGGAAGCAGTGAAAACGTACCAATACAACTCGAGCGAAGCGATTTCTCGAGTTATGACAATAAGCACAAAGAATGAAAGTGATGTATCCGAAATTCTTCGTGTTTTGGATAAAAGCAGGAAATCTACCAGCGAAAAGATGACACAACTCGAAGCAAGAGTAACTGTAGGTCATAATAATGTTTCAAGTGGAGTATCTCGCTTGGAGGATACAGTAAACACGTCCAATCACGATGTAAATGAAAGACTGAACCAAATAGAGAATATTATCTCAGCTCAGCATGATGACACAACAAAACGATTGGATAGTTTGGAAGAACATGTGAAGAAAACTGCGAGAAGAATGAGTCAGTTGGAAGAATTAATTAACGCCAATAAGAATGTTGTGAGTGATGTAGTATGGTGGAAGAAGAGTGGCAATGTTTCTCAACTAATTGGAAAGGGAGACATGAATCCAAATGATACAGATACAGGTGGAGCTCTGAGGAATATATCAGGCAAAATGTGTATGCTGGAAACTATGAAGGACATGTGTGATAGAATTCCCCAACTGGAAGCAATCGTTACAACGAACCAGGAAATACTGACTGAAGGAATCAATCGTTTTGAGTGGTTTATGGATTCAATATACTCCAGCAATGTGATAGAGCGAATTGATTATCTCGAAGAGTCAGTAAATAGAGCTCTAAGCATTTTACCGCAAGTGGAATCTCTTCTTTCCAACCTCTCCGGAAAACCAACAGTACCCCAACCTTTGATGTCAGTCGCCACGACACCGTCTTCTACCACCTCATCCACGGGAGGTTCGAACAGAACATCTACATTCACAGACACGACATCCCAATCTACTTCAATAGCCTCTACACCCGTCGCATCCACCACGGATTCCACTGGCACCTCCAACAACGATTTTGTCACCACTTTTAAAAACTTTCAATTTCCCTCTTCTTCCACATCCACAGCCGAGTCCATGTATTCCACTGCTAACTCCTCAGCTTCATCTCAAACTCCGACTACCGTTATCCTTCAACCAGATATCTGCAGAGAAGCCCAAGCTTCTCAAGACCTAGCGGAAGATTGGTGGATGTTAGATTCTTCTCGAAGGATCAGGAACGAATCACCACTCACCGGGCAAAGAAACCTCGAGGAGAGCGACCTCTTGAAAAGAAGGAACTCGGAAGAAAACGACCAGGATGGTGCAGCAGACTACCAAAGAGACAACTCTCTCTTCATCGCGTGTAGAATTGGACACACGAGAAGATTGAAGATGTTGTTGAAATCTGGAGCTAACGTTCATCGCAAAGACGCGAACGGATGTACTCCCTTGCACGTGGCCAGTCTGTTAGGACACGCAGAATGTGTGCGAATATTGTTAGCCGCGGGAGCCAACAGAGAATGCAAGAACGATTCAGGAGACACGCCTCTTAATTTCGCTTTGACGGAAGAAGTGAGAGACATACTGCGTCAAAATGATAAAAGATTTCAAGGGTTTTTGAATAGATTCCTGAATAGGCGATGAATTGTGACATGCGCAACACATTTTAAAGTAAACGTGTCACATAAATACATATCTTCAAAGATTTTAAAACTTCAATTAAATAATTGTATCACTTTTTCGTGGTGCCAATTGAAATATGAGAACATGATACTTTGAACATAGTTATTGATTTAATTAAAAATAATTTAATCTTTCCGGTCCATCAATCTAACCTTGCGATGTATGATTATTATAAAGCCTAATATAATTTGCTGTACTGATGTATACTCATAATTGATTGCATAATTTCTGGCTCAATAAAATCCACGCTTATTATTGTAACAATGAATGTATTTCTAAAATCAATACAATTAAACTATTTCCTACAATTGTATTCAAATAATATAAAAAAATTGTTTAAACACTTTAACTCATTATATGTAAGAGATGGAACTGAATACAATTGCATCCATGTTTTTTTAATATCCTAAAATTACTTATTTGCATAGTGCTATCGTACCTTTTGTATCATATTTTATGATAAAGAATACTGTTTTGTTATCATTAACAACAATCTGTAAGAATGGGTATTTCTCATACAAGGAAAGAAAGGCAAAAGTGAGTAGGATTGAATTTGAACGAGAAAATATATTTCTTTGTCCGTTCACTTCACAGAACAAAGAAAATAATTTCTGCAGGGAAAAGGTTAAATGAATAACTATAATACAAGTTCTAAATGACGCCATGTAAGCATTTCTATATAAAATACAACCAATAGAGAATGGTTGAAACATGTGATATCGAAAATAACCGTAGAATTAAGCAGTGTCACAGGAGGAGGTTGCATCACATTCAATGCTCATATCCGAGACAAATCATGCCAGGTACAAGCAAGTGTCAATTAAAGTACAAAAGATTTAATGCGCACAAAAATGCAATCATAAAATTCAAATTTTATGGACATAAATGGCAAAACATATTGTACAATAAATGAGTAATTTTATTGACAAAAAAGCAGTTACGAACTGTGTATGACCACTAGTTGATGCTCCGGAAGCAAGCAAGGGACAGTCCCGTCAATTCCGATCAAGGGCTCTACGACAGAGGAGTATTTAACATTTCAACGTACTCCTAATGATAAAAATAGTTCGGCACGAGTTATAATATAAACAATAGCAAAAATCAGTATTTAATAAAACGCAAAAAAAGAAAAAACTTACACTAATACGTAATATGGTCGTACTATAGATTATTGGGAGTATATTGTTTATAAATCGTAACTATTAAAATAACTCTTAAATTCTAGATTAAATAGACCGTCGCCCCGAAGCAGGAGTGTAGAGAACCTGTATACATAATCCACCTCTACCGACCGAAAACCGAAGAAAACCCCGGGCCAGGATAATAATCCCGATCAGTCTAATTTAAGATTTCTGTTCAAAATCCGTGGTAGGAATGGTTAGGGAAATAAGTATTTCTGAAAATAAATTCAATCAAAAGAAATTAACAATGAAAAAGTTCAACATTTTTTTATATTCTTTTAACACAATAAAAAAATCACGTGTTGCACGAGAACGAAATAATTTTAAACGAAATAGTGAGTAATGTATTTATTAAGTGGCGGATGAAATATTAAATAAAGGAGGATTGAAGTGGAAGCGTGAAATGCGAGATGCAGAGCGCGGGGGTCGTTGCAGAGAGAGAGATAATACGGAGTGGTTGCAGGACGAGAGGGTTAAGAGACGCGTGATGTATCAGACAATGCCACGTCGTGCGCCCTAAGTGCTTTTATGCGGCAATCCAATTGAGAGGAAAGTGCTGGGGCGACGCGACCCACGAAGGGAGGAGAACAGGAGGAAGAGCGACGGATGAAGATCGAGGCGGAACAGCGAGACACGAAAATGAGGACGCGGGATTCCGAGTGCTGGACAAAAATCAGATGCTCCAATAGGACGAGGTCAAAACATTGCGGTGAGTTTAGGGACGACTGCAGAGTTTCTTATAGAAATTACACATTAAAACATTATAGTGGAAATGAAAAGCGCTCAGGTTAGTAGATTACTTAAATTTGTAAACACCCATTCTTCAAGTCTAGAAAATAAGAACATTACGTAAGACGTCACTTATTGAACATTTCAGTGTTTCGACTTCAGGTTTACAAATAAAAGTTAAAAAATATCAGAACAAAAAGTTATGCGCAAATAAAAACTGGCATATAGTAAGAGTAACCAAAAAGATTAAAATTACGTAAATTAGTGCTGTTTTGTATAAGAATTTCATAAACTGGTATTATTTAATCAAATTAAAAATACAATTGTGCACATTTTATAGCATGTAACATGTGTAGCATAATTATGTTGATTCTGTTTAATGAATTTTTGTTGTTTAGTACTTACTTTCACTTATCTTTCGGCATCAGATATATTCTCAAGAACAAAACTTAAGATATACTTCAAATGTTCCATCGGCGCACAGCACTTCGGATTTTAAAAAACCTAGACTTAGAATTAAAACTGCCATTTCTCTCACGAAAAAATATTTTACGATACAAAATTCAATGCTGATTAACATTTGTCATGTACGATTTCCCATTAAAATGAGTCCTGCACACCTAAAAAATATTTAAGCAATAACTGTAGGGGAGAAAATAGTCCAGTATCAACTGTAGCAGTAAAATCTCCTATACTGGTAAGTATGTATCGTCCAAAATACGTTGACATAAAACATTATTTGTATCCATGCGGCCTTGGTGCCTACAATGCTTGAAAGTTTAAGATTTGAATTTTTCTTAGTTTTTCCTGAGTTCTTAATTGAAATGAATT
>NNCF01131434.1:120733-161759 GCA_002313205.1 Laupala kohalensis | reverse complement strand
ATATATATATATATATATATATATATATATATATATATATATATATATATATATATATATATATATATATATATTGTAGTGTATAATTTAAAAGGGTAACGTATTAAAGTGCACAGGAGAAAATTTGGTGCAATTCAACCTGTAGGCGCTGAATAACGAGTAAATAAAAATTATTCATAAATATTTTAAAAATTATAGATAAATATGTCCAAAATCATAGATAAATATGTTCAAAATTATAAACATGTTCAAAAGTGCATGAAAACAGGAAGAAATATGCGTAAAAACTTCAAGTGAAGTGTAACAGAAAGAAGTGGGTTACTGTAACCAATATACAAAATTTGTGTGAACTTGGTTTACAAAGATAGAACATATTAATTTTTACGACAGGTAAACATTCATAACAAGAACGTTTGACATTTCTGAAATGGAGATATTGTGATGTCAAGAGCTACTGGTGAGTTAAAACGTTTGTTGATGGAGGCCAATATTATGAAATTAATGCATCTTCATAGAAAACAGTGTTAAATAGAAGCTGTGGCTTATTTCCAGTATATGATCGTAATATTAGATGTTCAGTACATGGACCCGTCCATTTGTTGATATGTGCTAACATAAGTGTAGTTGTATTAATTGAGGCAAGGCATCAAGACCATTGGAGTATACAGGGGTGTCAACACGATGTGTGGGGGAAGGCTTGTGGCACCATCTCAGCGGTGAGCGAAGGTACTATATATCTTAAAAGTTGGAAATACCAGGAAGGAAGGCCTACGGCCGTAATACTTTGCAGAGATCAAAGAGATCATAATCATACCAAATAACATAAATACATAATTAATATTGCAGCTATTTTGAAGCAAATCATCTGCAAAGGAAACGTACATTTTCTTTTAAAGGTCTATAACTCCAGAACAGCTAGACATTTAATCATGCGGTTTGATGCAAATAATATAGTACAATACTCTACAATGTTATATGCCAGAGAGAAGATTTAGAAACAATAATAATGATAAATTTACAAACACAAGTGAAATTATGACTTTACAAAACATTTAATGAGACAAAATTAACTGAGAATAATAAAAAGTGAATGGACAAGCAATTAGAAGTCACAAATTGACATCCAGGTGATGCTACTGGGGAAAGACTATTCAAAGCGCAATAACTCCTAAACGGATAGACATTTTAGAGTGCGGCTTGCTGAACCATTAATGGTGTAATAAACTACAACTGTATCGAAAAGATCAATAATTACATAAACAAAGATTTACTATAGATTGACGCAACGTATTACTTGGATCAAGAAAAGTATGGAATAAAACAAATTAGAAATCGAGACAAATAGTGAAATTAAAACAGTGGAGAATGAATCAAGTGGGAGTGATAGTGATGCAGTTCTGGTGACTGGCGATGAGGGGACACATAGAAAATTCGTAATTGTGACACGAAATAAGAAAAGGAAAATAGCATAACAGGAATTACAGGCGGAAAGTCGAGGAGTTGAAATAACAAAAATTTAAACATTGGTAAGTATGTTGGAGGAAATTTCTAAGGGGAGTCATTGGGCAGGATTAAAACAAGTACTTGTTAAAGTAGGGGTGAAGGAGCTGTGGCGTACTGTTACACATTTACAAAGGGAAAATGAAAAGAATAGAGAGAGAGGGAGAATGCAAAAGCAAGTAGCAACCTTAGACAAGATAACGAATACAGCAGGGGAGTCATTGACAGGAATGGAAAAGGTGATAGCGGACTGAATAGGTGAGACAGTACACGACAAGGTTGCTCTAGTTGCTGAAGAAATTAAGGAGGAGATGCACCGGCATGTAGTGCGCAATACTGAGGACATACTATGGGTTATGATCCAACATGTACAGGAAATAAAACAATATCATTTACAACATCTAAAGTCAGGGAGGAAGGAGTAGTTCGGATTGGAGAGAGAGTAAAAGAGATGGGTTCAACAATAATGCAGACATTTCAAGGCAAAGAGGAGATGATGTATTCTGCGGTATTTGCCAACACAAAACAAAAAATCTGCAAGAAGACATCAACTCGAAACAGCCGCAGCAGCCTCCTGGATAACAGTTTTATCACAAGTGTGAATAGAAGAAGAATCAATAAAGAACGCTGCTTGTTGTTTCAAGAAGAATTAATCTGATTGGAGCTTCTAAAACAAGATTTCATTGTCATGAAGTTTTTTTAGAGATATGCCAACAATGAGTTGAAATTAAGAAGCAAATTCACACTATTCAATATTGTGAATTTTAATAAAATGTTTCAATATGGAAAAATGACCAAAAAACGAATTTGATAAGATACAATACGTATTTTTGTCTATTTCTGGTTCTCTGGTGGACAGCCGAATTTGACTTGACAAATGAATTTGTCGGCAACGTTTTAAATTTGTCCGCAGAAAATATTCGGCGCAGCGCTTTGATAGAAATTTGAACTACTCTTTCGCTCGCTTGCTATTGCGTGGGAGAGCGAAAATAGGTCTGATCGCTAGCTCAACCTGGTGGTGTAATTTTGAATTAGCTCATTGCGACGGCGGTCTTGGGTGTCAATTCCGCGGTTACTCACCGCACACTGAATTATATTGTATATATCTAACTTTTAAGCACCAATCTCAATTTTGTAGAACTGCGCACGCGCTGGACACACCTGTAAGCAAGAGTTGACTGCTCGCCTCAGGTGTTCAATAATCCGTTACGTGCACGATCGTTTCAAGCGTTTATTTGTTTCTTCGAAACAGTATTAAAGGGACAGTATAAGAAGGATAAGCGACAGGAAATAGTAATAATACGAAGCAAGACAAAAGGAAGCGTGTGAAAAATTAAGATGTATTAAAATGTTAGAAAAACCGATTAAGATAAAAGCAACGAGCGAAACCCAACCGGGAGCTCTATTAGTAGTGATGCCTGACACGAAAGAAAATAATAAGGTTTCTACATTATTACTACATTATTAAAGAAGACAGATGAGATAGAAGAGCGGAAAACAGGGAAAAGGAGGCCAAGAATTATGATACAAGGGGTGCCGGTAGATACAGATGTGCACATATTCATGCAAAAATATAATGAAACTAAATTTGGAGGTGGAAGAGGGGGACAGAAAACCGTTCATCAGGTTAGTGAGAAGGTTAAATACAACAAATATTAAGTATGAAAATAGGGTGATGGAGAAGGATGGAGTAAAAGCAAAATTAACGTGAGCAGGAAGAAAATATTTTAATTTTATGAACTTACGGGTGGTGGTAGATTTAGAGCCACTTAGATGTTACGAGTGCCACAGATATGGTCATGTGGCGGCTGTTGCAGAGAAAAAAATGTATGCGTTCATTGGCGAGGAGTTAAAAGCAGAGATCCATGGAGTGCATTAGTTGTTGCGAGGCGTACAGATGTGTTGGTCCTTGATTAGTACACCATAAGCCATTGCCAAGTTGTAATACATAGGAACAATTGTATTTAACTCATGATTGTAAATTGCTATTGTCAGTATTCGACAAAAATACATACGAATTTGGAGTTAATTGAAAAAATTATAGAGCAGTATAAGGGTCTTTACTTTTATGTCTTGACGTAAATGCACGCACCAGTCTTTTAAGAGATAAGAGAACTACAAAACGGGATAGTCAATTAGAAGAGTTTATCATGCAAAATAAGTCAATAGTGTTAAATTGCTTTGGGAAAATCACATTTGAAGGGGAAAGGGAAAAACCCTTTATTGATATAACGTTGCGGAATAAGTGGGAGAATATAGAAATAAAGGACTGGACAGTAGAAAGAGGGAAAAATAGTTATTACAAGAGAATAATGATAGATACAAAGTAAAGGACAGCCTCAGCGGACAATAGAAGAAGCTATTCCTTATAGAATATTGGACGGGAAGAAACTAGCAACACGAAAAGAAGAGTTAAAGAGAACCATGAGCCAGGATATGCAGAAAAAAGGAAACAGAAGATGAAAAGTGGATGTACTGCAGTTAGAATTGTTGAAAAAGTGTGATGCTTGCATCATAAAAGAAACAAACAGGAAATGAAAAGTGTGATGGTGAACTAAAAGACTTAACAGATTGTGAGAAAAAATTAAACAAAATACGACATACGTTACAGAGGTTATAAAGAAGAGAAGAGGAAACCTATGAGAAGATTGCAGAATACAAGCAGGTAAAATTAGAATATAAGAACAAAATAATAGAAATAAAAATTGAGACTTGGCTATATCAAGTAAAAGACTTCAAATCTGTCTTTATAACAAAGGTAAAATGAACACAAACCAATAACGATTGTACCAGGACGTGGAACTACTGACACATTAAGGGAGTTGCTAGTACGAATAAAGATAAGAGAAGAGAAACATTGTGCTTGTGTTTTCTTACACATTGTTGCGACTTTTGACCATGCGCAATGGAGACACATTATAGAAACTATGGAGTAGAAAAATGTGCCAAAATACCTAATAAATATGTATAAAACATATTTCCAAGATAAATATGTTCTATTAAAATATATAGGTCAGGAGATAATAAAGAAAATGATGATAGGGTACCCGCAAGGGTCATCAAGTGGCCTAATGTGGAATTTAATAATGGATAACATTTTATGGTAATTGGAAAAGGCAGGATTCATCATGCTTGCGTATGCTGATGATCTAGTGCTAGTAGTACAAGCATCATCGAGGGAAAAGTTGCAACGGAAAACACAGCATCCAATAAATATTTGTGAAAAGGTATGTGACAAATGAGGACTAAAATTATCGGTATGTACAACAAAAATACTATGGCTTAGGAATGTACAAAAGGAAAAGAGTGATTTCAAGGTGCCATTAGAAAGATACGAATTGTACAGAAAATAATGTATGTAGGATTGATCATAGACAACAAATTAAATTTTGCAAACAATTTTGTATAAGGGAGATAATAAAGAAATTATTCTTAAGTATGATACGAATAGTGATTGTAGAGTACAGTATACCACGAAAAGATTTGAAAATTTTGTTTGTAGGAGCGATAAGGCTAGTAATAGCATATGGATGCGTAATATAGGCGGAGAAAGTCATCAATATAAAATATGATAAGAAATTACCATCAGTGGAAATGGAGTGTTTAATACATATTGCAGGAGCATACCTAACAGTTTCAGCAGAGGCACTCAATGTTATTGCCGGACTTTTGCTGATAGATTTGTATTTCCAGAAGATAAAATTAAGATACATACTAAAACAGGATTGTGAGATATCTTTACATGGGAGTCAAAAAAGAAGACAATTATTTAAAACTGGACTTGACAAAGGCATTAATTAATGGGAGACAAGTGTGTTGGGAAAACAATGAAAAAGGTCGTGTTACTTTCAATTCCATACCAAATGTATTGTATGCCACAAAGGACAAACAATGGTTTAATCCCACAAAGGGATTGGTGCAAATAATAACAGGGCACGGGCTTGTGAGGAGTTATTTAAAGAGATACAAAAGGATTGAAACGAATATGGGCGACTATGGAGAGGATCAAGACACAATAGAACATATGTTTTGAGAGCGTATACGTTATGGGTAGGAAAGGGCAGAATATCTACGCCAATACTACAGATAAGACGTCGTAAACTTGAGAAAACATAGTGGGTTGACATATACCTAAAACAATTATCTCATGTTTGAAAATTTTGTTGGGAAAATACCAAGTCAAAAAACGTTTGCTAGAGAAGTAGTTGCGCACGCCTCCATGTGGCGGGGACTGACAACACCTCAACGGTAACAAATATGCGCGGAGAGAGAAATCAATCAATCAGAGATGAGAGAAAATGTTTTGCCTAGTTTTGAATGTGAAACCATGCAATACATACAAGGTTGCCATATGTCAAAAAGCCTGAAGGAAAATACATACAGGAAAACTTTAATAAAAATAGGAGACAGGAGATTAAAAAGGGTTACTGGGGCCAAATATTTTGGAGTTATAATAGATACGGTGAATTTCAGACTTCTTGTATAACGACAAGAAAATCAAGAAAATGTATTATGGGAAGGGTTGGATTAAATAAACATAATATGGCAAGACCTACAACATATATAGGGCAGCATTATTGCTATTCATATTATATGGCGCCTCGATTCGGATGTACAGATCAAAACAGACACAACGCAAGAAAATTACAGAGTATACGAATGATATGTGTAATTAACTGGAGTGGGTGTTACCGAAGTGTGTCTACAAAGACACTTCAAGTATTATTGGGCAAATTACCTATTAATTTTCCTATCGATAAAGCATGAGTTAAGACGGCAATACGACTTGGTGGGAAAGTTAATGTCGACGGACAAGTATAGCACAATGACAAGAAAGGATGAGTAAAATTATTGATGCAAAAGTTGTAAGGAGTGGAACATAAGTTGGGAGAAGGCGAGTGAGGGAAGACATTTATTTAGATTTATACAGCATGTAATATTTTTGAGAAAGAGAAAAAAGTAGTTTGCACCAGGAGTGGAGATGATTCAAATTTTAATGGGCCATAGGAATATGAACGGATTAATTATGTTATGTTGAATGAAAATGGGAGACGGGACAGAGATTCGAACTCGGGACCTTGAGCTAAGCGCGCTCATCCTGTTCGTCTCCCGGGCCCTTCACACATCTTCATTGAACTTGCGAGACCCAAAGACCGCTGAAGTGGCCTCGTAGAGACTACGCTCCTCATATGAGGCGACTCCCATAGGAAGTACTTTGTTTTGGGTAGTATTTTCCAATTCTGGTTCACAAACACATAAAAATCTCTTAAATTTCATTCAACATAACATAATTAATCTGTTACCTGGCGGTGAGGTTCACCGCAATTAAAGGAATATGAGCAGTTATTGCAAGAATAGAAGTGAATGTGATGCATGGATGATAAGCATGAATGTGGAAAAGGTATTGACAATGTTGAGCACATTATGTAATATTGTGAACTGAATGGTGAGGAACGAGAGAACTGGTTTCAAATGTTGAGAGGAAGGAAATTATTGGTTGCACGAGATTGGCCGAATTATATAAACGAGGAAAAGGATTATAATGATTTTGAAGACTTCATGGCAGAGAGTGGTAATAAGAGACATACAGAAGTGATTAACTACGTTGTAGATGAGTCGAACCTACTCGAGGTCGGGTTAATATCACTAGTCTGATATGGTCAAGATATTTCAGTACACAAAGAAACAGAAACACGGAAGTAGGAAGGAGACGGGGAATACTAAATATAGGATACAATTAAGTAAAAGGGAAAAAATGAAAGAAGAGAAACTAATGAAAGGAAAGAAATGAAGGACTCTGGTAGTCAAGGACAAGTTTTATCACGAGTTGGGAAACAAAACAAACGATTGGCACTAGCTGATGTTTCGGAACATTTGTTGCTCCATCTTCACTGGTGGCTCTGGCTCCATGAATCTGGTAGTGGCTAGATCGCCGAGGAACAGAGTTGAAAGTGAAGAAAACCAATGTAATAATTATAATATAATATCCTCCACTTCGTATGCAAACCATTCCTCGTCTTGTGACATTACGTAGGAGTATTAGGTTAACTCTTGCGTGATGCCAGCGAGAGCGAACTGCGCTTCGCAATGCGCAAACCATAGTGTCGACGGTTTCGCCAGATTGGCGACAGTTTTACGCTCACCCTGTCCGGGAGCAGTGCAGGGGAGTGGAGTTTGCGCAATGTGTTGCTGCAGATCTCGGTACTGCTGCATCAACAATTCGATTTGCGGCTGTAGTTCTTGCATGGACGCTACTTAACGTCGAACGCCCGCAGGGGCAGGTGGCGCGGTGCGCTGACGCGGCGAGGAGAGGGCGCAGCGGGTCGCGAACACGCTTCGGGGCGCGGGCTGGCGAAACGCGGACGCGGGAGGTCGCGGGCGCGCTATGGGACGCGAGCGATCATGGAAGCACTGCACGGCTCGACACTACGGGGTCACCAGTGTGGGATATGAGGGATAATCATATTCCAACTCTGTTAAGAATAGAAGCAATCGTTTATTATTTGGAATGTATATACAGGCGCGCGCGGCGGACGGTAAAAGCCAACTGACTACCGTCCCTATACGTTTCGGAAGGTGGCTAGCCCTTACTTCTTCCCTACTCCTCTCACTAGGAGGGGAGTGGTCATTCTGAAATTTAAATGATGGGTCCTTTTTTGTAGCGCTATTCATCTGGCCGCCACAATTTCTTTGAACCACACATATCGACTTCGGAGATCTTCCTCCATTAATTGACACGACATATTTAAACACAACGGTTCCCATTTCACTGAATCTAAATACCTCTGACCACGGGAATCCAAAAATCCAAGGGAAAAGTGTCATCATATAAAGAAATAGGTGAGATCGAAGAAACTCAATTCCACCAGTAACAATGGTAGCTGGTGCGTGTGACGTTGAATCAGGTCATTCATTAATAATATCTTTTACATCATTGATTGGCATACTACATTGGGTATCAGCACAAAAGAGCCCACACAGGACCAAACCGAGTAATCTATTGAAAATATGGGCGACGGCTGAGCAGGTCATGAGCACAAATGGATGTAATACAAAGGCAACCGAGAGAGAGAGGGGGTCAGTCCCTATCTCAGGGACCTCTACGTTCTCTATAGAATAAATCAGTATCCAAAACAAAAACTGTGTTCTCCGTAATATTATTGATCCCCGCTGAAGACCCAACCCTTAAACTGATGTCTCTTATTAGGAGATCATATGGGTTGAACGCGTCAGTAACCCTTTGCCAAACATTAAAACGAGAGTTCNAATACAAAGGCAACCGAGAGAGAGAGGGGGTCAGTCCCTATCTCAGGGACCTCTACGTTCTCTATAGAATAAATCAGTATCCAAAACAGGAGGATTCCCATAACCAGACAACCCCCATCTGACGAACAGGAAACCTAGCCGGACTACCTGCACTCAAGAAGCAAATAAAGTTACCCGGCGGTATATTGCACTTACACGTCCCTTTCCTCAGATTCAACGTGATAGTTCTCCCCAAAAGGTAGTTCTGACACTCAAAAGAATTTGTAAGCATTGTGCGTCTGACTCAAGGTCCACCACATGAAAGAGAAAGAGATTATTAGTTCTACATTGAGTCGGCTCGGGGCTCCTCCTCCCCTCTCACCTCCGGTTGGGGTGTTACGATGTTTTCGTCGGGCGGCGTTATTTCCATGGGGCGGAGATTCCCATCCTGCGTATAAAGAAGGCCACTTAATTTAGCAGCGAGGGAGGACGTTCTTTCTCGCCTAAAAGCCACAATGTGACCCCTTTGGTGTTCTAGATTCAGGAATAATTTAAATGAATCGAGTGCTAGCTATCCAGGTAGGTCAGGGCCGCAGATATCAACCTGACAACGCTGGAGGGAGTCCTCGGTATATCACAGGGAAACTGATTGGGAATAACTATTTTGTCCTCTACCCACAGCTCACATGAACACGGGACCGTGAGGAGAATAGCCACAGGGCTGTTCCATTAGATTGTATGTTTCATTCTCACATTTGGTGTTTAAATGGTACCAATGATGTGTTATGATATAAGAGTCACTGGACAACTCCCCAATACGCATGACGGAACCCAATTGGGAACGGAAGAGACAATTCTCCCCAATAGCTGAAACAGACATCTGAACCGATTGCCTCGGCACAGGTCAAACCAAAGACCGCCGCGGACGAGAACCGAGGGTTGCTGTGACTCTCGTGGTTCACATTATGCTAGGTTGATCCCCGTGATAACTCTAGAGTCATTTCCGCGCTTGCTGAGCATGGTAGTTTTTTGAAATAGTCGGCAGGTCTCATTCTTCCGCGCAAAAGACAAGGGCACAAAATCAAAAAGCTCCCAACCCTGACGTTTTAGTCCGAGAGAAATTTTAATTTTGATTACAATCTGCTCCGAAGCAATAAGGCACTCTGTTAGCAGTAATTTATAGTAGATTTCTGTCTTCGAAAGGGATTACTAGTTCAGAATCTTTGTCCTGCAATAACTTTGTGAGCTGTTCAACACTATTTCGCGAAGCGAACACGGGAACTACAATGGCTGGAATTATATGACACCTACATTGGCTTAAAATATCTACGTATCTAGTAACCGAAATTGCCTGAGCATAGTGGCTATTCTTCCAACATATTTTGTTGTAGGAACCACACTGTCTTTAAGTTCCCCTTCATATCTGGCAGTAATTGATCCGTAGACGATCTGCAACTGCCTTCAGGGTCTCTTCATTCTACTATCCATACACCTGTAACTTTTGTGTTAAATTAGTTAAGAAATGCGAATTTTTAAAGAGATTTTCTATCTTTCTGAGCTTTGCTTCGATAGTCTTATCTGTGGTCGTAAGGCGGCGATACTGTCGAACAGTAAGTAACCCTACAACAATGATAAGTTAAATGTCGTTGGTTTGTTGCTCATAATTTTAATGCTAGAGAGCTTTTTCGGCTGAATAGCGGTCATCGTCAGTAGCATACACTGTGTATTCAAAAAAAGTTTTGGCTGGTGCCAAAATTGCTTGCCACTTGCCAAAACTTTTTCCTGAATGCTACTAAGAGTATGCTACTGACGATGGCTGCTATGCAACTGAAAAAGCTTTCTAGCATTAAAACTATGAACAACAAACCAACGACGTTTAATTTATCATTCTTTGATAACGTTGCCAATACCCCACAATAACAAAGTACCCCACACCACCAATGAAGGAAGTCTCCGAGGAACTCCTGCGGTTTCGCTCTCCCCGTCACGTCTCCAGGAAGTGGGGGAGGTATGTTGGAGCCAAGCGAACGAGAACGTTAGCGGGATGAACGATCCACACACAATTGTGAGATGCGTGGGGCGTCAGAAGGCCTCGGTGACCACTCAAACGCTTGGTGCACGACCTTGCATTGCCTGGAATAATGCCAGCAGGCACAAATATCACTGAAAATAAACCAAAAAGAAGCTATACGTTTCTCCACAATACTGTTTCAGTACACTAATTTACCCTGATACAACCATAGGAAGTGTACACTTAGTCAAGTGCATTAACTACCCTATCGTACCATGCGCAATATAGCGGATTTCGTCACCCTCTACTGGAGAAGGCCTAGGGAAACGACTCATCTGCGAGTGGTGGGATCTAAGTCGGAGATGGTTCCCCCCTGTATCCCGTGCGTCGTATCACACGTGTGCTTCTTGAGATTTCACTGAGTACTCTGACTTGGCGATAGCACGAGGCCAGCTGATAGGAAGCTAGTGACTCAGTGAGGCTTCGTCACCTGAGTCATCTGAACGGGGGTTCCACCGCCCGTAATACAAAGCTAATCTTTAAGCGTGCACTACTTCTGACAATTCCTTTCCACGTTTCCTATGTATCCTATAATTTTTTAGAGACAACTTATCCATTATCCGATATGAACCTTCATAGTTATGAATCAACTTATAACATCTCCCCACTCTTCGTGAGAAATCATGAATTATTACCAAGTCTCCCTCTTAAAAACTAACGTTTCCGCGGTGCGCGTCATACCGTTTCTTTTCACGAGCAGACTGCCTGTCCTGTCACCGCTGCTGCTCTAATCTTATCGACTGTTTCTCCTCCATGCACAACTAGTGCGTCATTGCCCAAGGTCCGGTGGTTGATATGTTAACTCGAATGGACTCCGGCCAGTACTTTCCTGGCGCCCCGAATATAACGCAATAACTACAAACGGTAAATATACGTCCCACTAGTTCTGACATGTCGGTGTGATGTGAGTCTACATTGCCACCACAGTTTAACTACTCGCAAGTCCCAGTAACTTGTGTCTGACGTCTTCCCAACTCTGAGAATACCTCTTACACCAATGCAGATCGGTATACCTGATCACGATCACTCAGAATCTCTCGAGGTATTCCGCCTCAAGAAGACCTGATTTATTGAAAGTTTCGCAACCTGAGGCGCCGTTGCTAACATAAGCCCGTGGCCTCGAGCCATCGAACGGCATAATCTATAGCCACCGAAATACACACCTTCCCCGACTTCGAGTGAGGCAAGTTTCCAACAAGATCCGTTCCGATCCGCAAGTAAGGTTCACCTACTTCTAGGAGAATCAATTAACCGGCCGGCCTCCGGTTGGTCACTCACTGTCGCATCTTGCATTCTCGACAACTGCGAACATATGCTTTTACGTCCTTATGTAAACTGAGCCAAAACTATCTACACGCAATTTTATCCAATGTACGTGCAAAGCCCATGTGTTCATGGGAGGATTCATCATGGTGCGGGGCCAAGATTTCTTTTTTTCAAATAACCTGGAATCACATTTGGATTCGGGAGCCCGCGAGACTTGCTATTTTTATATTACACTATTCCTGACTGCACCTCAAAGTTCTTTGCCTGTCTGTGTTCATCCGAGCTCCCCTCGGAGGGATCCAAAATCAATGTTTTCAATATGTTTATACTGGGATCTTTTTGTTGCTCGTCCGCCCAACTCTCCGCGGTCAACATGTGTGTAGGTAAGTCTCCGTCGTCCTCCGCTCCCTCTTTGGTCTCCATCGTTTCCCTGCTCAAAAAGTCGGCGTCTGAATGGAGTTCCCTACTTTTATACTTAATTTCATAGTCATAGTTCTCTAATTTCAGCGCTCAGAGAGCAAGGAACCCTCTGAGATCCCTAACCTTTTTCAAATAACACAGGGATGATCAGTCACTTTGTTATTTTCCCTCCCCAAATGAGAAGTCTGAAGGTAGTAAGGGCCTCTGTGTGTGCTAACATCTCCTTTCCGGAGAGAGTATATCGCTCCTCAGACCCTCGTAGAGACCGAGAGACATACGATAAGGGGTTAAACGCCCCTTCACATTGCTGCAATAGTACACCCCCACCCCATATTCACAAGCATCTACCTTTAATTCATTCTTGTCCGCCCTTCGAAAGTGGACGAGAACTGGAGCTGTTACCAATTTCTTTTCAAGAGATCGAGGGCTTCCTGTTCCTTACCTGTCCATGAGAAGACGACATCCTTTTGTGTCAAGTTGTATAAAGGGGTGGCTATTTTAGAATAATTTTCAACAAATTTTCTATAATAATTACACAAGCTGAGAAACCTCTGCAACCTCATCGTTCGTTGTGCTCGTGCATCCCTAACGACATGCATTATTTTGTGTTAGGGCCGAATTCCAACCTTATCCATCACAAAACCAAGAAGGTGAATTTCCTTCATGGCAAAAAAGCATTTCTGTGGCTTCAACTGCAACCCTCATTGACGTATTCTATCAAAAACCTTGTTTTAAGGTATCCATATATTATTCAAACGTCCTAGCGTATATTACAATGTCATCAATATGGCCATGGTACCTAAAATTCCTAACAACTTATCCGCTAGCAACTGATAATGAAATGAAGCCCCCCTCAGGTCAAACGGCATTTTCTTAAATTGATAAAATCCCCTCTGAGCAAATAAAAGCAGTTTTAGGACGATCTGATTCCTTCACCCCCACTTGCCAATAAGGAAAGCATATCAAGATAGACAAAATACTTAGCTTCACCCAAATAACTCATCATGTCGTCGATGAAGGGGAGGGGATAGCTCCAGTCCTTCGTTACTGCATTTTCTTTACGATAATCTACGCAAAAGCCCCAGCGAATTAATTTCAACCGACTGTTTGCTGTGTGGTGGAAGTTGAACGACTCTTGCAAGAGTTATTTTAGCTCCCTGCAACGAGAGATCCGGTTCCACGACCGCCAACTCCCAACAATGATTGTCACTTAACGGTAGAATCAATTCCACACCCTCCCACGTAAACGTAAGAATATTTTGTCAAAAATCCACCGAGGCACCGCGCTCTTGCAAAAAGGGCGAAACGAGAATGGCTGAAATGTTCTTACTGGACACTACACTAAAGACAACAGGTGAACCTTTTGCCCCCAGTTCCATTTCGACAGTTAATGCTCCAAAAACAGGAATTTCGCTGTCACCTAGTCTTCGCTCTATGGAACGCGGGTCGTAATTCCATGTTTAATTCTCCCACAGTATCACGAATCAAAATGTTAATTGAACTACCTGTGTCGAGAACACACATCACAGAAAACCTCCGAATTTTACCTTTTACCGACAGGAGAGCGGCAATGCTCCACGTAGACCCAGAGGGAAATTGCGGTTTCTGCTTGAGTACCTGAACAGTTTACCCGCTCTGACATGTTCTGACGGTCACGAGATTAGTGCACGAGTTCGCATAGTGGTCCAGACGCTTGCAATTATTAGGTTGGTGCCTCTACCTACGACGAGCAGACGCCGCCCGTCCGCTGCGCGGCACCGCAATCTTAACGACGCAGGTGTGTCATAACTTCATTCAACATCCATTCTAATCGGTTTGTACCGTCTGCCAATCCTTTAAATCGGGATGCTGTGAACGAAAAACCTCGGAACACGCGATAGCTGGCTCACATAAGTAACACTGAAAGTATTGAATTTTTTCCACATCTCCAGTTATATACGATCGCGGCCTGCAAAAATCTCTCCACAAACGCTTCGGTTGTAGTCTAATCACCTGAAAAATCACTCTCATCTATATTAGGAATCCGATGCTGTGACTCGCGCGAGCGAGGTGTCAGACACATCGTCAGACATCTTGGAAGGATCCGGTTCTAACGGTGAGCAAAGTGAGGACGGGGGCGGTGGCGGCGGGGCCGCGCTGTATGGAGAAAAAGTCAAATCTCGGACTGTCGCGTGAGGATGTGGAGCTATTAAGCGGGTGACTAGAATACACTCGTCGTCTGCCTCGACAAATTGTAAGCGACTGATTCGAGAGCCTGTACGAGCACCAGGGCCGGTATCAGTCATGCCCAATGACACTAGAGACTCATCTCCCCTCCTCACACGGCACAGGCTGCATTAACGCGAGGCACAAACACTCTACTCGTATATCACAAATAATCCCACATTGTAAAGAATCAAAACGCACAGAAAAACCACAAGAAAAATATAAGCAGTACAACATGCAACATGCTGCAGGTCATGCATAAAAAAACTAAAAAACACAATCACACAAGTGGGAAAAATAACAATGAGAACGCTAAAAAGTGCTTGTGAAAAACATAGTGCCAACTCTAATAGTGAATAAGCAGCGGAACAAATACATGAATACAAGGTTACAAAATAAATTGGTATTCCCGGGCGTGGAGAAAGAAAAAACTGTAAATAAATGTTACAAACTACAATGGAAAATTAAAAAAGGGTTAGAAAAAACCGATACACTTTGGTCGGTACGGGGTAACTCAGATAATTGGTACAGCTGACCGGGATATTCCCTACTTGGAAATGGTATTAGATTCTTAAATATTCAGTGAACACAACATCAACCTTAATATAACATAATGTATAATATAGTTGAAATTAATTACTTGAACATATTGTGTCACTAGCCTCAAGTATCTTTCAAGAAATCTCCCTCTCACTTAATGTATCGGGCGATTTGGGACTACTGACACCTAACTAAGAATATGTGGAGAAGCTTTACATTCTCCGATATAGTTACAGGGCCTGAAGGGAGAGGGCGCGAAGCCCGGTGGCGCTATGACTTGCCATGCCTAGGTGTGTTGGCCACACCTCAAGGAACATCAGTCGTCGAGACCCGGCTTCGTATCTCAGGCGTCTAGCGGCTGCAGGGTGCGTCCCCGGCGAATCGATTGTTGGCATCTAGCTGCGGGGACTGGTGGGCGAATTAACCCGGGATAGATGCGTAATGAGACCCAACCCTTCGGAACGACTGTTTTTATTTGGTTGAGACGAGGGCGGGACGCCCGAGAGGTTAGGCGGCACGTGTCTAAAGTTCCCATGGAAAATTCCTCCTGGAATCTTCGAAACGACGCTTACAACGACACAGTTGCGTGTATTGGGGGGGGCAAACTTCTTTTTAGAAACCTCGCACTTAGACGCACTTGCCCGAGGCGGGATTGGCCCAACCGCAATCGCTCACCGCTTTTTTCTGTCAAGTGCCTTTGGCTTCGACAGGAAACGAAGTGGTAACGTGATGAGGCATCAGGGCGCTCCGTAGGCGCCTCCAAACCCACCGTTAAATTAGAACATAATGAATCGCATAAAAATTGTCCTTGACCCGAAACAGGCACGTCGTCGACAAGAGGTCGAGAGACGTGTGAGTGACTATCTAGGGTAAGAAACTCCAACGATTAAATCAAGTGCGTGACGGTAGAAAAACTAAAAGAGTAATCAATTTAGACTAATACGAAAATTATTACTTAAAAATAACACCATGTGACATGTTCTTAAGTTTTTGGACGAATTTCGCAAACTACTGACACTTTGTTTGATAGAAACTGTTTCAAAATTGGAAGGAGAGAACTATTACCGAAGACTAAGTACATTCGGGACAAGAAAATGTAATAGAAGACGAGTTACAAAAAGGTGTGTTCTTGGTAGTATTGTCAAGAAGTCCAAGAAGATTTTTATTGAATGTCGAAAAGTAACGAAACAACTCTAACTATTGTAAATTTGGATCACATCCAGCCCAGTTCGACAGTTTTAACAGATGGTTGAAAAGGATACATTACACAAATATCCTGCTTATAGCTTCATTCACGCCTAAGCCTAAATGTACCCAATAGCGTGGACCAGCAGCTACCAGGTCAGGAATAGGCTCTACACGTTATATTATGGTCCGGGAATAATCATCGTCACGTTGTTTTGCGAGTTTTAGGACTTTCTCTCTTACTACTATTTTCCCACATTATACACACGAATGCGTTTACAGTGAGAATAACGTTTTTGCATTGCTTTATAATTCGGAGGTATCATATTTCCACACAAAAAACAGTGGGTTTCAAATTCAAACGAAGGTTTAGTTGAGCGTAATTGCTGCGTCTGAGTATGCTCTTGAGCCCTCTTGACAGAGGCAATGATCAATTTTTCGTTTGAACACTGCTTTCTACATTTCTAATAAACTTTAAGACAGTTTCTCGTTTTAAACAAATCAAACTTACCATCTCCTCTCTTCTGACTAGCTTTAGCTAACGACTACAAACCCTTCTCCTTCACCACATTCGTTGTAGTCCCATCTTCAAACGCTTCATCACACGTACCGCACTCAATTCGACATTATCACGCTATGGACTCTTGATATTTCAACTCGAATCACTTGCGACGCGCAGCACACTGACTAAAAGCTATTGTTCTAAAGAAGCAAGTATTTTCAACAATAGAGTGCTGTTCGGTTTTCTGTATCTGAGAACTGGCATAACCTTGAGCAGCCACATCCTTCTCTCCAAAACCACCAACACACAGACAGTCAGTAGATGAGTCAGCGCCAGAAGTGAAGGCATAGATATTTTGCGCGTTTTTACTATCCTCTGTGGTACTATCGCAATACGTACGTCTACTTATGCCATTTTTCTACATTAATAATAAAATGAATTGTTTTTTACTTTAAATAGAGGCTTCTTTCGTTGTATCATTTGTAATGTATATTTAAGATACCAGAACACGAACAAGAACAGATACTCAAGAGGCGACGACAAAAAAATTACAAAAAAGTATTTAGACACAAAAACGCAATTTGTCATCAAAAATTAGGAGCGGATTATAATACTATAACATTCTAAATATATCTGCTCCAAAATAAAATGTTTACATGTTAAATTGCATGAGTATATACTCAGTAAAAACTGTATTACGATCTAGTTCCATATTAGAATAGTTGCATGTAATAAAACATTAAACTATTGTGTCACATCATACGCAATAGCAGAACAAGTTTTCAGTAAAAACCAATAAAAAATAATAGTACCTGAAGAAATAAAATTTTCGTAAAAATTAATCAAATACTTAAATTATTTAGTTTATATGTTCCTCCTAGCCTTATTATTCCCAATTCATGTGGGGTCGGCTAATGGGGATGGATATGATGCTTCGTTAATTGTAGCTGGGGAATACTCATGGCGCCGGATGCCCTTCCTGACGCGCCTCCCCTGAAGCGGTGATTGTGAAATGAAATGGGTGTGAATGATTATGAGTGAATGTTGTGGTGGAATGATAGGCAGGGGAAACGGGAGATAAATTATTTAGTTTATATATACATATAAATTATTTGAATCATGTTGAATTATTTCAAATAGGATATTGTGAAAGTAGAACTCACGCTGAGGTGTTCTTAGCACAGCGGCTGCGTCCGATATACACTCAACGTAAGCGCGCTCTAACGTGTTGACTTATGTCTAAAATGTTCATCTGATGAAAAAATACTCTACAAAAGACATAATTTGAAAGAAATCTAGTTTATTTTTGTGTTGGACAATATTCTCTAAAAGTGTGTAATTTTGAATTTGTAAGTAAACAATATAAGAAAAACTGGTTATTGAGGTCCATTTCAAAATTTTGGTCAAAATTCACCATGCTCTAGCATGATATCTGTTCGTCAGACAAAAAACTATAAAGACTTATTTGTAGGAAATATAATGCACATTAATTTTGCATTCGTATTCTTTTCTCTAGAAGCGCGTACTTTTCGAGTTATAAACAAAAAACTAAAAAAGTGAGCTTTTTAAAGTTATTTTTAATTTTTCTCAAAGGCACAGATGGCA
Organism: Laupala kohalensis; assembly: GCA_002313205.1. Classification (NCBI taxonomy): domain Eukaryota; kingdom Metazoa; phylum Arthropoda; class Insecta; order Orthoptera; family Trigonidiidae; genus Laupala; species Laupala kohalensis. Next base: position 143,220 of record NNCF01131434.1, on the reverse strand, counting down.
AAGTTGAAATTTGGATTCAGCACCTCCGAAAACATAAAAATCGATTGGGCAAATGACTTCTATATTTTTTTGCTGGATGTTATAGTATTATAATCCGCTCCTAATTATTGATGACAAATTGCGTTTTTGTGTCTAAATACTTTTTTGTAATTTTTTTGTCGTCGCCTCTTGAGTATCTGTTCTTGTTCGTGTTCTGGTATCTTAAATATACATTTTGCTGGATCATCTTTTATTCCCCTGGCTATTGGACTAATTATATCCATACATTTAATGATATCGGCATAGCGGTATTCTCGTATTAGTTTCGTCGTGTTTTCGAAGTCCTGTTCTTTGTCCTCACACCCTTTTTCATTATTACTAGGTCTTGTCCCTGTCGTGTGTATACTAGCACTTGTGTATGTTGTCTAATATATTGTTCCAGTGCCAATACATCTCTCTCGCGTGTCAGCACAATGGCACTCAATTGGTTTTCTTTCGCTATACTCTATATCGCAACGGTAAATGCGTCATATTTCCTCCTTGTGTATGCACTTCTCGGAAGCAACCAATTTCTTGATTTGATTCTCGTTATATATCTCTCCGCCACCGCTGTTGTCACTTTTGCCCGTTGTAGGTTCTGTTGAAGTAACCTAATCATAATTAATTATTTCTACTTGTTGTCTATTCGCGAGTTTACACTCTGAGCACGCCCAACTTGTGTCCTTTTCGCTTACAGATTAAACATATCTGTTCTTTTTCTTATTGGTGCACATTTGATAGTTGAGTCCTTCATCCCCACAATGTCCACATATATGTCTTTTCATGACATACCATCGCCATATGTCTATACCTGTGGCAGCGGTAGCATCTCACTGGTTCTGTATCATCTACTACCCTTAATCCTTGCAAACATATGTAAACTCTATTATTATTATTATCGTTTTCCGGGCTATTATGCGGTGGTCCACGGCTATTTCTTCTAGACATTTCGGCAGTTACTGCGGCTGCCATCTTCAGTAGGGGCGTCGTGGGCGGAGCGTCCTCTTCGGCGTCCCGGCTCCAACTAGTAACCCAGCCGGAGACCCCCGCCTACCTATAGGACGTGGTGACGTGAGGATCGTTTCTGATTGGCTCGCTTCGCCGAAGTGCTGTGATTGGTTCGCTTCGTCAACCTGCTGCTGTGATTGGCTGGTGGAATTATTAGGGAAGGAAAATGGTTTTATATCCAGATTTCGAAGAGCAGGGTACCAAGCCCTTTGGATTTTGAAGTTTTCTTCCTTCTTGTTAAAATTGTTTTTATGTTTGAAAATCTCAATAGCTTCACGATGAATTCTGGAATAATAGTGGGTGGAGGAAGAAATAATTTCAGTATGATTGAACTGAATTTCATGGTTTTTCAGCCAGGCATGTTCTGCACCTGCCGATTTTTCCACCTGTCCCTACTTACAATTCTGTGAATGTTCTGAAATACGAGTATTTATACTGCGTTTGGTTGTGCCAATATATACTGCCCCACAAGAGCATGGGATGCGATATACGCCACCACTAGTCAGAGGATCCCGAACATCTTTAACAGGTCTGAGGAGATTTTGAATTTGACACGTAGGTTTAAACACGGTAGCAACATTGCGTTTCTTCAGTAATTTTCCTATTCTGTCCGTGACGTTAGTTATACAGGGTTGGGCAGGGAGGTATGGATGATTTGAAATAACACTTACACTCTCATTTTTAAACGAAACTCAAAATTTATTTTTTAATGTGTACCTTAGATGTTGCCATTACAAAAATTAAATTAAATTAAAATTAAATTAAAGAGGAAAAAATTGAAACATTGATTACGTACGAAAAATAACATCTGTTAAATGCTGTCCGTTTTTGTCCATACACTCCTGTAGACGTTGTGAGAAGTTGTCCATACTCCTCTGAAGCATTGCACGTGGTACTGCTCGAATTTCTTGTGTTATTGTTTCACTCAGGGCTTCAAGTGTACGTGGTTTGTTTATGTATACACGTGCTTTTAGGTAGCCCCATAAAAAATAGTCACAAGGTGACAGGTCCGGTGACCGAGGAGGCCATTCCACATCTCCACGCAACGAAATGAGGCGCCCAGGGAAGGCCTGCCTAAAAAATTCCAAAGCTGCTCTCGATGTATGGCATGTCGCCCCATCTTGTTGAAACCATACTGTGTTGAGGTTGATACGTCGTCTTCTCAATTGTGGCAGAAAAAACTCACGCAGCATCGTTAGGTAACGATCTGTATTGACAGTGACGGTTCGACCGTTTTCTTGGAAAAAGTAAGGGCCAATGATGAAGTTTCGACTAACGCCACACCAAACAGTCAATTTGTCGCTGTGTAGAGGTTTTTCATGGAGTTGACGTGGATTTTCAGAAGCCCAATACCTAAAGTTCTGCTTGTTTACCACTCCTGACAAATGAAAATGGGCTTCGTCACTCATAATCAAAACAATATCATCAGTCATGTTTTCCACCATTGTTTCTGCAAATCTGAATCGTCTTCCGTAGTCGTTTTGCTGCAATTGTTGGACAACCATCAGCTTAAATGGATGAAAATGCAGGTCCAAATGTAAAATCCGGCGAACTGATCGGTTCGACATGCGAAGAGCACGAGCATGTCGCACAGCCGAACGACGAGGGCTTGCTTCAACTGCTTGACGCACTCTTTCAATGTTTTCCGGGGTTCGTACCGTTCGTTCACCACCTCGTGCAGTTCCAGGTCTCAAGGAACCTGTTCGTTGAAAGTTATTCACCCACTTCATTATTGTTTCAAACCTCGGAACACGACCATGACGACCAACGTTGAAATGATTCCGGAACCGTCTCTGAGTTTGAATGACGGAACGGCCCGTTTCAATAAAGGTGTTGTACACAAACACGCGATGCTCCATCGACCACGTCTCCATTGCTACTAAAATGGCAACTCATAACAAACAGATATCCCCACTCTTTATCCGCCAAGGTTATCCCCACCTTGCACGACGCCCCGTTCAAATCATCCATACCTCCCTGCCCAACCCTGTATAAGGCAGAAATGCTGTACCCACCACCGATTTTTCTTTTCATGACATCGAGTTCAACAAAACAGAATTATTATCATCAACTACCCATTATTATTCTCGTCTTAATATTGAAGCCATTGAAATATACAAACAAAAATATAACTTCAATAGAAAAGAGTTTGAATGTACAAAAATTCTGGTACCCTGTCCTTCGGCAAGCATTGCCCAAAACTTTCCACTTTCCACTTTCCACTTTCCACGACAGCATGCTTCACAAGCTGCCAGCGCCACGTCACCCTTGGACGCCACACCCAGTGAGCAACCTGCAGCTGACGCCTCGGTCTACGATCGGGTTGCGTCATCCAGCGGTGCTGAAACGCATGCCTTGCAAGCGGCAAGCGCCACGCCGCACACTGACGCCAAGCGCGGTGAGCTACCTGAATCATCAGCAGTCACAACACCCGGCGGCCAGGTTACGACAGCCGCGGGCGCCACAGAGCACCACGCTGACTCACGTACCCCTACTTATGGCGGAACACCCCCGGCCCCGCTGCCAGTTGCATCTAAGACTTCGGCCCGTGTGCTACGTCCTTGCAAGTCACGTTCCCATTGATCATGGTTACCGCATTTGTAACCGAAACGTCTGGTGAAAACCAAAACAGACCACGGCTACTTATCCCGGAAAAATCTTTCATTTTACATAATTCCAGCCGTGAAAGCCTTCATTTATTTATCAAAGCTTTTAATGTTAATTTTTTCTCCATGAGAAATGCCTTGAAAATTTGGCCAGAGTCTATAAAGTATGAAAAAAATAGAAAAGTCAGGGAATTTTATTTAGGAAAAACACTGGCGACACTAATTTATTCGAAATATTTGGCTCAAAACTGATGTTTTTTGTTTTATTTCGGTCCACTTAGACAGTGGAAAACTTTCATTTATTTCGCTGCCCCAGCTATGGCTTCGTCTGCAGTCAGAAACATCTTGGGCAGCGGAAAGGCGATTCGCCATTTCCGCTGGCCGCCTCCGCCCTAGGGGCGTGAGATCAGCAATGGCAGCATCAAGCCCTAGTGGCGTGAGCTTTTGATCAACCAATAAACAACCATAAAAGTGTCGTCATAAACATGACACCATAAGAACTTGATGGGATTGGTACCCTCCTCCAGGGGACAAATTCAAACAACAAAGATCTCTGTCAACGAGCAAGGGTGGGGGGGGATCGAAGGAACGGACAGTGTCGGCCTACCTCGACACTCCGCAAGACGTGCCTTCAGCACGGGTTGTGTAAGAAATTACTTTATCTCCGAGTCCATCAGACGCGGGGGTAGCACTATTGTCCTTTCTGGTTTTGTAATATTTAGGGAACTATACTTGCTGTTAGTTTGGACAATTCTTTATATTAATAAACTGTTTGTTATTCATTATACTCAGTATCCTTCAGATACGAGATCGATGTATTCATGATTCCATTCAATGTATATTTTAGTAAAATAGATTACAGCTGTAATCAATGATGATGATGATGAATTAGAATAAATAGTATTAGATTTGGATCCTGATTTGAACTCACGTCCCAGCCGACCCCTACCTCTTGCAAAACATGGATGATACCCATGTGGCCTAGCGAGTAAAGCCTCTGAGTAAATATTAAAGTACAATTTATTAGATCGAACCTATAAATGGATCGATAACAGGGCTAAATCAAAGGGGTACGTATCATATTTCTATGATCTGTGTAATCTTTTACACCAGCGTAGTCCATCATACCTTAGCCCGTGGGCCATTTTCTATAAACTTTCGATCGATCGGGCCGGTACAGGATGGGGTTTGGTACAATATTGCCCGAGAAATAAAACTTACGTGTTACATTTATTTATTTGTAACGTGATATTTTAATTCTCGTCAACAGATTTACATTACTATTTTATGTTATTTCATGTCTTATAGCGAGGTTCGGTTATTTCAAGCTGGAAAAATTAAATAACTTATTTTTTTATTTTTAGCAAGTATATTTGAAATTAATACGATAATAGAATATTTTCATATAGTAATGTAGGATGGTTAATTCCAAACATAATTTCTATTAGTTAAAAATGTTTCGTTGAACACTGATAAACAAAAACCATACCCATAAAATACAATCGTTGCACCAACAGTTTGTCTCAGAAAATCTGTATTGGAAAATAACGAAACGTAAGAAAACATTCGCTCAGCTGGCATCCAACAGTTATGGTTAAATATATTTAAAAACCTTTAAATATATTTACTGTTCCTAAAATTAATATAACCGAATTGTTGTAGATGACGAGATACTACGTCTGCCGTTTCACGAACTATAATAATATCAACAAAACAATTACATCATTTTCAGACTAGTTTTTTGGTTTAACATAGTTTTAAACACAACGTTTCGACTGTGGTCACAGTCCTCATCAGGTGAATAACAAGTTTTAAATTAAAAAATACAACAAACATTTCACAAAAGTCTGGAAAATGATGAAATTGTTTCATTGAAGAAGTAATCAGACGAACTATTCTTTATAATATAATAATACCACTTTTAACGGAGTCAGATAATTTTTTAAAAAAAGTTGAAGAAAGTGTTTATTTGACAGACACGTAAAACATATCTTAGAGTAACTTTCTAATGTTGCATTCGAAATAAATATAAATCTGTTTTTTTTAACTTTTGAAAAAAATTATGAATAAAATAAACGTATTGTAATGCTCTTGCTATAGCTCTTGGGATGTCAAAGAATGGCCATAGGCCCCACGGTTGTCTGCGAAGAGAAGGAAATTAACGCAGGAGCTGACCATGGTGCACAACTCGACACCGACCTCCCGCGAGATTCTTAGATATCTCTTGACCATGGTGCGCAACTGCACCGTACCCGGGATGTTAATATGATGGCAGATTTCTGTTGAATTCTTAAAAGGGAAAACGAAGCAAAAACACAGAAAAGAAATCCGTTGCATAGATCGTTTGAAGATAAAAGAGTTCGTTACAAAAGGAAAAAGGAATAGAGGAAACATCATTTCTTATCTGGAAGCGATATTCACAGCTTTCAACGTATCATATAACTAAGCATCATATTGCTGAAATTCTCTGGCTCCGAATTGGGATTCAGGGCATCAAAATATACATCCTACAAACATTTAGTTTATTTGGACAGTTTATCTGATGCTGCACCCTCACAAAGCAAGATTTTCCGTATTTTTCCTTTTTAAAGGTGGTTTTTCGTGATGTAAAAGATAATGGAAGGTGATGGAGCAATTCTGACACCGGATTCGGATTCAGCGCGTCAAAGAACATAAGGATACATAGGTTTAGTCTTTGGTTCAGATCACTTTCTTTTGTGTGCCTGTGTAATTATTGAGAGAGAACCAAAATTTTAGGGGCTTCATTTAAATAATTATTATTTATGTTAAAGTATTTAAAGTAGTTAAAATAACTTAAAGTACATAATTGGTATTTATGTTATGTATTGTTAAAATATTTCCCCTTAAAGCGTTCATACATTTTTAGTTGTGGTCACATAGCCTGATTAGTCATAACTTTTAAATGGACAAGACGGACATTAAAGCGATATCATGATTAATTTTATTTATTGACTATTTCGCCGCAGGTTTTATCGTCTTATTGAATATAAAAATTAAACCCACGATCTTTCACTGAAAAATTATGAGGCTCTGACCATCGTCGAATTAATGAAGGACTCAATTCAATCTGTCCACTCGCCGAGAGAAATCATGTTATTAATGTGGCTTTCTTGAAAAGAGTGGAAATTTTATAAAACCTCTGAAGTTATTTAATTTACAATTTCTGCGAATATTAGAAAATGGAAGTATTGTTCCAAGATTCCCTGTAGCGAACCCAAACTCAGAACACACGTTTCAACAACAGCCCTGATCGCCGCTGTTCCCCTTCCCGACAGTAAAGTTACGCCTTGCGCAGTGATAAGGAAAGATCAGCAGGAAAAAACCCGGGGTTAAGATCGACTCTACCCAAACGAGGAATGCAATCTTCAGTACCTGAATNGGGGGGGGGGGGGGGGACATATACCTGATATCCCTCAAAGGATTATAAGGGTCTCAGAGGAAAAGTCTCGAAGGGTCTCTCTATTATCCTCAGCATAGGTAAGTTGGCCTCCATCAGAATCATGTTTAATGTGTTTTTTTAATGCCAATGTGTAGCTCAAACTACTACAAATAAACAAAATTAGGGGACTGAGCTACGCTCGAATTTATGCATTATAAAAATAATTTTAAGTAAATTTTAATGGATGTATTTATGTATATTTTTTCATTATTTTGATGAGTTAATTTAATTTGTTCATTTATTCAATTTTGTTAAAAATATAATAAAAACAATAATTGTTATATATTGTTCTTTTAACTTTTAGTATTATTATACTAGGGGGCTGAACAACGCTCGCATTTAGTCAATATAAGAATTTTTTAAGTTAATTTTTGATGAAGGAATACTTATTTATACTTAATTTTATTAGGATATTTTCATTAATATCGATTATTCAGTCTTCCTTGTACATGTGAAGAATTGAAATCGCAAGGATACAATAAGCAAATAATAGACTTCCAAGCACAGATGAAACAGCAATAATCCACGCAGGGATTACAACGCTAGGCGTTCTGCCGTGTGACGACACACACCTGGCTGTCAGCAGTAGGATATTACATGACCACATGGGCCAACAAGCAATTAAAAACACAGATTTTCGAACGTCGAATTGGCGCCTTTTGCTTGAAGCACCGGCCGATCGCATCCAAGTGATGGCTGTCGCCCACCCATGGCATTAAAATTGTTTGAAGACGTCACCAACCTCCTCCCCCAACCCCGGAAGCGGTTTTATTTTGTGTTGACGGAAATATTGCCTTGCGAAGGGAAACCGGGAAAATGCAGCATTCGTTGTAAGATTGTCAAAACTACAAGAGCAAAATGAGACCGTTTTCACAAAAATAATTTTGCAAAACGAATTTTCACAAGATTGACACTTATGACATTCGAATCCTGATATTAGAAAAACTTCATATATCAAGTATCGGCCAAATACAAACATACGATTACGAGATAGCCGATTGAAACTTACAATTATTGCTCGTATAATAAGAGTAAGTCATAGGCCCGTATCAATAGATGCTTCTCAGATCTTGACTCAAGAGCGCATCATATGAGACTTGTCTCATGATTCAGTCGTGACATGAGTCGTGAACGATTCAATAAAGGTTTCTTGAGAATGTATCAGCTGAGTAGAGATCACTTGGGTAGCTTTCAAGTGAGCAAATCGGTACTCAGCTGATACGAGATCTGAGACTTGTGTTTCGGTACCAATACTACCAGGCATGGGGAATATTTCTCCGTAATAAACTCTCTGACATCTTGAAATGAGTCGTTTGACGTCGTCTGCATCTTATGAGCTATTTCAACTTGCTCAACTATTATGAGAAACGAGATAAATATGCTCTCGTACATTCATATGTTAAAAAATTAGCTATATATGTATAAAATTATTTGAACATTCAAATTTTAATTAACAAATTCAAATAAATCCTTAAAATGTTGGAATAACAAGTAAAAGACTTGGTGTTATAATATTTCAAACAGCCCGGTAGGCAATTTTTTTACTTACACGTTTTGACTACTTAAACCAGTCAGCATCAGGTAAATGTAGTTCATAAAAAATGAAATAGTTTATTAATTATCTGGTCAACATAAAAAACAAGGAATCTACATAAATATAAAAAAATAAACTGTTGAAAAATAATAAACAACGAATATGTTTCCATAAATTAGAAATAAAAAATTCAATATGATACATTAATAAATTATATTTCTTATTATTGCCAAGAGTTGTGTTTAAAACTAAATATTTTTAAGTGCAATGGTGAACTGAATTCTCTAACAATTTCAGTTGGATTCATAATAATAAAAAACATAATGAATTTTTGTATTAAATTTATGTTTCAAAAATATATCATTTCATTTACTACGATCCCAGTTGACTCTGTCTATCATTTTATTGAATTACTAATTTTTGTTTCATTAATATAACTTGCTCAGCTCGCTAAGTGTGTCATAGTTATGATTACTATAATTGCTCAGCTCTATAAGAGTATCTTAGACATGACTATGAGTAATTGGGGTTTGGTGACAAGCTGCAAGTTAAGATATGTCATTTCTATAAATATTCATCTATATAAAACATAGAACGAGTTAATAGGAAAACAACGAATCGGCCCTGAGCAAAGGGCGCACTCGAATCTATTCCACAGGATGTGAGCTGGACAGCTTGTACTCGTTTATAACCACCAATGGGATTTGAACAACTGTTCGTTCCATTTATAAAGTAAACTGGATTGGTTCATATCATTCCAGGCGCCATATTGAGCGCTCAGAGAAATCGTGAAAAGTTTAGGAAGGCAGGGAATAACAGCCCAGCGCCGCCAGCGAAGCAGAGGGCGAAGGCAGAGTAAGTTTGGCTTCTCTCCGGGTTGAGCGTACTGCAGGTTCGATATAACTTTCCTGTTGTATTTCATTTAATGTGTAACCAACCTTCATTGTATTAAGCATTAATTAGATTAATATTTTTGTCCATTTACATAATCAGAATTTAACATTAAATCATATTCACTTTGTCAAGCAGTTTAATTTAGCCTTGATTCCTTTTACCAAGTAGGGCACTGATCCAAGGTTAGACTGACCCGGACGATATCTGGTCCATCTCACTTAATTATTGATGAATTACGCATCGATTGCCAAGCGAGTAGCCTATTGAATAAATCATTTATTAATTGAATCAAATGATTGAGTTCTTAATTATAGCTGAAGGGTTTAATGGTTTTCAATTCTTAACTTCAGGGAAGCGGGAATGTAACACATTTTCATAACAACCAGCAACCTCAAAGAAAAATAGGAATGATTATGCATTTTTTTAAAAATCAGAAATGAAATGAAAGAATTTGCTAATTCCCTCAGTACTATGAATACTGGTAATACGAGCGGTGGGAAAGCGGCCGCTTATAAGCTGCGCCGCGTGCAGCGGCAGACAGACCACCCCTCGGAACCGGATCTCGTCGCAACTTACGACGGAACTTCGACTCGGTGCTATAACGGCAATTGTGTATTGGATTTACGGAACTTCGACTCGGCGCTACTGCAGCAACTGTCAACTGTATTTAAGGAACTGCGACCATCGGCTATTATGTTCTGTAATTTGTACGTGTATAACTACTGGAAAATAAAAGTTGTTTTGTTACTAACGAGAGGCAGTTATTAACGACATAACACCAAGTATATTTTAATAAATACTAATACGTAAATGTGTATTTGTTTATTTTCCAAACAAGAGGTTTTTGTAACTTATCACAAATAATAAACCCTTAAATCCTCTATATAACATTCTAACTTCACATATTTCAATCTCACATTCTGAAAATATGTTTAACATTTCCTTCACAGTTCAGTACAAGAGGCCACCAATGATCTTTCTGGTATATCTGACATTGTTTTATGATCTTATCTGATATATTCTCAGGTAAAAATGCCTGGATGGCCACTGAAACCTGTGTGACAATCAGCGGCTGGCCGAGGATGACCGCCCATTGGGAGTCCCATGGCCATGTTTGTCCAAGTGTGACCGCGGCAACAGACTATAGTCTGTTCTGCGGTCAGTGTATGGCCGTTCACGGACACCTGAGTCGAAAATCTGACACTCAAATATTCTACTTATTATTTGTAGAGATTTACAAAATTGAAATGGTTTCCTTTTGAAATACTATTGAGTTTAAAAATTTCACAAAATAATGATACTTCTTCACAAAATAATGATACTTCAAGAAATCTTAGTTTTTTCATTTATTTCCAACAAAATATATAATTCAGTTTCCACATTTGTTTCCGCAGTAGTTAATGTACATCGTGTTCCCAGGCGCTGAGGTATTTTGTCGCGCTGTTCACATGTTGGCATTTTTTGTGTAAGTAGTGAAATATATCAGTTCGCTATTTTTTTCTCTGTAAATGCAGTAATCGCATCCAAAAAGTGTATTTGAATCCGTGCCGTACAAAGTTAGTTTCGGCACGCAAATTTCTAATGTGAAAAAAATTCTCTGAAATTTGTAAAGATGTGAAGAAAACTGATTTTTTTGTGAGAATTGACAGATTATCTGAGGTAATTTTTAATAATAACTCTACATTCATTATCATAACTTGTTCATAGTTGTATGTGAATGAAAATAATTGAATTAAGAGCAGCATCAATGTCTGCATTTATGTTAGAAGATAATGCGGCAACTTCAGTTGAAATTCAGTACTTTATTGGAGTAAGATTTTAAGGAAAATGAATTTGAAACTAATTAAAGCTGTACTGTAACATGCATCAAGTTTTTTCTGAGGATGCCATATCACCTGATTTGATGATAATCTTCTGAAAAGGTATGATGTCCTATTGCTCGTATATTCCTAATTTTAAATTTGTAATATGCAATAGGAAGATAGTAATTGTGTATCTAGAAATATATCTTCCAAAGGAATACGTTTCCTGATATTATAATGATGGTTTAAGATGTTTGCTATCATGGTATGTGGAAGATGTGTTATCATATGCAGTGGAGTGCAATTTATATAATAATGTTGCTTAATAGTAACTAAGCCCCTGATGAAGAAAACACGCATTATTGAAACGCGAGTATAGTAACCAATAAATTGCTTGTTCGTGAGAATCATTTATAATAATAAAAATAATTATAATTTATGAAACCATACATATCATTACAATGATGTATGGCGAGTCAGAATACAAACGATAGTAGCAATAAATTCTATGAATAGAAATAACAACACTGTAGTATTAAGTACATTTAACAATATTAATTTAACTTAGTTGATTATAACTTCTATAGAAGTTAGTCTGAAAATACAATTATTTTCTAATATTACAGTATAGTTTTTGTATCTGTCTCTTTTATATTTTTGGTAATATTAAGAGAACCTTGATGTATGTATTGTAACAAAAAAAAAGATTTTTTGGCATCATATCTGACGGCTGCGCAAGATTGCGCCCCATTCGCTATGACATGTAGACGCGCGGACGAATTCTGAAGCCACGCGAAAAGTAGTTTGCGTAGGATAAAAAGGTAGTGCTTGCTGGGCTCGGGAGCTTTTAGTTGGAGCTTTTAGCTTGGCTGGAGGACGACAGAATTCTCAATTGGTGACGGAGAGGAGCTTTTAAAACACGGTTTGCGGAGGACGGTCTTCCTTTTTGGTCACGGATGCGGAGAGTGACGGTTTCTTTTGATGGGTGCGTCTCCCCATGTGCTGGGTGTTAATTAAACGCTTCATAACATTCATCGCACTCGCCGCTGATACTGTACCGTGCAGTCCTGAGCGTCAATCTCGCATCGTCGGCCTTGTTCCTCTATCGTTGACATCGATTCTGACTTTGGTATGTGCCCACTACGATATTGTGTTAAAGATAGTTACGCGAGTGTGTAGTACCGTGAAGCAAGGCGAAAGTGTTGTTATAAAATTCACAACCTTTAATGGAAATAGTGTACAGAAACTGAGAAGTAGTCAATTCTATAAACACCTATTGCTCTCCTCAAGTGGAATTCTGTTTGCTATTGTAAAGAATGAATGTGAAGTCTGTTATGTGTTTGGGTGACTGAGGAGAAGTTTATCTTATTCATCCATTATTCATAATTGTTTTTCCTTAAAAGACGTTTGTATGTTGCTCAAAAGCAACTGCAANACATGAAAATGACAATAATAAAAACATATTATGAAAGTATACAATAATTGAGTACAACAGTATCGAAAGAAGTGTAATTTTTTGTTGAAATAAAGAAAAGAACAATGAAAAATGAATAGAAGAAAACAAATACAAAGTGAGCAAACCGACAAAATTACATACCTGATTATTGAGGAAAATCTTTGGCAACTGTGCAAAGCGCGCCGAACGGAGGTCATTATATGGAAAGTGAAGGATGGTTGCGGGGTGCGAGGGAACTCTACAGGACACTGCATCCTATTCCCAACAGTTAAAACCCTGAGAAATTCTTTCCGCTTCTGCCACCAGTTCCTGGAAAACTCCGACAGCCCTTTCCCCCACTACCACCACCACCTCGCAACCCATGTTAAATAATTTATTCCTATTTATCAAATGCGTGATGTAACTAATCTAAGTTATTCTATGCATGTAGTCGAATCAATTGAGAAATATGTATTACCCAGGCTAGATTAAATATGATTTTTACAATAGTTAAAAAACTCTTGGAGAAGGCGGATTCAGAGTAATCTTTCCTAGTAATTTATGTAGCATTTATTCTTTCTGTATTTCTACAATCTACTAAATCTAGAAGATAGGACAAACTCAACTTACAACCTTCACAAACAGCTTATGTAGATTAGAAAAAAAGGAAGTTTTACTATCCTTGGGGTAGGTGATCTAATCAAATTTTGCACCTATTTGTATAGTGTAAGATTTGATTAATCTTCAATAATCAAATTTAATAGATTATTTTCAGTTTAAAATGTATTTTAAGCGAACAGTTGCCGCGACCATGGGCAGTGATGACAAAGGAAGAGAAAGTTGTTTTCGACCGGTTGGGAGAAGTTTACTCATTCCAATAACAAATTCAAGTAAAAGCCGTTGAAACATATTTGTCTTGTGAAAAGTAATACGCAGTTCATAGGAAGAGTACCAGCGCAACGGAAATTCAAGTATCTTTAGAAGGGAAGGAGGTCGCGTCAATGCGAGTCGAGACATGCTGTGACCCAAAATACAAAAGGTTTATGACTTTAAAAGAAGTACAAAAGAGCGTGGGGGTGTACGGGAGTGCGCAGCGACCAGTGTTTGGGTATTTGCCACCAGATGTTCCGGGATGGAATTTCTTTTCACAAATTTCCCGTACGATGTAAACAAACCTTACGTCTTGGAGGTTAAAAACCGCCTCATGCAAACCGCTCAAAGATGACGATTGAAAAAAACGCCGTTGAGAGCCAGAAACTTTGAAAATGCAACTCATGGGTTGGTCCTGCGCGTACGGAATCAAGTCAAAACTGACCAGTGACAAGTGACGTCGCGAAGAGGGGATTTTGACTTTATTGGAAGAGTTAGTCATGTGACTGCTCAAAATTTCAGATCGTGGGTGGAAATGGTAGGCGATATAGGGAAGCCATTTAAGAAACAGAAAAATCAAAATCGAGATCATTTCATCATTTTTGTTCGTGTTCTCATCTGCTCACATTCTCGTTACTCCATTGCTTGTTATTCTCAGTCAGAAGCTCACATTGCTGTTATTCTCACATTTTTTGTGATCGCTCATATGCAGAGTCTATTTTCGAGTTTATTTAGAGTAGTTCGGAGATTTTTCGGTGACAGTCACTCGATAATCTTTTTTGTTGAAGGTTCATTCCGAGGACGTATAGTTGTCTCAATGATTGTTAGGCGTTCAGTCGGAGATCGAGTCAGGCAGTAGCTCTTAAATTTTGAGCCTTAGGATGTTATAACGTTGTGTTGTTACAACAACAGTCAAACATCCCGTCCGAGTTGACATAGAGGATTCATGACCTCTTCATTCGGTCCGAAAGCACCGCAGTCGTTCGGTTATGGAATGAGTACGAGGGATCCCGGAAACAACGAGTGAGCCATTTCGGAGAACGGGCCGGCTTTCCTGGAAGTGATGACGTCACCTGTTAAAGCGATAACCCGAGCTGCAGAGGACCTGCTGTAAATGCCGTCTGGGAGTCGGCACTTCCACTCACCACATCTGATCGATGTCAGCTTACGAGGTATCACGTCAAGTCGGTTACATCCAACTGTCGATGATAGGCGCATTGGCGAGAAGATAAGTGAATTAATGATTAATGATGAAGGCCCAAGCTTTGAACTTTATTCCAACTGTGAACTATGGGCAGTGATAGCAGAAGAGCTAGTTAATTCTGATTGTGTGATGTTTTTTGCAAAGGTTTTTTGTTCTTGATAAAAGTAATTGTGGTTTTTTGGGATGTAGAAGTGCATTCTTCTGCTTATGTTCTTATGTGATTAAAATTAATGAGTTAATTTGTTTATTGTGCGTTTTCCTTTGTAAGGAACCACAGTGTTTTCCCTTAGTTCCAAGAGGCACGAAATAACTAGCCGTGGAGACAGATTTCGGGTAAATGAGTGCGAGCCACTACACTATTGTAACTCATGCTCGTTAAATTTTGTTACAACAGACGTCAAAAATTATTGTAGTTCAGCATAAAAACAAAAAGATGTATTTGTTCTCTTTGTGTATCACATCATTTTCCAATTTGTTGTAATCACAATGTTGACACTTTGCCAAGTTAATTGTAATCCAATTATTGTATTTTGTATAAGTTTGTTTTCTCATTGATATGCCTTTATGTCTGCACATTTATATTTTAGTTCTATCATTATTTCTACTTATGCATGTGGTCGTCGAGCTCGATGATATTCCTTTCATTTATGCATACCCTATGTTAAAAATGGTAGGAAGCTTCCCAATTTTCTTTGTAAAAAAGTGTAATAAAAGCACCCCTTATTACCATTTTATTTCCCATCTCAGCAAGTTGTGAGATAGCTTTCTGAGATAATGTGCAGCGTATAAGCATGTCTTTTCATTCACTCTTGAAATTGCCTTGGAATTTTTTAAATTCTTATGTTAAATTTGTTGATATAGCATGTTAAAAATATAAAATTGAAAATGACGCAGTCTGTCAGGAAATTCAATCCTGTCTTCCATTAGTAGCATTTCTCCTCACTCATGTCACTATGTACGCCCCTTTCGGGATTAATGCACGAATAGATGAGTAAAAGCAGTCGCCAAGACTTATGTTGCCTAAATTGCGCTACCTGGCGTCCCTTACTTCCGATTTTTACGACTTCCTTCTATCACCGAAGTTCAATTGCCGGTGCGGGCAGAATGTTAAAGAAATAACGTTAACTTGAGCTGCAGGTAAGAGTCAGACAGGCATATCGATTCTCCACAGCAGGTAAGCGCAGCCGCCGTACTGTAAAATTGGCAAGGTTCAGCTTTCGCGCGAAAAAGTTAATCATCATTTTATTATTCAGATCAGCCCGAGTGCTTCGGGAGAGAGGTAGGCGGGAGATCTGTTCCGCATGGACGCCACTTGTCGACGAAAAAAGGCATTATGTCCTACGCCAGAGCAGCGGCAAGGCAGTATCTTGGGTACACGAGAGCGAACAGCGAGCCGGAGCATGCAGACAGCGTGTTCCGGGCTAGGACGTCTAATTCCGCGTGATCAATTTGTCACAAATTCATTCTTGGTAGACTCCATTTTGCTAACATTGGAGGGGATAAAACTATACGTAAAATCAACAAATGAAGACCTCAGGGGTCACTTGGGGGACCACTATTTTGGATTGTCTTGATAAATGGGCTGTTAAAAAAAGTAAAAGAAATGAGATACAACACAGTCGCATATGCGGATGATTTGGCTCTATTTGTACGAGGAAACTCGAGAAGAGAAGTGGAAAACAGAGGATATTGCAAATTTGTGAAACTTGCACAGAAAATAATCTGGAAATAGCTACCGAAAAAACTAGTGGAATGGTGTTTGGGACGAAACATGTGAAAAAGATAGAAACAAGTTTGCGAATAAATGGATTAACGATCAAAATTAAGATGGAAAATATGTATCTCGAATTGGAGTTAGATTCGGAATTAAAACATTCACATGTGAAATACCTAGAAAACAAAGTAAACATACTATCAACTATTAAGGATTAGATTTAAAAAAATTGATGTGGAAAAACGTCAGTTGATACATTTGTATCAAAATGTAATTGTACCCATTGTAATGTGTGGTTGTGGGACTTGAGCAAAGATACTGCGAAATGTACATCTGCATATCCGATTGGAAAGGATCCAGCGATTATGTCCTTTGCGATTGAGCGGGGCGTATTGTAGAGTATCAAACGATTCCTTGAATGTACTGTTGGGAGTGATGCCTGTCGACTTGACCATACAGAAGTAGGCGCTAAGCATAGCACTGAGGCGAAGCAAAGAACTGCTGTTAGATGGCGAGTTAAAATAAGAGAATAAAGACTGAAAAAAAAGCAACCAAAGATATTACTAGACGCATGGCAAATTCGATGGGAGTGGTCCGATAAAGGGAGAACAACGTTTAAGTTTTTCCAAATGTACTGTTTGTAACTCAGCGAAGAAAGTGGTTTCAACCAGGATATAGAATGGCAGAAATACTCACAGAACACGGAGTTTTTCAATATTATTTAAAAATTGTTTTTATTCCTCTGATTTCGCAAATTTGTCCGTATTACGTCATTATTATTTCTTTACCTTAATTTTTCTTTACTTCCATTGATTTTCAACTTTAAGCAATTTATTATTTGAAAATAATTAATTTCTCTCTTCATTATCGTCATTCCGTTATGTTGGATGTATGAGCAAAAGTAATTTTGTAGGCTATGTTTACTATCGATTGTGCATAAATATTCTGTGCCTGTCTTCTCGAAAACTCGAAATAGCACACGTAATTGCGGCAAGTTCACAATACGTTAAGTTACTTCTTTGTAATTAATCACTACTCTACCTAAATCTGCATGTTCTTATTTAAAACTTCTGTGTAATCATAGAAATACACTCGCCTAATGCATTTCTTGCGAAATTTCTGCATTTAACAAAGTAAAAAATGTTTTCATTGACCTTTAATTGTAGTTTGTAAATCATTTACTTACATAACATCCTCTTCAAATTCGATATTATCCATCCAATTGTAATATAACATGAGATTTCACGTTCTTTCACTTCACAACACATTTCTTGTCCAATTTATCAAATTATAGAATCCATTAGTAATACGTACACAATTTATGTCCGCCATTTCACCATTCTTTAAAGTCGAATTTAAATATTCAAGTTATATGCTGCATATAAAATCCCTGCCCACACCTTCATTTCCACATATATCACAGCACTCTATGATTCTTTTGAAACATACTTTAAGGTCCATAAATCAAAATTAGCCAATATTTCAAGTAAATTAGTATGATATATACGAGAGTATAACCATCAGCATCATTATCTTTTGGGGCCAATCCACTGAGCATTCAAACTTTTAGAACCGAAAAGAGGAAACAGTAGTCCCCCTTCTGACGGGACAGAGATCCTGGCCGGTTACCAGTTTGGTCGAATAATCCGAGGTTCTCGTGAAAAATCTATTTTCGTACTAAGAGTACAAATTCATCAGGGTACAACAAATAAGCGAATGAGACGTCTTTGCAACTCATTTCATTGTCCTATACGTATGTACGTATAAATGAAAAAAATGATTCACAGAAAAAATAGACGTGTACATATTGATCCATTCAAAAATAGACTCTGAAGAAAGAGGGGAATCTAATTTGCAAACTCTCTCCCCCTCCCCCATTCTGCCCGCCACAACACAAACGCACTGCACACCTAACGTCATGTCACCCCGTTTAACTTTCCAGCTCACGCCCGTCAAACAATGTTTGAGCCACTACCTACCAGCTATTATACGGTGAAAGAGAGAAAAATATGTTCAACGGGACAGGCTAGATAAACAGAGGACCGGTTGATCCAATGCCGGTAAAGAGGGGTTCCACTGTAGTTCTGATTATATGTAAATCTTCCCCCGAAATTCAAGTAAACTTTTGAGGGAATTAAATATTATATCCCTCCCTTGCATTTACAATTATAAACCGGTCGTGTTCGTTAAGACCGAATTATTAAAATTCCACCCCTGCTTCAGGAGAAGTCTTGTTCACGAACACCACATCATAATAAGGGTAACATTCATCATCCTAGTGTGACAACCTTTGCCAAAATGGTCCATAAACCCGCGGTTTGAAGCATTCTAACGCTCAATTTCTTTTATAATGCTTAAGAATTTACTGATTTTCAAGAAGTTTGTGTATCTCAATTTAACAATAAATATTGTTTTCCATGTGAGTCTGAATAATGTGATGTTCATACTTCATAGTACTCTAAATACGGTTTACTTAATTTTTTCATGCATTTTGTTTAATATCATAATAGTTTATTTCTAACTATAAGCAACCTTGGCACGGTTGTGTACATTATCTCTGCAGCCCAATCCTGGATTTCTCTCTGGTTTTCCTTCGGGTAGGGGTGAATTTTCACATAGGCGGTTATGTCATTAATACTTTTATTATTAATCTCGAATTTTTACTGCACATAACGTCTACGATTCTTTTTGGAGAAATAATTGACAGCACGCATTTATTAAATGACTTCTCGTATAAACATGATGTCCGCCACTGCCCTAGGGCCCTTGTCGGAATTGATTGGATGGTCCTTTGATTGTTTCCGGAGAGTATCATCATCCCCACGTGGTCATGCGCATTTGCAACAGACTTTTTGACAACTAAGTTTGTTTGTTTGTTTATTTATTTATTTATTCACTTATTTTTTAAGTAGCACTAGCTACGAAAGACGGAGAATTCTAGAAAAAGATTTTACACAACCTTAGAATACGTTTATCTCTATAATAGAAACACACAATGTTAACTTACAAAATGAATACAGTAATAAAATTATGTAACATGAAAATATCATTTTTTCTTTTATTAGTACAATATATGTTATATTTCAAAATACTTTAATCACAACTTTAAAATTTACTCCCCACTTTATTGGAAAAGTAAGAATGTAATTCATTAGTAACTTAAAAAGAAAATTAAAACTTATGTTCTATTACCTATAGAAATGTATCCTGTCCTACAAAACATGAACTTACATTTGTGAGAAGTATTTGACTTTTATACCAACTGTGGCTAATTGTTCAAAATAAAGTTACAGTGGAATGTATATAATTAGGATAGGAATAAAACATCACATAACAGCACAGCACAATTGTAATTTAGGTATCCTAATTATTTCACTAGGAACTGACAACTTGGTTTGGAAAATGGCACTTAACACTCATTATTATGAAAGAAAAGCTTTATTTGCCTCCAGAATAACATCTCTGGTCTTACATAATATCATACAAATTTATGTCCTGCATATCCTACTCATCGAGATCTTACGAAAATTCACGTTTGGGCGATGAAGTAAGCGTTTTCTCCCGCTCCTTTTCTTCTTCGGTGAAAAAGATACGAGTTATAACAATGTCTCCTGTAGATAATGTCTGAGAAGCCACATTTGATGACGTAATGTTGCTCGCATTTTGTGTCTTAGTATTGTTTACAAAAGAACTGTCGGGGGAAATTTTGTCATGACAATAACATTTGCAAGAACTACCACTGACGTCTTTCAGAACTTGGCTAGCAGGACCTGTATTTACCTGATGAGGATGGTTAGCAGAAGATATTACACCACTAGTTGCAGCTGTTAGTATGCTTTCTAACCTATCTAACTTTTCAAATCTATCCATGTTTCCATTAGACAAAATCTCGTCCATCAGTTGCATAGATTCCGTAAGACTAGGTAGTTCCGATGTAGGAGTTCGAGGTGAAGCAACACTGTCTATTAACACAACAGAAACAAATATTAACTTATTTCCATAACCAATATAAGTTTGTTACAAATGACCACTAAAGTAAATAGCTCATAAAAATACATTCGAGCGACGTTTCGCTAGGTTGAAAATTAGGTGCGTCAGTCGATCAACAATGCAATGTTAATATCGTAATATTATCATTTGCCGGTAATTATCCACCGAGTCATTTTTTAAACGAAAAATTATGTGTTGAAAAATCAATCTGATGGCGGAACCTGCATTATCAGTAGGAACAGTGTAGCGGGNGGGGGGGGGGGGGGGGGGAAGGGAAGCAACGATAGAAGAAATTTTGCTCGAGGTATTTAACAGTTATCAAGTTGGAAAACAAACAAAACAACAGCACTAACCAGGCAAACGTAACTTTTGACTGACTCAAGAAGTTGAAAATATTTTCTTACGTGTTTCGTAAATAAACGACAGTATCGAACCAAATTTATAACAGAGCTTAAAGGGTACGACACTGACTACGAAACCAATGCACCAAACTGATAACACTAAAATGACGTGTAATAAAAACAAATTACCAGAAAATGAATTTTCTGAAGGAGATGTTTTGCCACTGTTGAAACTGTCTAGGCTCGGGAACTCTTCACCATTGCATCCATCATCTTCATCATAGTCATCATCTTCATCTTCATCATCACTCTTTGTATCCCTAGAGAAATAGAACCTTAATGTAATTGTAAATGGGATAAAATATTCCTCGATAGACCTCTTAGAAATACCTATCTTGCCCAGCGTTTTCCAACTTTTCCAATTTTCTAGCAACTTTATATGATCCTTTGAGTTTTTCTTTCTCTTCCTCAGTTAAATCCAAGTACCTTTGAGAAGATAACGAAATTGCAGTTTGTTAAAGGTATTTCATAATTTGCAACAAACAATAATGATCAACATATGATACTTAAATACCTTAAAAGTCTTATTTCTCTATTACTCAGGACTATACTTTTACTTTGCATATTTGTTAGCTTATGTCTAAGGTCAGCTACTTCCGTCTCAACTTTTCTTTGTTTCTTCCGCTGCTTCACATCATTGGGTCTAATATGCATAAATACTTGTTCTTCGCATAACTCTTGTAATAGTGGTTCATATTCTGGTTTGATGAGACTAAAACAACAGAAAATACATTGAATGGATCAAATTAATTTATAGACTAAAAAGCCATAATACGAAACAATAACAACATACATGAAAATTATTTCGCATTTTATTCAATTCATTTATTTAATCAACAATACACGTTATTTAATTTCAACTAGAATTTAAAAAAATTAACGGGAAAAATGAAACACATGACTACTTCGACTAAAAGTGATACATTCTTTAATATTATAGACGCAATAGTGCAATACGAAGCTTTTAATCGTGGATTTGAAGAGATACAGTTAATGATATATTTTGCATAATTGGAAAGAGATTGAAATGGATTCATCACAATAAGCTCTGTGATGTGATAAATACATTCTTCTCGTCCTGTCTCCTCCCACCTTAAATTGCATAATAAAAAAATAATAGTTCCAAGTTATGGTTTTGGGAACTCTCCCCAAACATTCCCGAATCCATAATGTAAAAACACGTGAATTCGGTATCATCTGGTCCCTAGGACCCTCTACCCATCCGGGATTAAATAGACAAGAGTAAATTCTACAAAGTTCAAATTTCCTTTCTTCTTTTCTTTCCTTTCCTATCAACTAACGGCCAATCGACGCAATCCGAAGAGAGAAGACTCTGATCATTTTCTACGAGACTGAGGAAGGCTGGACACCGAAACAGTTTCGTTTAATCTGTGAGTGACATATGTGATTCTTTTTAATTTACATTAACTTTAAATCTTTTTAATTTATAGAAGACAGTAGTGTCGCTTTATTTTCAAGATTTCCGTTATATATATATATATATATATATATATATATATATATATATATATATATATATATATATATATA
>NNCF01131434.1:100816-120659 GCA_002313205.1 Laupala kohalensis | reverse complement strand
TAGATGTGTATAAGAGACAATATTGGAAGGAACAGTGGCGACGATAAGGGGGAGGTATTTTTTTATAAGAAAAAATAAACATTTCATTTGAACCCTCTAAAACATGGAATTATAAAACAAACATTTATACTAACCTTGCTTTGGTGTCACCTAATTGTCTTTCCTTTAATTTATACCGAGGTAGCAACAAATTGTCCTCTCAGTCTATCTATCCTCTAATTCAAATTTTGTTTTCGTGCGATATGAGATAAAAATGAGTTGCCGCATAGTAATATCAGAATAATGGTTAGTTTAAAGTTGTTTATACTAGAAAATGGGGTATGTAAGAATTGCACTGGAGGAAGTTCGATTGTTGACGTACATCCAGCGTCGCTATCAACAATTGATAAGTGATAAGAACATATTATCCATGCCGGTTTCTAGCTCTGCGCGTGACCTTGATGGAGAGGTGGTGGTCTGGGGTGAAATTGAAGCTGTTTTAAAAACGAATCATTATTGCCTTGCGCACTATCACGGCTAGCGCAACCCGAGACAGGACACACGTGCAGCCAAACGCGCTATCAGAACCTGAGAGGCAGATCTATCTTGGAGATTAGTGAGTTACTAGGTCGATGGATACTGTGAAATTATTCGCCAGTTTGTCGCGTGTATCCGTACGTTACACTGCATATGCCTCTGTAGTTCTATCTAGTGTTCCGGTGTTATACTTTCTCGCGTGCAATATTGATTCGAGGCTTAAATGAAGCGTTCAACTGGAAAAACCTTGTTTGACTTTTTCGCAAAGAAACAAGTTGGTAGCAACAAGTGATACTGAACAATGCGACACCGCCGCCGTTGTAGATACTGTTTCCACGTTTAGTTCTGTAGAGTCTATTTCATTAAATACTGAAACCGAAGTTTTAACTACCTGCATGTCAAGCGTGACTAATATTCACAGTCAGCTTCAGTATAGAAATCCACTTCATGGTAAGCAAGCAGCATTAGAATTTTTCAAAGATGGTCCATTTCAACCTATGCTCAATGAATATCCAGAAACAGAAGGAAGAAAGTTCAGAAGTTCGTGGTTTGCAGAATATAAGTGGCTATAATATAGTGTTTCTGGAGACAAAGCGTTTTGTTTCCATCGTCGATTATTTGGAACCACAAGTTGCTACGATGAGACATTTCAAAGGGTTTCAAAAACTGAAAAAAAGTCGTCCAATGCTTTAAAGAACATGAGAGATCCTCATTTCACCATAATGCTTTGCAACGTTGGCACGAGGGACTAAAAACCAGGGAAAAGTGTTGTAAGAAATCTACCCAACATCACGAAGTCAATAAAAATCGCGATAATTTGAAAATTCCCTTTCAGACTTCGCTTTTCCTGGCAAGGCAAGGTTTAGCACTAAGAAGACACGGAGAAAGTTAGAATTCAGCTAACGGAGGTAATTATGAGGAATTATTAAAGCTGAGATCAATTGATAATGTGTTATTTAAAAAAATGTTTTTAGATAGGGAAAATATTTTTAATTATGTTCATCACGATGTACAAAATGAAATGCTGGAAATTATGGCAAATCAAACGCGAAATAGTATACTTGAATGTGCTAAAAAAAGTAAGCATTTGTCAATAATAGTCGATGCAACGCCAGACGTTTCACATCATGAGCAGTTAAACTCTTGTAATAAGATATGTCACTGAGGAACTGGAAATCGAAGAAATTTTTCTTGGTTTTTTTACAACAGATTTGACTGATGGTGAAACCTTATAGAAAATTCTCCTGTTTTCGAAAAAATTGGTATCAGTCCTCGAAATAAAATTGCTCAATGATACGACGGAGCAGGTACTATGAGCGTTATTTACAAAGGAGTGGTAGCGAGAATGAAAAAAAGCAATCCCCACATAATGTATGTACATTGCTACACGCATTCTCTAAATCTTGCACTTGCAGATGCCTCTAAGAGCATTGTTTTTGTACGCCATGTTTTCAGTACAACAGCAATTGTACTCTTTCATTGGAGCTTCTCCCAAAGGACACGCAGTGTTTACAAATGTGAAGAATTTAGCTAGCGCAGCCAGTGCGGAAAGTAATGATTTGTCTCTCAAAGCACTGAACGTCACAAGATTTAGCACCAGATACGATAGCTTGCGTGCCATTCAACAGCACCTAGTAGACATAGTACTTACTTCGGAAGAAATTTAAGTTACGGACCCAAAAATTGGTGAAGCTCAAGGTTTGATACCAGTATGTTTGAGTTCGTTTTCGCATTAAATGTCATGAAACTCGTGTTTGAAAAGACGAACATTCTTTCCAAATACATACAAAAGAATAATGTATCAGTTCATGAAGTAGTTGACATTGCCAATAGAACAATAAGGTCTTTAGCTGATTATAGAAATGAACGTGTATTCAAGAAACTTTGGTTTGAAGGACTTACCTTTGTGAAACAGTTTCGAGGGGTCTACTGTTCCACGCAAACGGAAAGTTACGCAGAAAATTGGCGGAGGAGATATTCACCCCAATTATGATTCACTTCAAGACTTTTGGTCAAGAACATTTGACTACCCTCTACTAGACACCCTCTCTGAGAACATTAAGTCGCGTTTTAAAAAAATCATCTGATTTTACTGTATCATATAGAGACATTACAGTCTGCTTCAATAAAGAACAATAAGGTTTGTGTTCACATTATCAAAGAAGCTTGTTCAGCTGTGAGTGAAGCATTTGGTATTGAGAGTGAAACTTTATCTGCAGAAATTGATGAATTCTCTCGAAAAGATCGTGAAGAAACACATCGTAAACTTATTTCAAAGTTAGTGCTACAATTCAAGTCTGAAAACATTCACAATAAGAATGTATTTCCAAACCTTTTCAAGCGTTTGAGATTATTTTTAACTGTCCCTGTATCCACTGCATCGGCAAAACGATCAGTGTCTTAAAAAGAGTGAAAAATTATTTGAGGAATACAAATGCTTCAAGAACGTCTATCGCACTTGTCAATGTTGACCGTTGATCAAGTGGACCTCAACTTGGATGATTGTGTGGAAGTGTACGCCAGGCGAAAGCAAAGACACTTAACCTTGTATTAAAACTAAGAAAATAAATGACTATAAAAAGCTTATTTTCTACATTTACTTTCTAAATCTAACACAATATTTATTTTTCTTACATATGTAATACGGTACGAAACGCCCTTTAAACTCACGTATTTGACTTCGGCTAATTATCACTTTTGGTTTTTATTTTAAACAAGCAATTCCTTTGAATTTCATAGTTCTCCTTTTTGTTTGTTTTATGATTTGGTTCATGAAAATTATAAATAGTAGTGGGCTTAAAGAATCTCCCTGTTTAATTCCCCTTTCCATTTTAAATTGGCCACTCTTCTGTCCATCTAATCTAACCTGTCCGTATACATTTCTATACATACATTTTATAACTCTAATGAGTTTCCTTGGCACTGGCATTTTTTCTAAAGTTTTCCATAGTTCCTTTTTTGGAAACATGTCAAAGTCTGATTTGAGTTCTATGTATGCAATATACATATCCTTTCCTCTACTTAGAGCTTTATCTATGAGTGTTCTGATTATGTGGATATGGTCTTGGGTCTGTCTAAATGGTTGGAATGCGGCTTGTTCTTCCTCAAATTCCTGTTCAACAAATCTTCTTAGTTTGTTTTCAATTATTCTGGAGAAGACTTTGCTCACACA
This sequence comes from Laupala kohalensis, assembly GCA_002313205.1. Taxonomy (NCBI): domain Eukaryota; kingdom Metazoa; phylum Arthropoda; class Insecta; order Orthoptera; family Trigonidiidae; genus Laupala; species Laupala kohalensis. The sequence goes on along the minus strand of NNCF01131434.1, from coordinate 116,971 downwards.
GGAAGCCAGAGATATGGCTCTGTAGTTTTCACATCTCAATGTGCTACCTTTCTTATGGATGGGTATAATTATATTATTTTCCCACTCTTTTGGTATTTCTTCTTTTTCCCATATATTTTTGATTATAGCTACAAGCCAATCTGCAACCTTATCACCACCATATTTAAGCATCTCTGGTGCGATGCCGTCAGGGTCTGCTGCCTTTCCTATGTTCAGTTTTAGTAGAGCTTCTTCTACATCTCGACTCCTCGTCCGCCTCGCTGGGTACATGCCTCTCACACATTTCCCCCTCCTTCACAAAAGCCTCCACAGAGCCTTCCACTTCTGGGCGTCTTCGTTCGTGCCTCTCACACACTTCCTCCGACACTCTTTCTGTCTCCTCTTCGAAAAGATCTGGGTAATACTTCCTCCAAACTTCTAATATNCCAAACTTCTAATATTCTCGCGGGATGTGATTCCATCTCACCATCACTGTTTATTACATTTCTCACTGGCTTTTTATATTTTCTTCTCAGTCCGTTAATGGTTCGCCAGTACAGACTCTTGTTTTCTCTATAATTCTTTTCGACTTCGTTTCCGAATTCTTCCCAGGTCTGCTGTTTCGACTGTTTGACCGCTATTTTCGCTTTGTATCTAGCTTCCCTGCATTGTTCCCAATCCTCATGTCTTTTGGTCTAGATATTTAAGATAAGCCTTCTTTTTGATTTTAACCAGTTCTTTAACCATTTCATTCCACCATTTAGTTCTTTTGAATCTCGTATTTACTGTTTTTGAACCGCATACCTCCGTTGCCGTTTCAATTATAGCTGTTTTGAAGGTACCCCATTTTCTTTCCAGGTCCCACTCTTCTACATTGCCATATTTAAGTAACTTGATACGTAGTTTTTCTTGATATACCTTTCTTTTCTCTGTTCCCCGTAGTTCCTCGACTTTTATTTTTGAATACTTTTTAGCCTTTACACATTTCTGGATCTTGATGTTAACTTTCATTAATACCAACTTGTGTTCAGTGCTAAGCTCCGCACTCCTATAGACTCTAATGCCTTGTACTGCATATCTAAATGCTCTGGTGTATGTGAAGTAATCTATCAAACTTTTGTATTCTACATGATTTTTTACTGTTTTGAATGTAAATTTATGTATTGATTTGTGTGGAAACCAAGTGTTGCCTAATCAATAGCTCGTTATCCACACACATCTCTATCAAGCGTGTTCCATTCTCGTTTCTGATTCTTTCTGCTCCATGCCCTCCCATAATTCCTTTCCCAACTCTTCTATCGTTGCCTATCCTAGTATTCCAATCCCCCATGATGATAATGTAGTTGTTATACTCTTTACTAATGTTTATGGTTCTCTGTAACTGCGTATAGAATGCTTCTTTCTCCTGAAAATCTCAGAAATAAATAATAGAATTGAGAAGGCCAATAAAATTTACTACCAAGTATACAATAACGTACTGAACATGAGAATAGGAACCGAACCAAACCAAAACTACAAATATTTAACGCGGTCTATAAAAAATCATTAACTTATGCAACAGAAAGCTTACCTATGAATAAGAAAATGGAAAGCAGACTAACGGCAGCAGAAATGAAATTTCTTCGCAAAATGGCGGGAAAAACCAGGAGAGACTGTATAAGAAACACACAAATAAGAGAAGAGCTTAAGCAAACTCCATTAGTTCAGACGATGAAGAAAATAGTTTAAAATGGTTTGGTCACGTGACAAGAATGGAAAGCCACAGAAAAACCAAGGCAATATGGAATGCAAGGCCAGAGGGGAAAAGAGCAGTGGGCAGACCTAGAGGAACATAGGATCAGAGCATTGAAGAGATATGTAGAAGGAAAGGAACAATGGTGCAAGAGGTTCAACGCAAGGCTGCAGATAAGAAGGGATATCTGAAATGGCTAACCCGACGCTGAAAGGCAAAAGGGAGAGACGAAGAAGAATTCCTTTGAAAGTTGTTTTTAGTACTATTCAAAATGTGATTACTATTATTAAAGGAGATAAGTTTGTAAACGGGAAACTAGTACCTCAATGCAAATTCACGTGAAGTATAAAAATTTTACCATATTAAATCTAAATTTGGAAATTTTGTCTTTATTTTTCATTTGTTGATTTATGTAATCAAGTTTACAACATAAGAGACATTACATGACTATTGTCTCGTAAATCCTGTGTTCTCTTTCTGCCACCCAATTATTTTGAGTCTACTCAATAGTCCCGCGTAGGTACTCCACTATATTTTCAGTGCTTCTTTAATCTCATATATCCCATCTATAAAGGAGCGAAATACCTCGTATCGTTCTTTAATATTTATCATGGTATGTGATATCAAGTACCACGTGTAGCCCCAGCTCACCGGTCCTTTTTTGCCCCCCCCCCTTTTAATTCCCAATCGACGCCACTGGAAAGAAAAAATTGTTACTTGCGGAGCGGGCAGTAATAGGGGAACGTGAGTAGGAGTGGAAGTGGAAGGAACGAAGTCACAACAGGACGAAATCTGGTATGCTTCGCGCATGTCTTCTACAGAGCATCCATGCAACTGTCCGCTACCTACACAATGCAATTATTGCAAAACACATAGCTCTATGTAATGAAAATGTTTAAAGTAGCTGTTACAGTGCAGTAAACACCACGGCGACTATTATCGTATTTTTTAATAACCTACTATAAACAAATGCCAAAATACTGTAATAGTGAAATATACTTACATAAGAAATGAATAACAACGAACAACCTTTCTTACGCACGATTACGATATATATTGTGCTAATTAAAATATGTTGTTACGATTATGCTTCTTGTTACAATTCGTTATCACCTGACGACGACTCAAACCACGAGTCGAAACGTAGTATGTAAGAAAAATATACTTCGTTATTGTCCGTAAAACAGTCGTGAGTTGTAATTTATTTATTTATTTATATATATTATATACAATATCCGCAATGTATAAGACTGCCGCAATGCTCAAGATTTTTCTTCCTCTGGGCCAAATCATTTTCGTGCTTGAGTGGGAGTAAAATAGCGAAAGATAAAGTTCTTGTTGATAACACAGACACACACACACTCAAAAATCGAAACCCAGAAGGTATACCCTACTACCACTGTATTTTGGGGCGCTAAAACCGATGACTATAAAAAAAATTAATTATCCAATTTTCCCTTAGCATCCCCCTACAGCTTCTGGGTTTCGATTTTTTTCTTTGTCTGCTGTGTAATTGGCATTATTTTGGTCTGTTTTCTATAAATTAGAAGCGTAAAACACCCTTGTACCGCGCGGCCCTGCAAGCTAAGCTTCCTTCTCGCCACACGCAGTGCAAGCGTCCTTGACAGCGCAACCCTTGACAATTCTCGGAACCCTCAACAATACGTTACAGTGACTATTCGAGAGTTCGGCCTCTATTCTGTCAGATACATTTTGTATTCTATCTTTCATAGAATGTAATACATCGATATTACCTTTGTGTTGGCATTTGCAAGGTGTAGCTAAAGTGGAGTGACTGAGGAATTGTTTGCGTTAGTAATTAGTGAAGCCATATTAGTAATTCGTTTTCGATTATGGGTGACAACGAAGAAAAGCAAAAGCGTGTGGGATATATGAAGGAAATTTTATCTGAAGAAGAATCAATTATACTTTCTTCTGAAAGCTATGAAGTAGAAAGTGAACAAAACATGTCTTCTAGTGATAGCTCTCATGTTCTTCTGTTCATGTTTATAGTTTATAAATAAATCCTATTTAAAAGGAGAAAAAATATATTCTTAAAACAAAATCCAATTGTTTCATTTTAAGTTCATTTATATTATTAGAATATCTCTTTCCCTTCCACACTTGACACAATCCTATAACACCTGGTCTACAGATTCTTGTCCTCCTTTACATCGATATGTTCCCGTGCGCTTTACACCAACCTTCAGCAAGTATGCATTGACTTGTCCGTTTCCTATTAAAATCTCTAGGGTTTCTCTCTTCGGAAGGAACCACCGGTTATTCTTTACTCCATATGTAACATCATTTATGAATGCGTACGTTTGTCGTCCTCGTCTCATTCTCTCGTCGCAATTGCCAACTTAAATTCCTTTTTTTATTTCAATCTTCCTTTAATAATTTTTATCCCCCCCACTGCATATCTAAATTATCTATCATAGCTTTTCCGCATATCTAAATTACCCATCATAACTTTTCCATCTTTGTCGATAGATTGGGCCACATCCAGAAGCGTGGCAGAACATATTTTCTTTTCCTCCAGACATTTTTCAATTATATCAGTTATTCGATGTACTTGATCGACTGTAGCATGTTTGTTTCTGAATCCAAACTGGTGGTCAGGAACATGTCGTTTCTCCTCTATTATTTTCTTGATTCTCCTCAAAAGCAATTTTTCACATAATTTCGATATTGTAGACAATAGAGATATGAGTATGTATGATTTTATTTCGTTTACAGTTTTCGTATTTCGTTTACAGTTTTCTTATTTCGTTTACAGTTTTGCCTGGTTTGTGAATCATGATTTGTTCTGCAGTTTTCCAAAGAATATGGACATGCTTTAATCTAAAAATTGCCCAAGAACCACATTCTTTTCTAATGGGTGGTATTTGTTTGATTGGTCTATTGAGCCTTTTAGTAAGTTTCCAAAGTGAGTACTATGTGCTTTCTCATCAGTAAATTCACTTAAATAGTTGGCCATTGATTAATTTTTAATTTTCTGAATTTCCCTTTTCAATTGTTGGGATAGATTATTGAGCTTATTTTTATTTTCTCTTGTACTGGACTTTTGCCATTGTTTTCTGGATTTCTCTTTTCTTTTACCATATCACGTATTTCTTTGGGATAATTAAATCCAGTTGTCTTTCTTCTTATTTCAGGTGTATTATTCCTGACAGATTGTTGTCTAACATGAGCTTTTCAGATTCTAACTCTAGTTGCTCTATTATTTTGATACAAATGTTCAGCTCTACCCTCCCGCTGAGTTCTATCTGAAAGCTTTCTCAATCAGCACCTTCATTAGTTAATGTCAGTTTTGGTTGTTTAGTTATTATGATATTACTGAGGGTAAGCAGGATAGGAGAGTGATCTGATGTTGGTCCCTCTCCTTCTTCTATTTCAATATAATATATTGCAATCTGTCTAGATATAAAGAAATCCAGAAGATCAGTATTTTTTTCTATCAGTTGGCCAGTAGGTGGGTATGTCAATGGAATTCCACTTTCCATTTGTTGCAGTTATTGCTTTGTAGGTTCTTTATCTTTTTTGTTGTCAAACGTGAGTGCTTGGCATTTAAGTCGCCTCCAACAATGAATTTTTCTCCCAACGCTTGAAAGAAGTGCGTGTATTCGTCTTTTTGTATCCTATGTCTTGGCGGCGAATACAAGGCTGCTACAGTTAATTCATATTTTTCTGTTTTAATATTCACACTTGCAGCTTGTATTTTGTCCATTTCATATTTTTCTCTTTCACAAGGTATTATATTGTTTTAATTATAATTGCTGCACCTCCTCTTGTCGAATTTTGTGGATGTAATGCATGATAAACTTCATATTCCTTAATTTTGATATACATCTGATTTGTAAAGTGTGTTTCCGAAATCAAACATATATCGATATGTTGGGTTTCCAATGTTAATTTTAACTCATGTTGATGTTGTAGAAGTCCCTTTGCATTCCACTGGAGGATTCTTTGATTACAATACCGGTTCTGTTGTTTTTCCAATTTGATGAGTCTATCAAAAATATTTTTGTTTAACTTTTCTTGTTTTTGCTATTGTTGTTCCATTTGATGCATCATTTCTTGCAACATCACTGCTATATCATCAATATTCTCAATTTGTTGAGATCCATTTACCATTTGAGCATACGATACATTCGCCTGCGCTTGCTTAGGTTCACTGTGATATTTGTAGATTCATATCTTCTTCCTTTTTCTGGTAATTTCATTATTAGTAGCTTTGTTTCTCATTTCTTGCAACGCTATTGCTGTACTACATCCTCTGTAATTAGCTGGTTATGCCTCCCCACAATGTATGCACTTAGCTTGAGTGTTTGGGGCAATCTCTTGTATGATGTTTCCCTGCACATTTAACGCATCTTGATTCCCTTCCACAGTATTTTTGGGTATGGCCATATTCTTGACAATTTTTACATTGAGGTATAAGTTTAGGTTTTTTCAATATCTCAATAGTCACCCGCATATGCATTATTTCTTTAATTTCATATATTCTCTTGATGTCTTCATCCTTACTAAAAGTTAGTACGAACAAAGCTAATGGAGTCTTATCTTTTCTTTTAAAGATCTAATGGACTTCTAATATTTTTAATCCTTTTTTTGTCAATTCAAGTTTTACAAGTTCTGGTTTACACGTTTGATGTAAGTGCCTTACAACCACTTTGGTTGGTCTAGTTCGTTTATCCTCAAACGAATACCACTCCAGTTTCATGTTTTTCACAACTTGTGTTAGGTTCCTATATCCACTTTCATCCTTAGTGTGTAATTTGACATTTCCTCCAGCAGGCATGGTAGCCTGGAATTCTATTCCGTCTCTTAACAGCATGTCCGTTAAGTTTTCATAATTGTTTAGTTTAGTGATAATCACTGGTGGCGGTTTTTTTCTTTATTTGAAAATTGTTTTGTGTTATCTGTGCTGCATGACGACACGCTACGTGTCCCACCTCCGTCGTTGCCTCCACCACCACCTACACAACTGGGGCTCTCCCCCGTCCTCGTGTGCCTTCACCACCACCCTCTGTCCACACCTTTCTTTCACCAGCCCCGTAAAAATATGCCACGCTTACTCGCTTCCCATATCGGACACTTGCGTGCCTCTATAATAGCACCTTAATCCAAATGTTCGCGATTGATTTGCGAAGATACTTATTTTATTCTCATGCAATCAATTACGAAAAAAGTTCCTTTTTTAATTTATTTTTTCTTTTCCAACCGGAAGGCTGTTGGAATACCGTCCCTATAGTTATCACAAGCTTACAAACCCGGCGTTGCCCGAAATTTTTCTTAAACTAATCTTATTCCCTCAGAAACAAAATCTATCTACAATGAAAGATCAAAATATTTTGACTCACTGGCTTTTAAAAACATGTACAGCATCCTAATTTTTTAAATTCATAATAATACTGATTTAATACAAAACTTTTGTAATTTTCGCTTCAGAGAAATGACGCGGCTGCACTATTTCATTAAAATTCTTGTAAACTCTAAACAATTTGTTGAAATTTTAGATTTAAGAACGCTTTTTATCTTTGTTAAATGCACAAAACAAATAATCCATTAAATTTGATGATTATTAATTTTTTCCTTCTTAAATTATTCTCTCCAACTGTAGTATTTCACACTTCTATTTTTAATAATGTTTTATCGATAATTTAGGTTAATTTTTGCAGGTAGAAATATGCTGTCGCGGACTTTTTTGCAGAACTCTTTGAGGCAAACAATACTGTCATTCACAATTGTCATCTATCTCTAACCGTTCAGGCAGCGTAAGCAAATATAGCTTTATTTTTTTCCGATTTTATCGACATTTAATTTCATAACACATTACAATCGTTCTTATCACATATTTAAAAAATAAAAGTTAGCCTATGTTCATCCTAGAAGTCTGAACTATCTTCTTGCCAAATTTCATTACGATAGGTTCAGTGGTTTAGTCGTGATCAGGTAGCAAACAGACAGACACGCTTTCGCGTTACGCATTTATGTAAAACTAACTGATTACCCGGCGTTGTTCTCGTTTTTTTACCTTAGACTAACTTTTTTTTACTCAAGAAAAAATAAAATCCAACTATATTGTAAGATAAAAATACGTTTACTGTTTTTTTAAACATATACAGCACCCTAAATTTTTCAAATTCATTATAATGCAAATATAATACACGTGACTGTATGCACTACACCATCTTGCGGGAGACGCGTCAGTCGAATTTTCACTTCCAAGGCATGACGCGGCTGAACCATTTCTTTAAAATTCTTGTAAAATCTAAACTATTCGTCGAAATTATATGATTTAAAGACATTTTTTATCTTTTTTAAATGCACAAAACAAATAATGCGTTCAATATAATGGGGATTGATCTTTTCCTTCTTAAATTATTCTCTTAATTTGAAGTATTTTAATACTCCTATTTTAATAACATTTTTTCGATAATGTAGGGCCTTTGTAGATAGACATATGATGTCACGGACTTATTTGTAAAACTCTTTGAGGCGAACAATATTGCTATGCGTACTTGTCACTTATATCTAATCGTTTAGGCAGCGTAAGTGAATGTGGCTGTTTTTTTACCCCGATTTCATCTACATTTATCCTCAACATCATTTTCTACCTTTCTTTTCACACATTTAAAAAATAAAAGTTAGCCTAAGATCATCCTGGACATATAAACTATCTCCTTGCTAAATTTCATCGCGATCGGTTCTGTGGGTTAGTCGTGATTAAGTAACAAACAGACAGTCACGCTTTCGCATTACGCATTTATATATTACTCGTAGTATGGATTATAAGGTATTTTGGCGGTATTTTGGTTTGTTCATGTCAGTTTTATAGTGAGACCAGTCATATGGTAGCTTGGCGGGTAAAAAATGTTGAAGCTTCATCTGAATCATTTCTTATGTAATCTGGGGTGCTGAATTCTATTTTCAACTTTGTCACCTCGTAAACCCTGTGCGTTTTGAGAAAAAGTCGAGAACCTCAAAAAAACGCCTTTTTTAGTTTTTTGTTTATAACTGGAAAAGTACACATTTCTAGGGAAAAGTATACGTATGCAAACATTATGTACACTACCGATAACATAAAAGGGCCCATTTATTTTTCTAAGTCCCACGCTCTTACCAGTTTTGGATCTGTTAGGTTTGCAACGAATCCCTCCTTTTGCTTTTCCTTCGAGAGGGGAAGTTTCATTCGACCAATCGTAGGTCTATTTGAAACGGCGCTCATATTTGGAAGACATCGTGCGGCGGGTAAATCGTAACGAGATAAAATGTTTAATTACACCGCTATTAAAGAAATATTTTGTATTTTTTTATTATACACATTTTGGACTTCTATAACAAAAATATTCTGTATATTCTTGACGTCAATAAACTTTACCATTCTCTATATTTAAACGACATCTCGAGATTCGTTGTCTCGCAAGGTCTTCATAGGCAACGTAAAAGATATTACAGTTTCAGTAAAAATGGTTTGCGTAATACTGTGATAAAATATAGTTTTTAACAGAATTTGAATATAATTGCAAGATATCGTATGGAATTGGTATAATTCGAATCACAAATTACTTATAAATATTCCTATAATTTCTTATATTTATACAGTGAAGTAAAGAAATCAAATCTCATTGCCTACAAATGATGTGTATTGTCGAAAGTAATTTCACATAATTTGCGATTCTCTTAAGTTTTTCATATATGTGAAAAGGAATTAAATAAATATAGAAAACGTTTGTCTCAAATATGAACTAATAACACAAAAGTTTAATTCTCGAGTTATAAATAATATAAAACTACTTAAGGAACAAATAAATTACATCTTCTAGTGACATATTTATCCACGATATAACAATTTGGTAGTAATCGTGCAACCTAAAAAAATAATCAGAGATCAATAATATGAAAACCTCGTTGACGATTTTTTTTACAATTGAAATACTTTATATAGTCTACATACTTAACTCACTCCTCATTTATAATGTTAGTAATTCAGTATTATTTATTGATTTCCAGAGCAGGGAACGAACATTGTCATTTAGAAACATTCTTTGCGGGTATATAACTTTTTACGAAGCAACATGGATGTTACATTTGTGAAGATAAACGTATTAGTCAGACATTCAGTATAATATTTACAGTAAATTTAAATCGAGCGAGGCAGTTAACATGATCTTATTTAGTTTTATATGTTGTTATTGTAACTTGTAGTTCGCCGTATTCCTGATTCAGTGTCATATTCTAAGGACTTGTAATTTTAAATCTAGAAATCTTCTCCAATTAATGTAACATTTTGCCGTCAATTCAACAGAGAATTTCATATTTTCAGAAAGTGTTCAACAAATATGGGATATTATACGAAATATGTTTTTTCATTGTAATATTTATGTTACTTATGCATAATATTTTAATGGCGTTGTACTTTTTACTGGTTGTAAAATTAGAAATTTAAATCGCTGAAATTTTCCTCTCGGACAAACGACGAAGGTGCCAATGACATGTAATTTTGTTTAACAAATAGAAGAAACTTTTATATTTGATTGTCAAATGATAGGGCAGGAACAACGAAGAGATTTCTAATGAAACTCGCGGAGAGGAATACATTTTAGCTTTAAGTTAGTGTAATATGCATTATGACTCTGAAAGGCTGAACCTTCACAACATCTAGGGTTTTCTTTTATTCCTTTTTAATGTTTGTAGAAAAAATAAATTTATCTACAATAATGTAGTGTCATTGGCACTTTCGTCGTTTGTCCGAGAGGAAAATTTCAGCGATCTAAATTTCTAATTTTACAGCCAGTAAAAAGTAGAACGCCATTAAAATATTATGCATAAGTAACATAAATATTACAATGAAATTTCAGGTCAAGAAATAACAATATCAAAATGTTACTAAACGTTCTTTGTTTACTGAAATATTACACAGAATTTAGTTAATTTTAAGATAAACATAAAGTAGGAAATCAGAAAAGCAAAAAATTTGAAATAAATACTCTTAAGCTACTAGACGGCTAAAAGTATGCCGTAGTAGTAATCACATATGAACGGCCCATTACCTTCATAGATGGAGCAGTCCTCGTGCCAGAGTTGCTCACAATCAGAATAACTCACTCTTCTGAATAAATTAATAAAAACATATTAAGATAATTCATTATTTTACGAAGCAAAAATAACAAATAGAAATATGTTATTTTATTTGACGAACATGGCTTAACGAATAACTGGTTGTTCTTTTCTTCGATTCATATTCGTCGTAAGTAAATGATGAATAAAAAGTAATCCTTTTATTCAACCACTAAATGACGAATAGAAAGTTATTCTTTTATTCGACTGACATTTCAGGACGAATAAAAAGTTATTCTTTCAATTAACTCTCATTGAATGATGAACAAAATGTTATTTTATTCGACTAACACTGAATGATGAATAACAGGTTTACCAAATATTAAAAATATTAAAAAATATTTTAAATTAAACGTGTCGACAATTTTGGTATTGACGGTTGGTACTGTAAATATGTAATCAGTTGAACTGGGTACATTAATCCAACAATAACACCGTAAGATGGCTCCTGGGTTCGATGCGATAAAATATGACATGCTGATACGAACGTAACCATTATGAAAATGTAAGAAGATAATATACTACTGTATAAAAAATGAATACATATAAATAATTTCCCAATTCAATGCAAAATAAGGGAATTAAATATTTTTATATGAATACACAGAGAAATGAGAGGTTATAGAGTTCTGGAAGAAAGATAATCCTTGCGATGCTTCCGTTACATGCATAAGGTGTGAGTGTGTAACGAAGTAGAGATGTATTGTGAACATGAAGATAAAGGGATAGTATGAAGGGATATGAAGATAAAATCTGTCAATAAAAGGCGACGGGACAAAATGCGTAAATTTTGAGAGATAAGGAGAGAGTAATCCTAACGTATTGAGTAAATTGTGTCCAGATAATAGAAACTTACAGCGGAACATTACAAATAATGTAGATTTTGGCTATTAAAGTACATCAACTGAACATTCAACGGAGTAAAACACGACCGAAGTAACTAAAATATATATATATGCGACGAAAAAGGTTTAGATGTGGCTTGCATACAATAAATATAAAGCAACATGGGAAAACCATGTTATATATCGGTACAGAGTATAGTAGTCTACAAGAAGATTCCCTGGACTGTGTTTCTAAACTATACACAAACGAGAGTACTGGTTCTTGATGAATACATCCCCATTCTACGGTAATATATGGGAAAGATAACGAAGAATTTGTGCTGATAAATATGTATTACCAATATTCTACGGGTATAAAGGCAAGTATGGATATAATTGAGAAAACCATGAAAGAAATGGGGAGGAAAGACGAGGTGATTTGTATGGTATGTGTCGATTGCGAATAAGTGATAGGGTGACGAATAAACGAGGGCGGGCATTGGAAAAATAAATATTGGACAATGATTTGCTGCTAACAAATATATATGTACAAAAAACATATGATCACTCGATGTATCAGTAATAGACTTGACAATAACGAATAAATGCGAGATTTTGAGATAGAAGGGTGGAAATTTTGGGAATGAAGTACAGAACGTGCGGCGATACAGTTCTGTATGACGGAGAAAGGGAAAAATCGGAAAATGGATTATGGCAAGACGGATGAGTGAAGAATAACAAGAATTAATTGATTAAAGTAATATAGGAGGAAAGTAATATGGCAGATGAGGGAACGAAGATGGTAGAGATAGGGAACAATCTATACTTGAAATTCAACTCAGTATACTTAAGGAATGCAGAGGTGGAATTAAAGTTGCGAAAGGAATTATCTAAAAGGAGTCAAAAAAGTTTGAATGAGGCAGAATTGTTGAGAAGGTATATAGATAAACAAAGAGAATTAAATATAGCTGTGAAGGAGGCGAAGAAGAAGGGTTGCGAAAATTTTATAATGAAAAACATGTGGGGAACTCCGATTCAAATGAGTAGAGAATATGACGATGGAGATATGGAGTAGTAATATGGGCAAGGGAAGACGTCTATAAACATGGAAAGAGATAGGAGGTAGAATACTGAGAATGTTAAATGGAGATGATGTAGATGAAGACTGAGAGGAAGTGAGCTATGGAAGAGATGAAAGAAGAGAAAATTAAGTGGCCCTAACTGAATTGAGGAAATTTGTAAAGGAGCTAAGGGAAAAAATGTACCAACCAATGACGGGAATACCTATGAAACATCAAGATCACTATAGAGTTTTATGGGAATCGCTTGTTCAAATAATATAATATTTCTACAAAACAGAGATATATGGAAAGTGCAGATGCATGGAAAGTTATGTATTATCATGTGACGAGAGACCCAAGCAAACCAGAGTCGTATAGATCAATATCTCTGGTGCCCTCCTATGGAAAGATATTTCATAAATTAATTACAAATGCTAATGGATTATTTCGAAAGGTAAGGAAAGTTGGACAATAGACAGTATGAATTAAGAAAGAGAAGGACACGGAAGATGCTGTACTTCGACTGTTCAATGAATTGAATACACGAAAGAAATGATAATCTTTCTGGAAATCAGAGGAGCATTCGATAATGCATAGCAATATTACAAACAATGAGGAATATGGGGGTTCCGAAAAACATTTATGATAAATTTCGATCTTATTTAAGCAGGATCTTTGACGTACCAAGATATGTCGCTTGCTTAGATAAGATCGAAATTTATCATAAATGTTTTTCGGAGCCCCCATATTCCTCATTGTTTGTAATATTGCTATGCATTATCGAATGCTCCTCTGATTTCCAGAAAGATTATCATTTCTTTCGTGTATTCAATTCATTGAACAGTCGAAGTACAGCATCTTCCGTGTCACTTGCTCATTCTCGCGGACAGCCTTTAGTCGCTCAAAGACTAAAGGCTGTCCGCGAGAATGAGCAAGTGAACCGTTATTAACGAATTTAACAATGGATCGCGAACTGAAAATGTCATGTACGTGGATGATTTGATAAGTGAGTCATCATAGAAGAAGGCAGTCGAAGGGAATTGGTAAACAGGGTAAACAATAAAAGAAGTGGAAAAGTGCTTTGAAAAAATGGGACTACAAATGTCACCAGAAAAAAATACGAGTTACATGCTTTGTAAATCCTTAAAAAAAGAGAAAAGGCCCGACGATAATGAATAAATGAACAGAAAATGCAAGTGGTAAAGAAAATTAAATATCTTCAATTGATGAGAAGTTAATATTTCAACGATCATGTAAATTATGCAATACGTAGAGCTAAGTAACGTATAATGACATGTTGCGAGTAATACTCAGTATGTACAACAATTATATTAAGGAGGCGATGACATTAAACAAAGGGGCTGTGAGACATATTTTGATACAAAGAGTACTGGGTCACAAGATTGTATACCAACACGTAGAAAGGAAGTTCACATATATTTAAAAGGCCTCTTGAAAATAGCTGGTGCAAATGGCTACCCTAGAAGTAATAAATAGAATAATGCTCACAGATCTCTACGTACAGAAGATGAAGTTCAATAGGGTACTGCGTAAGGAAAGGAAACATAGTTAAATGGTTAATAAATATATACACATGATATTGGAGAAAAGCGAGGAATTAAGACGCAAAACAATGGGTTAGGAAGGAATTAATGAAAGGGTGGTAACTTTCATGGGACAATGAGATGAGATGGCAATTGACCAAGAAGTACATACCGGACTGACATACCGAATGAAGAACAGAAAGTTTTTTAATCCGTATAGGAATTAATAGAGTTTAATACGCGACATTGTAATTTTGACTTATATTTGAATATGAATGCCATGAGGTGCATATGAAATTACGGTGATAAAAATGAAATTCATATACTCTGGGAATGTGTTCTCCCTGTAAAAGACAGAGAAATATTTTTGAAGAGTGATAATGAAACGCAACTACTTAATATAGAGGACACAAGCATATTCATAAAAGAGAAACAAGTAAATATTTGAGATATTACCACAATACATGAAAGAAATAGTGATGATTCGAGACGTATACAAGAGAGATAGAAATAGACAGAAGACATGAGCGCTTGCCTTCTCGAGGAAGGGACAAAAAAGGATAAGCGGCAAAGAAAACGACAAAAAACTAATAAAAGAGATATAATAAAAACGAGCTTGTTGAATTGAACACTGTTGTAGACAAGGAGATTTAGATAACTGAAATTGGCATAAGATTTGTATCATAGTGAACAAGATGAAAATAAATCATATTACTTGTTTTCTGAATAAATAAATTGTAATAACGTGATGCATAATCTGCATTTAAGACTTAAATATAACATTTATTTTATCATTATATAAATTAATTAACTTACTTTTACGTGTTCGTCACCTTTGGAACTGGCCCGCAAGTAGTACCACTTATGGTACTATTATACATCACACTAATGGATTAGTTATCTTAATCAACAAAGAATTTCTAATCCCCAGTATATTATAGAGTGACACCAACACACAACTACACTTCAAAACGAGCGATAATTTGGACACCATATCTCCTAGATATGAAATTTTTAATAATACCGATAGAATACAACTTCGTTCGAGGATATACTGACATGTAACGACTGGTAGGTCAACTAATACGAGAATAGAAAAAAGTGCCCCCTAAGAGCACGGTTTACAGTTGGCTCACCCACTTTATGTAATTATTTATGTTTTATGAAATTTAACGAAATCACTGAACTAGTAAGTTTTTTTAGACGATGAATGAATTTCTTTGTCAGTTCGAACCTCTTTTTTCAAGTTTTTCTTGTTGTTTTAACATGTAAGGAATGAGTCGGAGTGGATAATGTTTCGTCATTTCAAGGTTCTTGGTAAAAGGGAATGAGTTCAAATGATAGTGTTTTTCAAAATTTTAATACTATTTCATAAATATTATTGTTATTTAATATAGTAAGTAAAGTAAAATGTTTTGTTTACGTTTTTAACGAATGTTACTATTTTTGGGAGTATATACTTGAACCAATTTTTTATTTTTCATTTATAAACTGAAATAACTATGGAACGTGCAATAATAATGCTTTACCAGTTTTTATCAAGAAATAAAAGAAATTGAAAGGGCGAGGATTTGGAAAATATGTGGGTTTTTTTCATCATTTTACATTCGTAGCGAATAATTTTACAACCTACAAGCCAAGCTGTTTTTTGCAACATTGTTTTACACTGTTTTTGCAACATATTCAAATTTTTCCTTTTTTGAAAAGACGGGGATTAAAATAACAAATATTATATTCGCAATCCAACGAATAAAAATGAAAAATATTCGTAAAATTCGCACTTTGTTAAGAGCGGACATTTGCTCTCTATACAAGTCCGTTTCATGACGGAAAAAAAGTCTTCAAAATTCTCAAAGACGGGAAACCAATATATATATATATATATATAT
>NNCF01131434.1:23923-100803 GCA_002313205.1 Laupala kohalensis | reverse complement strand
ATATATATATTAGACATTAATTATGCTTCTACACGTCATTTAGAAAATTTAGGGAAGAATTGATTCTTAAAGAGACATCCTATTTTCATTATTTTCTCTCTCCCGAATTATATTACGCGTCAAATCACATTCCCGTCCATTTCTACGCAAAATCCAAAAAACCATAAAATTAGGATAGGGAGGGGATTTTAACAAAAATTACATTCGTTTTCTGTGAAGCATATAAAATCAAATATCAAAATTTGTTATTGGTGATTAGGCAGGGGTCTAGCAATGGACAAAATTCGTTCAACGGGATTTTCTTTCAATTTTAGAAATCTTGGTCGACCCGAGGAGCAGTGCCTAGCGTACTCGCCTTCTTCCGCTGGTGACACTGGTTCATACCCTCTCTGATGCACGTAGGAATCGCGGTGGAGGGCGAAGCGGGGTTTGCGGTAGATTTTCTCGGAGTCTCCCTGTTTCCCCTGCCTTTAAATTTTCACCTGCAATATCAGTACAGTCAAAATAGTCTCAAAGAACTTTGATTCTAATATTTGGAACATGAACGTGAGAATATATTATATTTATACATGTAATACATGAATATGTGAATATAATACATTTTTTATGAAATTGGTCTGTTCCAAAGACTAAATCCTTATGTATTTTGAGGTGCTGAATTCGAATCGGGGGCAGAATTGCTCCATGCCACATTAATGCCACTCGAGGAAGAAAATAATGTAAAACATAAAACAATTTAAAAATTCACAGTTATGATAAATTGACAAAATGACTATTATTATTCTTCAAATAAATTTATAAATAATATAAAATAATTCAATTGTTTTAGACATTTTAATAACTGCGAAAGAGCATTGCTCTATTTTTTGTAGGCGTGTTGTTTCATTAGTGTTCGTTATAATGATCTCCAAATTACTTACAAATTATTATTGACAAACAAATATGACCTTACCCACCAATGTTAACGAGATTATTTGTGGTATTGTCTCACACATAAAATACTCCTAAAACTCTCTCTCCTAACACTGAAAACGTTTTACTTTATATATGTTACGTTTTCTGAGTTTGTATGAACGTTTTTCTGCTCTTATTGAGTATAAAATATTTATTCACAAATCTGCCATTCTATATCTTCAAAAGTTATGACACCGTAGTATGAAGTAGGCTGTCGGAACAAATCAATGAAAATCAACGAAATTGTATGTGTAGTTCTTTTCAAATAAAATGAATGTGAATGGAAAACAAATAAAACTCGGGATATATAAGTTTATTTTCACGGTAACACACCATTTTATCGCATTGTCACATTATTCATAAAAATTACTTAATATATAGTTCCAAAAGCGTAGTTGACCACTTAGTTTGGATCATATCTCTATGTCCATTAAAACGACTCAAATGCTTTTTCCTTTATCAGAAGAATCTTGATGTTATAACATACCAGGAGGTATTTTAAACAATATTCTGCCAGCGCGAGACACATAAAAGCGTTCTTTCGGAAAGCACTGACAGATATTTGTGAGACAAAAACCATTCCCAAGAAGCATTAACGGAGTTGCCAGTTTCAAAATGAAATATTTTGTAAAAGGACCAAGTTTCATTAGTATCTTAGATGCTATAAAACCTATAATCGTCATGTCTAAATTATTAGGTCTGGTTCCGAAGCAATTTAAATTACCAAACGAAGTCATTTCTCAGAGGATGAAATTTGGTGATTACATTTACCCTTCATTCATTGGATTATTCATCGTGGGAATCCAAATTTACAACTTGGTCGAGAGATTTAAAGAATATAATTGACCATAAAGATATTGATAATGACATTAACCATAAAGATATTATTTACTTTAACTGAATCGATTCAAAATATATTTGTTCTGTCTTCATTATTCTTGAACCTCTTACCGTAAGAAAAAATTCTGAAATTTTTATTTTATTTCACCATTTTCAGGAAAATATAGTTCTCCAAACCAAAGAAACTTAACAAATTTGTTTCAAAATTTCTTCTGATTCAATTATTAGTTGTGATCTTAATTTTGAGTTTATTTTATTCCTTCTTTGTTTTTGACGAAGGAAGTCGTATTGGAACATTTTTCACATTATTTCAAATATATCGTGAAACTCTGTCATACGCTATTAATATTCAATATGTGGATTACCTTCTCATAGTAACAAAATATTTCAGTATTTTAAACAATACCTTAAACAAAATGGTCCCTCCTGAGCTAATCCAAATAAAGAAGAACCGAGCCCAAGTGACTAAAATTGATCCAAGACACTTGGAACGGATAAGAAAATCATATTTATCTCTGTGTTATGCCATGAGAGTAATCATTTCCATTTATGGATTACCAATATTGATTTTGTTCCTGTACATTTTCCTGGCAATGATTACGAATATTTCATCCGTAGTAATTTGGTCTCCTTTGTGCCACAAAGCAGGTGAGTTAAATATATTTACGTATAATTTCAAATGTGCCTTACGAGGAGATAGAAATTAAGACATTATTGAATTTTTATCTCCTAATGCAGGAGGAATCTAAATGAGTCATCTTTAAAGCTACAAAATATCTCGGTTTTGGAAAATGAATAAGTTTTCAATAACGACCAAAAACCAGAGACCCGTCATTTAAAATTCGTGCATTTCCAAATCATCAGAGTTGTCCAACAAGTAGTAAGCTGCGAATTTGTAAAGAAGCGACAAAATATACTTTCTTCAAATCCTCTAGAACAAAATCTTAGCTAACATATACTTCAAGAAACCTTAATCATTGTTTTTATTACGTATACTACAGAAATATGTCTATCAATTTATAAAAGAGAAATAATATTGTTGCACCATTACTACACATGCAATATTTAGTTCCCAACAAGATAATGCAAGATAAATAACAGTTAAGTCGTTAAGCCGAAATATTCATTTTCACTCTATACATGGAATTCTCCACCATGTGGGTTAAATTCCGTTATATTGTCGTTTTTCCAAAGAATTCGAAAAGTGATACTCAGAATGTTTTTAATGAAAAACTTATACAATATTTTGTATATTTTTATGAGTCAGAGTCTCTTGCTCAATGTGCCAGTTGGCAGTGCCGCGGCTCACCACCTACGAATGTTGCTGGAACAGATGCGGGTCACGGTACAGAAGATCTCCATGACCAAGCTTATAAGAAGAAAATGAAATTAAATTAAATGGGACTGTGTGTGCTGCCTAATGAGCAGATAGATTGGGAAGCTAGAGCAAACACACAATAAGAGAATTGGAAAGATAATTTTAGATTCTAGGAGATACTAATGATGAAATCATTTAAGTAGATGTTAAAAAATTTCCTTGTTACAGGTTGGTATTATCAAATCACATAAAAGTTTTAGGTGGCATTTTCACAGAATTTATCATGTCACTTTCGTTTCTTTAAGTGTGCAAGTATGAAATTTCTTTGCTAAAAAAGTAAAAGAAATGGGTTTGTGGGGCAGCTGATAAAATTTCAAAGGCATCTACTCCAGTGTATTTACACCAGAGATACGAGTATGAGTCAGATATCATTTCACCGGATATTCATCTTGTCAATTTATTTTGCCTCAGAAACTGTAAAAGAAAAATAATATATAATAGAAGTGTACATATAATGAAAATATTTCTTTAATCTCACCCCAATTTCCTGCTTCTCAAGAATAAGATACGACGAGTATTAATTTTCAATCCTATCCTCCAGCTCTGTCCGCAGCTGCGTGGTCTGCCCTGAACTTCACCCAACTCCTGGCAGTCACCAAGCAGCTGAAGCCGCTCGAGGAGCCGCTTTACCAGCAGCGCGTCTCTTGCTCAATGTGCCAGTTGGCAGTGCCGCGGCTCACCACCTACGAATGTTGCTGGAACAGATGCGGGTCACGGTTCCCGAACTCTCCGCCGCAGGAATGTTCATCCTCAATCTGCGTGTCGTCGCCACATTCCTCGGAGCGACAACCACGTATCTCGCAGTTGCCTTGCAGTACACTTGATGGTAGTACACGCCGTTGACAACAACGAATCGGCAACACAGTTGTGATCTACATCTTGTTGCTTACAGCTACAAATAGCGTCCCACTAGAATGTCCCGGAACAGAACTGAGGAAATGGCGGGCGAATCAGTGTTATTCACTGAACATAAAACATTCAGTTCATCACACAAGAAAATACTGAGTTGCAAAGATGTATTTACACGACGCAGACCCGTCTTTCAGCGGCACTTACGCCGACTTACAGGTCGTGACATTTGACTACTGTGTGGGATGATTTTTTATGCTGAAGCAAAGCACACCGCTCGTACCCGATAACTATTCCCTTATCTCGTTTGCCCAGAAAACTAATGGTGCAAAACCATTACACATTCTTTCTCATATACATTTCTCAGTCTGCACTAGAGAGTGACATTAAAGAATTCGAGTAAGAGGGTTATTTATGGGATGACTCTATATTTTGGTCTTCATGTTCCTAATAAAGAGTTTTTCAACATGCTATATTAACGTCGTCTTCATGTTATTCCATTCAAAAAGTTTATTATAGAGATACCTTCATTACTATTTGCATAAAAGAATGTCTAATTTATAAATCCCGACTTTTGGGTTTTGGTGGTGATTATCTCAGTATAATTTATATTCTATTCCAATAATATTAATCAATGTAAAGATAACTACGATATTAACACGAGAACCAAGCAAGCAGAACATCAATAATATTTTATAATTTAGTTAAAAAGTAAGAAAGAAAATTCTTTGAGATATAAAATGCAAATTTCTATTCAATAAAAATCAAATATATGATAAATTTTGGTTAAAGAACGATGCTTTGACCTATTTTCTCTTGTATTTCGTAACGCTCCTCATATATCTTGTTTAAGACTTCTGTGAATGTTATAAATATTTTATTTAAATGAAGTTTACTTATAACGTTTGAAACAGTAATATAACAATGAATTATAGAAGAAACAAAAAATATTATTCATTATACGTTACCTACAAAACAAAAAACACGATGCCTAGCACATACTTCAAACATCATCTGCATTCATACAAAGTATTCTACTCACGTATCAAATCATATGCATCAACATATAAATATAACACACAACATCCACAAAAAGGTCATTCCGCATCAAATCAACTCTATTTTAATAGATTTTTTACATCACATTTTGATAAAAATTTGTGGGGAGGTAACCATCATGTAATTTAAGAACAGTAACCAGTATTGTTGTAAAATTACCACCCGTTTGGAAGTAACAACAATATATAGTTTAAACAAAACGCTTCAAAACAGCTCTACACAAAACATTTGAATTGCCCTGGAAGCTCTCCTAATTGAGATAGAGACCTCGCAGTGGTGTCATTTTACAGCTCGTTCAATGATCTTTACAACGATATGCTAAGAACATAGGTTATGGAGACAAAAAATTAACTTGTTAAAAATCAAACACTGGATTTTTGGTTAAGTTGAAGGTTATCAGCCATGTCAGTATTCAAAGACAGGTTGTATCACAAGTTGGCAAACAAAACAAACGAATTATCAATAGAATTCTTACAGTAAGCCCGATACTCCACCCAGGATCAAAAAAGTTCAGTCAACCAACATTCAATATACGTGGATCCATAATCTACATTAAACAATTGTCAGAAGAGCTAAAGAATGTTTTGCAACATGATCAACTCAAGATTATCTTTAGCAATTCCAGAAATGTGGGTAATGTTCTATTTAGTAAGTTAAAAACCAACACAGAGAAGAATAAATTGAGTGGATTAGTTCACATGGTGCCATGTGGTGGGTGTGACTACATCGGACACACTAATCAATATTTAAAACGGAGATTATCTCAGCACGAGACAGACATCAGACGTGATCAATTCCATTGTGCCTTGGCTCAACAATCAGCTGAAACTTCGTGTAAATTCAATTTCCTTGAAATAAAAATACTTGATAGGAGAAAAAACTGAAAAAAAGAAATACTAAAAAAATCTTAGCACATTATTAAACATGGATCCACTGTAAACAAAAAGACTGATACCGAAAAATTAGTTGAATTTATATAAATTTGTTATTGGAATAATAAAAAGACAGTGACAGTAAATTTGTTTGTTTTTAGAGAGTCAAATCAGTACTCCTTTCATTGTACTCCCCCCTCTCTTGTGTTGAGCATCTTAACTTGTTCATGATAATATCGTATGTTCTGAATAATTCTAACAGAATTCTTGTACATATATTGTGACTTGACAATATGTTTCTCTACAAACTACTGCCAAAAAGAAATATCACTGATTATCGCGGGGTCGAGAGGAACCTTCGGTCATAAGAGCGGAGGAAACCGGCTAGTCTCTGAGGCAGGAACACGTAGCAACAATCAAATTATTTATTACTCAAAAACAAAACAAAATTAAATCCAACTCAGATAACAAAAAACGTTCTTCCATCCGAGATTCTTTGTTCTCGGATTAAGACAGGCAGCCCAGCAGCCGCGAAGTTGGATAACGTGGTAGGCTCCTTGCAAGCGCGGGGTAGCGTGCCCGATGCCGGCGCAAACAGTCGCCTCTGTCCGGTTCACCAACGTCTTCTTACAGGCGGGGTAGAGTGCCCGGTGCCGGCGCAAACTGTCGCCTCGTTGCACCCACGTCTCGTCTAGTGTATCTCGCCGTCTCCACAGTCGTCTCGGTCGCCATCACCCTCTTCTGATTGGTGGCGCGCGGACGCGCTTCGCACCTCAGCAAGCCGCTCTCTCTCTCTCTCTCTCTGAGCGGGAAACACGATATTTGCTTATGGGAATTATGAGTTTTATCCTATGAAGTCTCAATATTCTTATGTTATGCTAACTCCTTATTGTAATTAAGTACATGTACTCATTGTCGTGTTTCATGTCATATCAGTATACATTCATGTTTGAATTGTGTTTGTAATGTTCATTGTTATGTCTTTGTACAACCGTTTATATCCTGTTGCCATGACGACTCTGTCATAAATATTACGTGTCTTCGCTCACGACATCAAATCTGTCCAGTGAATGTTTGGTCATTTCTGTTAGTGACAGACAGCGCATGTTTCTCCAGATGGCTGCTTTTTGTTACGTTTTAAATTGTACACATAATATGATAAGTTTTAATAATTAATTGTCATTAATCATTAGAAGTTTACGTAAGTACAAACGGAATCATTAATTTTGTTTCTTGGTGCATCAAGAGTAATCATTAGGTAGAATTTAGATTTTCTCGTGCATATTCTCTCACATCTTTCAAAGAAACCCTGCCCCATTTTTGCACCCAAGTTTCGTCGTCATAATTCCATAGAATTATAACATCATTTTACAATTCGTCTTTCTTGAGTTTTTTCGTATTTATTTCCATTTTAACATAATAGAGTAGTTATTGTCGAATTAATTAACCTCCAGTTGTCGTCCTAAATAATTTAACATAATTTAGAGTACTTATTGTCGAATTAATTAACCTCCAACTGTCCTATTATTTCAGCCATTTTAGTCGTCGGTTTATTTATTTAATATCACATTTGTAACTTTCGTAGTAATAAATTTATTATTATACTAACAACCTTGATTCAGTTTTAGTTGTCAGTTTTCGTGTATTCTCATTTGCTTTTGTTGTTAAGTTGCTAACCAACTCACAACAATGGACACTATCGCATTCCTCAACTCATTCAAAGCTGATCTTCAGAAGGCGCACAAAGACTGGCTACATTATATTGACACACGGATCAGTGCGCTGGAAAAGGTCAATAAGAACACGATCGGCGGTTGGACTACATTCAGGAATTCTCGTCGTCCTTCCAACTGCTATCACCCGGTTAGACCAATGAGACATGCACCATCCCAACTCTTTACTCAGAATAGGTTTAGTATGTCCGATGACATGTCCCAGTTTCCTCCCCTATCTAATCCCCTTACCCGTTTCATCCCGTCCAGTACCAAAACCCGTTCACAAACAACGCACTGGCAAGCACAGTCACCCAAATCCACGTAAAGTACTGCTACCCAGAGATGAAACCAACACTTCCATGCTTAAATCAAACGTGCTCATATTAGCTGATTCACTCGGTCGCCATATGTCCTCCGTATTGCATTTTCCCAACCAGTTGTCAGTTTCCGGTGTCTTCAAGTCAAACGCTCGTTTTCTAAAGTTATTCGAGAACTGGACACCTACACTAAAAAACTCACAGAGCGGGACATAGTAATAATCATAGGTGGGCAGAACGATATTAACTTGAGAGAGCATTCCAAAGCTTCTATACATGTACAAAAACTAAAAACGGCCTCTCAGCACAGAAACATAGTACTCTCTAGCTTGCCTCCACGTCTCAACGTTCCACAAATAAACCACGAAATTAACCTGGCAAACATCTCCCTAAAACAAAACGTGACAGACACAAAAATCCCATTTTTTGATTTGCAACCACGCCTGATTGCCAAGGACTTTACCCAGAATGATTTACATCTGAGACCGTCTGGGAAATATCATTTCGACACTCTCCTAGCTTCACATCTGACCTCACATCATCCACCTGCCCCTTTACCTACTCCAACCCCTCCTCCTGTTCTTGCGTCTTCACCTCCTCCTCCACCACCCTCTGTTCCTACCTCATCACCCCCTCCTCCTATCACCACACCCACTTCTTCCCCTATCCCCATTTTTTCACCTACTACTTCATCTCCCACGTTCTCATCAATTCCTACATTCACATTTCCTCCCGCCCCCATACACAGTTACAACTTGCGCTCAAGAGTACGATGTGGTACTCGAACATGACAATCGCGTTCGGGTGCAGTGTGCGGACTTGATCCGCGACTAGAAGTTGTACTAAACTTATTGTCAAAAAAGCAGTACAAACTGCATATGACCACGTGGAGAACAATACACTAATTTACTCTCCGGAAGCAAGCAGGGGACCATTCCATCAATTCCGATCAAGGGCCCAAAGGCAGAGGCAGATTCAAAAATTTCAGCAAAAATTCCTAGATAAGATAAAACGTTATCTGGAAGTAATGCTAATAGAATGTTCAATGTTTGTAATTTAACACAAAAAATTTATTTCAAATTACGAATTATTATCGAACTATAGATTATTTTGATTGTTGTTTATAAATAACACTATTTATTGTTTATAAATAATAAGAATTGAAATAACACTAAATTCAAGATTTATTGTTACAATAAACACGCCCCTAGACAAAGTCTATAAGAAATCCGCCTCTACCCGAAGGAAAACCGGAGCAAAACCCGGGCCAGGATGGACCCGAATTCCCCTCCACAATCTAACTTCGATTCCATTTCTCGAGAATCACTAAATCTTTGCGAAAATAAAATAATTATATTTCATCATAATTTCAAATCCTTTTCAAACAAATTGACAAACATTGAAATTCTGGTACACGAAAATGCATTCGATTTGCTATGCCACACAGAACATTGGCTTTCAACTAACAACATCAATGATACTGCTATTTCTAATTATTACTTAGCAAGTTCTTACTGTCGGCAAAATTTTAAAGGAATAAATCCCCATGGAGGTACATGTATCTACGTTCGTAATGATATTTTATCTTCTCCACTGCCAGGCTACGAGAACTTCCGCATTGATAGTGTGTTGAAATCTTTTTCAATTAATCTGACCGACACCAGTATTGCTGTTTTGTGTATTTATAGACCTCCACAATCAAATCTTCACATTTTTTTCGAAACTTCGAAATTGTTTAAAAACATATCACACATAGATCTACTAAATCTATCGTTATATGTGGCGATTTCAACATCGATTTCCTGAGTACATCCGACTGTGCACATTCAATAATTAATCGATTCAAGAATCTTTTCGACTCCTTCAACCTTATTACTACGATAAACGACCCCACCCGCCTCACCGGTTCATCTCAAACTTTGCTAGATCAGATTATTGTCAACAATGGAATCTCGTATTTCTCTGTAGTGTTTATCGCCGAATACAGCGATCACCTTGCTCAAGTATTGATTATTAAAAATAAACTAAAACCACTTAAAATCCTTTACAAGTTTTCTAAAGAGTTAAATGTCACAAATCCATTCATATTTATAAATTATTTGCGTGAGGAAACTTGGAAAGATGTTTTCAATTGCCAAAAAAACTGACGACACATTCAATGTATTTATCTCAATATTCCTAAAACTTTACAAGTATAGCTTTCCCATAAAACGCAAGTTAATTAACATATAGAAATACAATGGATGGATCACCCAAGGGATAATAATTTCTTCAAAAAACAAATGCCGTTCATATTATCTTTCAAAACTCTATAACCAACCATCCGAATTCCATGACTATTTTCGTAACTATAAGACTATTCTTCGAAAAGTAGTCAATGCAGCTAAAGTTATGGAAAACGACACGCAGGTACTAAAATCGAACAACCGAGCGAAAGTCATGCGGAATATTGTTAAAAATTACACGTCAACTTCTGAAAATCGCGAAGAAAATATTTCTCTGCAAAACGATGGCAAAATCGTAACAAATCCTCAGGACATCGCAAATTGTTTTAATTCTTACTTCTCAGAAGTAGGTAAAATAACGAACTCAACATCTTCAAATCAATGTCCTCCAATTATATACACCCACGTACCAAATTCTATGTTCACTTCCGAAACTAACGCCAGTGAAGACATGAGAATCATCAGCTCATTAAGAAGCAAATTTTCAACAGACATAGATAATATACTCGAGTTTATTATTAAATTTTTGTCCCATGCTATATTAAATCCACTCATAAATATTTTTAATAGTACTTTATCGGAAGGGGTGTTTCCTAACATATTTAAGAGAGCTAAAGTGAAACCTTTACACAAGGAAGAAAACAAACTTAATGATGGAAATGATCGTCCAACTACAAACTTTCTCAAAAATCCTAGAAAAATTGTTCTATAAGCGTCTTCTAGATCTTTTTATCAAAAAATAACATTCTCTCCGACGATCAACACGGTTTTCGGGAATCCTTTTCCACTACAAGCGCCATGTTTTCTTTCTTTCTTAAACGATGATACCACATCCCTTGACCGTGGAGAAAATCCTCAGGGAGTTTTTCTTGATTTATCCAAAGCATTCGATGTCCTCGATCACAAAATTCTCCTTTCCAAATTGCATTCTTTAGGCATTCGTGGACTTCCACATCAATGGCTAACTTTTTATTTAGAAGATAGATATCAACAGGTCGAAATATCCTATACTAAAAAATAAACTACTTCAGTGTTGTCTTTCAGAAACAAAGCCACTTACTTGCGGAGTACTCCAAGATTCAATTCTCGTCCCTACACTCTTTTTATTGTATGTTAACGACATGTCAACCTCCACATCAGATTGAAAAATGGTTCTTTTTGCTGATGACACTAATTTACTATGTAAACACGATAACGCTCAAAAAGTTTTGTCTAACCTTTCGGCTTTCATGCAAAACAGTGTCTGTCATTTCACAATAGTGTCACAAAACCTTTACCCCAGGTACCTCTTTCTTAAAACGGAACACAATTAAAAACAGTAACGAATAGAAAATTCTTAGGTCTACATATTCAAGACAACCTCAAATGGAATTGTCACGTTGACAATCTTATTTCTCAATTAAGCAAGTTTTATTACACATTACGAACCTTAGTTGACGTAGTTAGTCCACATATTTCCCGTTGCGTATATTTTGCAAACGTTTACTCCCATTTACGTTACGACGTTATCTTCTGGGTCAATTCCGGTCAGAGCATTCAAACTTTCAGAATTCAGAAGAGGATAGTTCGGATAATTTGTAAATCTCACCTTCGAAACTCTTGTAAACCTTTATTTAAGAAACTAAATATCTTAACACTTCCCTGCATTTATACTTATGAAACGGTGTTTATTAAGATCGAATTACTGAAGTGCCACCCTTGCTTCATAAGAAACAGTCTCGTTCACGAACACAATACTAGCAATAGGAATAATATTCATCGTCCTAGAGTGTCAACCACTCTTTATCAAAAGGAATAAATGATTCGTTCTATATAATTCCCTCCCCAAAAATATAAAGGATATTATGAAATTGAATTTCTTCAAATCGGCGGTTAAATCTACCTCGTGCTTCTACAAAGTAAAATAATTTATTGATTTTAATAAGAGCTAAATCCGTCTTGTACTTTATCATGTCATTGCTGTAGTACTTTTAAAATAACTTACAACAATTTCAAAAATTATTTTCTTGCATGATTGTATTGTCTAGTCATATTAATTTAGTTTTATGTGTACTTAACTTTGGCACAGTTGTGTATATTAATTCTGTAGCCCCATCCTGACTTGGGTTTATCTCCGATTTTCCTTCGGCTATCCGGATTTCTTATACACGTTCTCTACGTTTTTGTCTAGGACCGCGTTTCTTGAAACAAGAAATCGTGAATTTAGTGTTATTTCAATTCCTATGATGTATAAACACAATACTCAGAATAATCTGTGATTCGTACATATAAAGTAATAATTCGTACATATAAAATAATTTTTTTGTGGTAAATAACAAACATTTTGATATTCTATTAGTATTTTAACACGTAGCTAACTTTTTATCTTATCTAGAAATTTTTGCTGAATTTTTTCAGTTTGTCTCTGCCTTCGGCCCCTTGATCGGAATTGATGGGATGGTCCCTTGCTTGCTTCCGGGGAGTAAATTAGTTTATTGTCCTCCACGTGGTCATACGCAATTTCTACTACTTTTTGACAATAATTTTATTTATTTATTAACAATACTTTGAGTTACTCGGTAAGTTTTACATACATTTAAAGTATACTATTGCTGTTTTTATTGTATGCTGTGTATATCATCAACACTATTGCCAACTCGTTATACAACCTACCTTTGGATTTTTAATTTCTCAAAATGCACCGCGTTGAAAATTTTCAAATTAATACTAGAAATAGATTATATCCTTATTAATCATCTGGGAAAATAATATAAATATAATATAAATAAAAATGAAACTGTTTTCAGTGTTAAAACAATAAAAGAATATAGGTTTCTTGCCACATACCGCGTGCGGAACTAGAATTTTTCTCTTAATTCTTGCTATACTGTAACAAATTTTAAAAAAATTAAGAATATTTAAAAACAAAATCCCGTCAAGGTGCCAATTGTAACTTGATTAAATTAATTAAAGGAATTTTGAATTTGCGCGGCTAGCTCAGGGGAACCAATTTCAAACTAATTAGTAATCTCCACACATGTGACCAACTTTCAGAAGGTTAGGCAGACGTATAATGGTAAATGCTTTGTCACTTACCTTGCGTACTCAGTGGTGTGATAATTGATGCTCTTAATGGATTAAGTAATTAACAAATATAATTACTTAAAATGATGATATATTACTGACAAAGTCGTGAGAGTCAGCCATTTTATATCGTGTCACACACATTAGTTCTTCACAAAGAAAACACACATTTGTTCATGAAAATTCGAATAATTTCTTTCTTAACAAAATACATTAAAATTTCCAATACAATATACTACCCGATACCCCCCAAAATAAGTCATAGCATGCAATTTACACAAAAAAATACATGAATAACTATCAATGGTTTACAAGGTCAAGCATCTTCTACATTTATGATGACATTCACGCACTAGTCAGAATACACTTGTGATTCATTGACGAATAATTGCACTGTCTTTAATTACACTGAGTTTACTGATAAATTAGGGAGCTTGTGTCAGAGCCAAGAGTCTTTCTCATATGACATCACAATCAAATGGACACAAGAAAAAAAACACTTGCTGTTGAAAGCCGGCATTGGTGTAATACATAGTTCCTACCTCTGTGCTGGGAACAGCCGTAAAATGTAATTGGGCCTCTAGAAGTTGTGAAGACGTCCATCAGTCAAGATGCTGTACCATAGCATCTTGTTGAATGATGTTGAATCGATCAGGATTCGCAGCTGCCGTCATCCAATACCAGCCTCCATCCATCACCGAAATTATCGATCGCGTGTTGATTTTAATCACCGCGTATCGATCACGGTCCCCAAGTTCTATAAATCGATTGTTTCCGATATAACTTTTATCGATTACGGTCCGCACTGATCACAACATTTAGGGCTTTCCAGTTACGCCAACTGCTGACTGTAGTCGACTACAGTCAACTTTGCGAGCATTCCATTCATGAAAAAAGTTGACTGTAGTCAACTTCGCTTGACTTCGCTGAGGAGGAGAGTTGAGCGCAGTCAGAACAATCGATAGTATCACAAAGTCTCAGAAGAACCGCGCAGGGCTGAGGTTGAGTCCAGTCAGAAGGTTCGAATTAGAAGAATCAAGAAGTAATTCATTCTTTATTAAACACTTTGTGACAGTTCACCTCATAACAAGCATTTCAGTAGTCCAACGGGCATTCGCGAACCCAGAAGTCGTCTTCTGCACCACTCTTGCATTCCATTCGCGTTTCCGAGCGAAGTTGACTACAGTCAGCCAAGAGTTGACTACAGTCAACTTTTCTGGTTGTAACTGGAATGCCCCAATTATTCACCGCAACTAATGATCGAATGATACAATCAGTCATAGATCATTTATGCAATTGATGATGTCTTGTTGAACAGTCATTGTCATAATGGTAGACTATCGAAACTGACAACGTTGAACTTCTAAGTCATCAATGTTCGAGACCAATCACCCGAATGTTCATCGTTAATAACCCCCTCGATGTTACACGAAGCTCTCCCTAAAGCAGTATCTTGCCCCACCCCTGTACGAGGTGAGGCGACAAGACCCTTCGACGTACGTCACAATTTTTCTGTCCAATAATAATCCATGATAATCCCTTACTAGGTCTCACGTGACCTCCTTCCATTGGTGGATAGCCTCGTATTTGCTCATTATTCTGATCGATCGTCGTCCACCCTCTGTTCATTTGATGTCTTACCCACCCAGTGACCGTGTCTGTTTAATTTCTTCTGTATTGGTGTCAAAGCGTGAACAAAGGGTCTCTCGATCTCGAACAGGCACTATACTCCCCCATTGCTTTCTCTCTCTTTGCTTTCCATTGTATTCACTACAGGCGTGAATCCAGAGAAACTCCAGACGGTGTCAAAACATTTCACAGGACCGTGTGATATTATTCCCCATACTTCACAAAGAAGTTGGTCTCCTTTGTTAGAATATAATGTTAACCAGACACCCGACTTTCTCTTTTTGCTGATCCCAATACGCGCGTTCTCATCTTCTATTCGCGATGCAGTATTTTTCCACGTGAATACAATGTGCTTTTAACAAATAACCATAGTTAAATTAAGAAAAAGTTTAAATTAATTAATTATTTGTTACAATACACTATTACTATGTTAAATATTGCTCCGGTATGATAATCCAAGGTATGTAATGTCAAATAAGCGTCTCATTTTGATATCGATATGGAAAGTTCAAAGTAATGTAGTGCAATTGATGTAATAATTCATTCTGATGTAATTATGAAGAGGAAAAGTTTGAAATAAGCTAATATTGTCGATTATGTCATATTCAACAGAAATATTCGCTATATACATTGAACAAGGAGTAGGTATACATAATAAATATTATGAACAAAGAATAGATACTCACGTAAACTGACATTGAAACGTATCGCAGATGTATGGTTTCCAATAATTTCGGAAGCTATAGGATTTAGGAAGGAAATCAAACTAAAAAAAGAACATCTATCACAGAATATAATTTCCATTGACAATTATTTTCTATGAATTCATCCTAAAAGCGAATATCGATAGTAAATTTATAGAGACAGTCTGGCTTGTTACAAATTCAACGAGGGTCCTGTTGTCCGAATGTCAGAATGAGTGATGCCTGGATGAGTGAATCATTCTCCAAAACAGCAAAAGACAAAAATATTTGTGCCTTGTGTAGAAAAGAAATAAATTTATTAAGATAATAAAGCACAGGTAATAAATGAAAACGAAGGTGAAGATTCTTACGACACAAACTCTGAGATAAATATCCGTACTTCATCGTAACTAGAGATGGTTCAGTTACGTAAATCTCTACAAAAAATAGGTGAGTCTCCCATTGAGAATGTAATATAAATTTATAGTACATCTAATTAAAAATTATTCCTTCTGTTCATTTTAGTGCATATAATTATGTAAGATGTGAGTCAGCCAATAGTTGACTAGTCAACTTTTCTGGTTGTGATTGGAAAGCTGTGGTGAAAGTTCTGGTTGTGAAAGGAATTATATTATATATTATATCGCTTTACTTTGTACTTGCTGTATATGTTGAAAATTGGCTGAAATTATTGTAGGAATATTTCGGAAACTCAGTAATTCGAAATTTCCGAAAATGTTTTTGTAGACACGTCAGTTTCGAATTACGAAAGTCTCGTTGTTTATTTATTCCGCAATTTATTCGCTGAACGAGTTGAGGTCGATTCTCTTCCGACTCATCAAATAAAACGACTAATCCTAAATCGATGTTTAATAAAAAGAATAATCGATTACTAAACAATCGCCCATCGCCATAAAATGTCAAATTGCTGTTCTGTTCGGTTCTGTCATTAGTCCGGTGTTAAGTAGGTAATTAGAGTTCTTTAACGAATCATTTAACTTAGGAAATTGTGTATTATTAATTTATTCTAATATTGTTCCTGAAGATGCGTTGCTCCGTTGCTACGTGCTCAAATAGCTCGCAAAAAGCTAAAAAGAGTGGAGTTCAGATTTCGTTCCGTAGGTGAGTAATATGGTCTTCTATATTTCGTGTAAATATTTTGTTTTCGCACAAAAAGTAGTTTGTAATTATTTGTTAAACTTTGACATGTTCATTTAGTACACAATACTTATGTTTACATGGAATTATTGAGTGTCTAACTATGTATTTTAGAGTGATGTACTGTAATATACGCATCAAGGTATTGAAAATAACATTTCTTGCTTTGCAAATTTATATAAAATGTTCCTTTTTAATTTTAAGGATGGTAGCACACCATTTTATTCCTATTTGATATATTAATTCCATGTGTAGTTTTCTGAAGAATCCAAAGATAAGAAAGGAGTGGGTCATTAAGTGCAAACGTGAAGGGGAGTGGAATCCAGACTCTTGCCACATTTGTTCAGAACATTTTATCCCAGATGATTTCAAACGTGATTTGCAAGCTGAATTATTGGGTCATCGGCCGATTCGCAGATTGCATGCAGATGCTGTACCAAGTTTAAATTTGCCATCTCTAATTTCTGAACCTGTTAATCCCTCAGCTGCCAAGCAGAGAGAAAGATATCACACAAGATATTCAAAAGAGGTGAGTGTATACTGAAGTATAAATATTACAGTTAATAGAAGGTATAATACGCAATCACTTGCCCTTTCAATTAAAAATTTCTAAGTGGCCCTAAAATGATGTTAAATATTCAGACTATCATATTTTACACCTTAAAAATACACACAGGACATTTCTCCAAAGCATTTATTTATTTCTGTTTCTTCCCCAGAATCAGAATTAATTTTATATTTTAAACTTTGCTCAGAGAAATTTTGTTTTTATAGTTACATAAACGAGGATTGAGACTGATGGAAGCTGCATGAAATTCAGTGAATATGTGCCAAGGTAAATACATACCTGATTATCAGACAAACCTGTCCAATAAGAATATGAAGAAGTTACTGATATCTGCAATGGCAATGACACACACAACATTTTCCATGGCACTATCAATACCTCCCTAAATTTTACGGTAAGTTAAAACAAAAAAAACAAAAATATTGCTAAAAATCCTAATTAAGGTTATCCGAAATGTAAAAATGGTTAAGAAAATGACAAACTATCGCCCTATGTCATTGACATGTACTTTCTCCATGTATGGAAAAGGCAATCCAACATCTAGAAACCAATAACATACAGAAAAACATTGTGAATGTTAGATCAACAAGTATTCTATGTATCTGCTATGTGAACTATTAATCGATGGGTTGGAAGGAGGCTGCATTATAAGTGTATGGAGTTGGATTTTAGCAAAGCTCTTACTGCCTCTACCATGATGTCCTTTTGATAAGACTGAGTCAAATAGGACTAATGACTAAACAGCATCTTGGTTTACCAACTACTGAAGTAACAGCAAAAGGATGGTAGAACTGACTGACTTACAAGGCAAAATTGAGCTTAAGGTAGTCTTTTCTAAACCCACTATGGTAGGCTAAGGAATTCCTCAGGGATTAGTGCTGGAACCCATCCTGTTCTTCCTTTTTACAAATGACTTGTTAAAAATATTTCAAGAGGGCATATAAACTGCAATATTTGCTGACAACATTCTTCACAGAAAAAAGGAAAGATGCTACAGGCTCAGAGGAGGATGCAGCCATTGCCTTTGGTACAGCTAACATATATTGCCAAGACAAATTATCTGCTACTCAATGAATGGAAATCCACCAAACAAATCAGTTTGTTAAAAACACTAAATTCCTTGGTTTTAACCTGGCATCACAACTTAGTTAAACAATTAAATAAAAAACTGAGAATAAAACAAATATGTGAAACCAAAATTATAGAAATAGCATATATCCAATTTTTTCAGGCTTATTTGAGTGTGAGGCAGCACTTGAAGTATAAAAAAGAGTCTGTTGCTACAAAAAAACTATTAGATACCTTGCCAGACTGTATTACAGAAAAAAGTTTTAAAGAAATTCACAAAATCTCCAAATCCTACTTATAATAATTAAAGAACATAAAAATATCCTAAATCTATATTCAGGCATAAAGATAACCACATATCTTTACAAGAAATTCAATTTATTTCTCTATTCTACATTGTAAGTTCTACATCAACTTGCCAACTCAGCTAAAAACAGCCACAAGAAGAAAATTCAAAAAGAAGCTCATTACATTGTTAAAAGACAACCCATTCTACCCAGAAAATGAAATCTTAAATTGGAATAAAGTCTGAACCACTTACTCAAATCCTATCCTACTCAAAATTTACATATTCT
The DNA here is from genome assembly GCA_002313205.1 of Laupala kohalensis. Taxonomy (NCBI): domain Eukaryota; kingdom Metazoa; phylum Arthropoda; class Insecta; order Orthoptera; family Trigonidiidae; genus Laupala; species Laupala kohalensis. The sequence continues at coordinate 81,850 of NNCF01131434.1, read as the reverse complement.
TGCATATTATTAAAATGTTAGACATGGATTCTTTTAGTAATGGTTCTATCATATTATATTTTATATGAAATACAAAAAGATCTCCATGACCAAGCTTATAAGAAGCAAATGAAATTAAATGAAATGGGACTGTGTGTGCTGTCTAATGAGCAGATAGATTGGGAAGCTAGAGCAAACACACAATAAGAGAATTGGAAAGATAATTTTAGATTCTAGGAGATACTAATGACATTTAAGTAGATGTTAAAAAATTTCCTTGTTACAGGTTGGTATTATCAAATCACATAAAAGTTTTAGGTGGCATTTTCACAGAATTTATCATGTCACTTTCGTTTCTTTAAGTGTTCAAGTATGAAATTTCTTTGCTAAAAAAGTAAAAGAAATGGGTTTGTGGGGCAGCTGATAAAATTTCAAAGGCATCTACTCCTGTGTATTTACACCAGAAAGCATTTTTTAAAAAAGAAATTTCCCTTACCAGGTAGGTTGTATTATGTAACATAATTTAAATACATAAGCACATATAATGAATGGTTGTTACTAATTTTAGGAATTTCAAGCCTTCAAAAGTGAGCACCTAGGATAGAGATGCGCCATCGCATCTTATCTTACCTGATATGATACAGCTTTTTAGAGATCTCCTGTCTTGACATGGATGATTTCCAGAATGCATTTAATTGGTGAAACAAAGGTGGCTAGCACTAATGAATTTGGTGCTTTGTCTGATGAGATTGTGGGTCCCAATTCTTACATGATGGAAGTTTTGGCCAGAGAACGATGGCAAATTGAAGCATCCCCTGTCATGTTCATTTGGACCAGAAGATGGCAAAGGCTTTTTAATTTAAGATCATTAAGTATTGGCAGTTGTTCGTTACTGTGAGGAGGAAACCTTGGGTTGTGGAGGGAATTAGGGTTGACTTATACAGCTTTCATCACCCTGTCATTAGTGTTGCAATTTATTTCCCTGATGTTCCTCACTTGTTTAAAATTCTGTGGAACTGGTAGCTGGATACAGGTTTTATTCTGGAAGACAGTGAACTAATCAGTGTGCAGCACCTGAATTATTTAAATTCACATCAATTATGAATATTTGCCTTGAATTACAGGAATGACATATCTCTTATGAAGGTACTTGGCGGCCAAAAGTTAGGATAGCTGTAGAGTTAATGTCACATGCAAATACACTGCTCTGCTCCACTAATACAGGGTTGGCCAGAAACAAGATTAATTGGCCTATGAGTGTCTGGTTCCAGTTTCGGCAAAACTTACATCACTTTCTTAAGATCTTTATGTTGGAAAGGAAAACTTTTGGACATGCAAGACTTTACTGTGGAACATCTTCTAATCATTTGTACAAATCTCGTTCTTCAAAAGTTTCTTATTTCTCGTCTTTTCCATCCCACTCGGATTACGTTACTCATTTTCATGTCCTCCTAGTGAAACATTTTACTAGTGGACTTAATTAGTAATTTGGAATATACCTGAAATCATAATGCAATGATATAATGCTGTGATTATGCAACTGGCCATATTTATTCATCAATCTAAGAAGTCAACTTTGTAATTTTACAAACAGTTAATTGTGACTAATGATGTGGGCCAGACCCAATGGGTGGGAAGATAAAAAATGGTAATATGCCCAGAGCTCTTTTAAGAATCCAAAGAGTAAGTATTTATGAAAATTATTACATTTATGGACATTTCTTTGAGCATTATTGACTTCTATTCCTATTTCATACCCAGAATCATTTATTAAAAGGTATCCTTAAATAAATTAAGGAAAATTCAATTTTTTACTGATAAAAATTTTACCTTTGTTCAAGATACAGTTATCTTATTTTCAGGTTTATTTTAAGTTACATCAAGTACACTGTTTTAGAAAACTAGTCAAACTAAAGGATACTGGTTAAATAGTGTTTTAACATATATTTATTTTTAAAACATTGTAGAATGAAAATGTTTATTACTAATACCATGTTATGCATATCAGTACAAATGTATTCAATGTATATGTACATTGAATGTTTGTACTGATATGATTTAAATAAATGAATGAGCATATATTACTTTTGAAAGCTTGCAAGTATATATTTCAAGATAAAAATAAAAATATTGTGCTGACTGATAAATCTGAATTTTCTTTCTCTTAAAGTTTTTGTCAGTTAACAACAGAGATAAAATATGACACAATCACATTGTAAATGCTTTGCAACAAGAACTAAAATCAATATATTCATACATCAACACATCCTTTAATACTCTTATGTATGACACATCATTTATGTCAAAGCCCCCCCCAGGGGACTTACATCTAGTAAGTACGTGTTTGGCGAACACGGGGCCCCGAGCTGAGTCTGGCATTACTTCCACTTACTTGTGCCATGCTCCTTCCTTTCTCTTTTCTGACCTCCCTTGGTCACCTCTTGTTCTTTTCGATCCTGACGCTATTAGGGCTAGGGTATCTTTCATTTTCCTCTTTCCTCTTTTTTTTTTTTTAATGTTTGTAGGAAAGTTTTGCGATATGTTGGAATTTGTGTTTTGAGTTGTAATGCAGGAGGGTTTTTAGTGGGTATGGCTGAGTCTTTCGGCGAGTCCCACACGCGGGGAGAGTCATATTGGCTCTCCCTAGTGCGTATTGGTTTTCCCTACCTGTACAAGTTTTAAGGGCTCTAATGACCTTTGATGTTGACGAGCCCTAAAGCCCCACAAAAAAAAATAAATAATGTCATATCCAGTTACACAGAAAAGGAATGCATATCTGGGATATTTGTGTATTAAGATGATAATTGCAGATCTTCACTGTTTATGTTATTGTATTGTGAAAGGAGTTTTTCGCATACATGCTTTGTAGTACAAAGTGCTGAAGGAAACTGATTGCCTATTTTTGTTTTATGACCATTATGGAAGTCATGGCCAGAGGACTTGATGGCAAATTGAAGTAGCCCCTTGTAAGTTCTTCCTTGGTTTTTGAACTTTCTTGCCTGATCACCTACTGACAGTGGTGGTCTAGTGGTAGCATCTTTGCTTCCACGATCCCGCTGAGCAGTAGAGCATGAGTTCAAACCCTGCTTGGACGAACTAGGTGACATTTTCAGCTGGGGTTTCCCTCACCTACTCCAGACAGATGTTGGTTTGGTGCCATAAGTTCGCTGGCAACCCAACCTCTCCCCTTCCTAATTCCCTTACCCAAGTCCAATGGTTAGGTGAAAGAATAGACCTCGTAGCCTGAACCTTGCCAAAAGGCATAAAATAAATAAATATGAGTTTTCCCTTCTTTTTTTCTACTTTTCCATCCTTTTATCCCTCAAAATTGGGTTAAAGCATACTTCGCTTATTAAATCAAACCCCAACTCCATGGTTTGAAGAAATAGTTGTAACTTTTTATCCCTTTGCATTTTTAGTGGACTCATTAGTAGTGAAAATGCAGAGAACTCTGATTCGCAACATTATTTACAAGTTCTAAATTTTATTTTCTGATAAAAACAACTTAATAATTTCAAAATTAATAGATTACTTTAATATTTTATGAACAAAAAAAACTAACTTTTATAGATTACTTGAGGTTATAGTTTTTGCTCATGAAATACATTTTCCTATTCACCAACTTCATCAAGATATAATAAGAGGTTCAAAATGTACTATTGAATGTTTTCCCTCTAAAAATAAATAAATAAACTGGGTAGCTCCATTGTAATGATGAATTTTTGAAGTAAAACGATACAATGATTTAATCCTCTCGGTAAATTTGAACCAGATCAATAAATACTTATATCTACCCTTATGGTATTTATGAATTTTGAGTATATACCCAAAGCTTTATCTACCCGAGTATTTTACATCACTAATTGTGAATGTAACAAATAGACGTATTCCAAGAAACCCTGCTTTTTCAGCATTGAAGCTGGTAAAAGTACTGCATCTCACTTTTTCATTAAAAATCTATGCCCATTTCTTATGTTTCCTTATGTGTTTCATTCTCAAAGTCTTTCCCATCTTCCAAGAACAATTTGCTTAAATAATTATGTTGTATTACCTTAACCTTTATAAGTACTGAATGATGTTCATACTAAGAGTCAATGACTATTCCGTGCCCACACTTAATGTTTCTTTTTCAACCATTTTTGATGTGACACAGCAACAACAAAAAATCAAAGAATAAGTGTAAATTTGGATCTTAATTTGTTCAACTGCTAATGGTAACCACAAGTGCAAGCAATAAGTTTCAGTGAAAATATGATTTCATTTTGTTTTGTCAAAGGTCTTAAAGAAGGCACTAACAGTTCAAGAAATCTTCTAGTTGTGGTCAGAACATGAGAGCACTAGACCCTTTCGAACACGAAAAGATAATTTATGTTATGTTACAGTTTCTTATCTACTAATATGAATTTTAAAATACAGAAACCAAAGTTAAATCATTACAAAAGCACATTTAATTATTGTTTTGTATCATCAAAACAATTTTATGTAGTTTGTTACATCTGGTAAGGAGTAAACAGAATTCACAAAATTAGAAAATAAAACACTAATTGTCAAAACAACTTTTATTAGTTTCTGACAATATTGCTTATAATTTGCCAATTCAACTAACTTAAGTCAATTCAATCATCAATTAAACTTCCACATAATTTGAAAAAGCCAAGCCCTCTTGACTTAGTATCTACGTCTACCTCTGCTTCATATACTGCCATCTACAATTAGGAGTTGAAAGCTCTATTTTTTACAAAAAAATAAGTATAATTATTATTAAAATTATATTTATGTATTATTAGTTTTGTGATAATACACACTGTTGAAGAGCTATGTTTTCATTACAGTTGAGTGTATGAAGCACTCAAAAGACACCACAAAATGAGGTACTATTAAAATGACTAACTTTGCTTTTATTGCACATTGGGGTTCTGTAAGACCACATTCTTAAATTTTACAGGAGACCTCATTTTTCTCGTGGATTTTGCCTCTCTTACCTGGATCCACTTTTTCTTATTTTTCTCATGGTTGAAAATTGTTTGAAGAAATAGATGTTGTATGATTCAATACATTGAATGCAGTTGTTTTCTTTATTTTATCAGTTGATAGACTTACCCCCTTTATAAGAAGAATTTATTATATTTATATTGTCAATATTGTAATTTGTTTTGACACTTCTATACCTTCCTTTGTTTTATAGAAGGAATACTCAAAGAATTTGGTTTGACATGCAATAATAGCCTTTTATGCGAACTGGTAAATACTCCACTAAAGGACATAGAATACAATTAAGAATACAAAATCATCAATATCAGTAAAAGAAATGATTTTTCTGAAGCCTCGATAGAAAAATAAATTTGGGAAGTGAAAAATGATAAGATAAGTAACATCCACAAAAATTATAATTAACAACTGCCAAGACAAAATGGGATATTGAACTTAAAATAATTGTAAATACATCACTCATAATTAAAGTAAAAAATCCTATCAATAGCAACAACTACCATACATTTTAGCTTATTACATACTATGAATATTTTTTGATTAACTGTTTTTAAGTCGAACAAATCTTAACTTTCTTGAGTTATATAAATAATTTAAAAACTTTGTGAAGAGCTCACTACATTTTGTCGTGGATTTACGTCGTTTTCAGGTGATCAAGTAATAACAGTTATGTCATTTAACAGCTACCGACAATTTATTGACAATATCAATATTGGAAATAACGGTAATTCGTCTTTGTTAGGCCGCGTCTACACTGTTCAAACCCGGCAACAAACTGGGATTATTGGACCCTAACAATCGGTTTCCAAGGGGTGGATTCCTTGGTTAAAGACATGACACAGGTAGCAGCGGTTTGGGAGAATCGTCAACGTGCTGAAGGTTCACAACAAAGTTGAGCCCTCTCCAGCTATAAAGCTATTAGTAAGCTATAACTGAAACCTTTTCGGCAACCCACGCTACCTGCGTTAATGTTTCCTGTACTGAGTTGTACTATTTTATACCAACTTTTATATTTTTTGTTTTATTAAAATAACGTGATCATATTTGAGATCTACAAAACAAATGCAGCCTTAGCAGAGCCAAAATTAACATGACAAATTATTTTCCAATTTTTTACTCATGGTGTAAAAAGTATTTTACTTCCAACTACTGTCTTAATGTTTGGGGTGTGTGGCTACACTCCCCACCTTCCCTCTCAATGATACTAGTAGTACAAATAAAAATTATTCTTGTCTTGCATAGATTCCAGTAATTGAGTTTCAAATATGATTTCTACTGTATCTACATTTCTCTTGCACTCTTATATGTTTTTGGGATTTAGAATTGATGTACTAAAAGCCATTTTCAATATCCTTATGAGAATGTGTCGCAGAAAAAAGTGGGATGTCATAAGTGAGAAACGTTCTGTAGAATAGTGTTTTCACCATGGTATTATGGTATTGTATTTCTTTACTACAGTACGGTGTCCCTTTTTCAGACCTACAAGTTTCTAAAGGTTGAATTGATCAGTTTAAAATTATGAAATACATAACAAATATTGAAAATATCAGATTCTAGAGAAAACAAATTCATCAATTACACACATGGTATTGGGGAGATCACAACACACAATATTTGTTTCATAAAAAAATGCACATATCAATTTCCCTCTTTTATTCCATTGTAGTAAAACTTACAAGAAAAATAAAATGAAATTACAATATTGAAAATAAATAAGAGGTTAACAATGACATTCTATGAGATTAACATGTGTACAAATACACAACGAATTTTTAGAAAGGAACTTAATCTACAATATGTACACATTGTATTATTGATTCCTTCCACAAGTCTGCTTTGTCTGAATCATTAACTAGAATACTAAAGTAAGATAATAAATATCCTAGCTAACAACCTGTGGAAGGCAGCAATAAATTGAACTAACATTTAAAAAATCACAGCGCCCATTATTTACTGATGTTTTTGTCCCTGCTCACATGTTGAATACACCCAATGAAAAACAATTCTCATTAACAAAGACAAATCATTGATCTATCGAACTAACCAACATCAACAAGAATTAACCTATAAATTATTTAATACATAATATCAGTTGCATTCTATTGATGCAACACTCCTCTTTCAATTTCATTTCCCATTAGGTTCAAACACAGCAGGGTGTAAAAATCCCAATTAATGCAAAACTCACTCATTTAGAACCGTTATTAAACACAGCGAACATTCAAACACATTACAATATATACCAATGATACAGCTTCATAAAATCATTTCTCACACCTCCAAAACAAACTCGCACATTCCTTGTGTACTATAACTTCATTTCAAATACATGAAATATGACTAAATTGTGCAGAGCAATATTTGAAACCTGAAACAAGATTACAAAATAACTCTCTGGCAACAGCCAGACTATAGCACAGGAATGATGTAATCAGCAATTCTAAAATTGAAGACATTTCAATTGAATGTCCATAAAAATAACTCTCATAAATAATTCACTTAGAAGATTATTAAAGAATGGAGAGTTTAAGATTTCAAAAATATATATTAATGTTGAGAAAACATTAGTTTTCACAATTAAGCCATTTCAGTTTTTAAAATCTTCCATTTTAATATTAAGTTAAATTCAAATATCAGTATACCAAGTAAAATACCTTGATTAAATTGTCCATGTATGAACAAGAGACCCAGATAAAAATGATACAAAATTAAAAGCAGCATGAAAACCATACAAATTTTGGACTTCAAACTCTCTTGACATATATAATTTTTTTCACTCATTGAGATGCTATATAAAATAATTTACAAATACTTTGGTAATCTTTATTGACAGGATTTGAGAGTAATGAAAGGGGCAGCCATGTAAAATGACAATAGCAAATTCATGGAAGCAATAAATATTAACATGTTCTATAGAATCGTGTCATGAATCAGTTTCTCTATGACACAGGAACAATAATGAAGAATGTAGTATTTTGAAGGACAAAACTTTGTAATGTTTCATCAAGAAATCTACACACAACACTTACAGAAACTATAAGTTAACACATAACAATAACTGAATTTTACATTATAATTCAGCATCTGCACAGCACAAAGAAAACTGGAGAATGATGATAATACTTTAATAATCATTTTAATAAAAATGACATGGTGATTTTTTTGTAATGCTACTTCAATATAAAAATACTTTACCAAATCCTTCATAAATTCAATTAGACCTATCGTATTCACATGTCTGGGGTATATTACGTCTAACTCACAATTGTTTGTTGGGAGAATAAAAAAAACTAGGAAAATGTTTCCTTGCAAAAAACGAAATAGGAAATTCATTGTCAACATTATTAAATGACACAATTATCTCATTCGCATTACATAAAATATATAACAATCAGAAGATAAAATAATAAAATTTAGAGCAAGTAAATGAAGCAATAAATTATTAAAAAGAGAACATAAAAAATACTTTCTAAAAATTAATTCAATAGACATGCGAAATTCAATGTTATAAAATTAAAAGACAATGAAAATTTTTGGACAAGGAAAACTTTCATTCAAAACAGTGAAGAATATTTCTGGACAAAATCACACACTGGAAGTTCTCAAAATTGGTCACAAATGGAATGAAAAATATACAACAAATAACTTGTTTACAATTGATCTAGTTTCAAAATCAAGTTCCTGTACATATATGCTAATGCTATACAAAATATATTGCATGTGATTGCTAACACAGCCCTCATATTGAATGATTTATGTACAAAATTTTAAAAAAAATCTGATAAAGGACATTCTCTCTCCAAAATGTGTTTTCGTCCAGTAAGCAATCATATCTTTCCAACACACTCATTTCTAGGGACTCAAGCATGCCATCCGTAATGTTCACAAAGACAAGATAACAAAAAACAAGCAATGATTTCCTAAAATTGTGGTGGCAGGTAACCAGATGCACGAGATGAAAATTAGGTCAATATGACTACGCTAAGGATGGACTATCAGTACCACTACCACTTCCTGTACCACTAGCTAATTCACGAGCAGCAAGATGCTGCTTCTTTCCAGTCTTGGATAGAGTAGCAACTTCTTTCTGTAATGTCTTCACTTTTATTGCTAGTTGTTCAACTTTCTTATCATTATCATTTTGCAGATTTTTCATTTTCCCCCGCAATTCTTGCTCAACAGTGAAATGTTTGGCTTTCAATTCTGTAATCTAAGATCAAAAAAACATTTATGATAAAATTGATTTGTTCCTTGTGTCTGTAGTCAAAGACTCATCTTTCATCAAGAGACAGGATTCCACTTCATTTTGTGTCAGACATACTTTTATTGTTTAATGGTTGACAGAAGTTACTTAGAAACATGTGGCTTTGTGTAGCTGTCTAAGCCTCCTTTCCAGCCAACATCTATATTAAATTGTGATTAACTCATTTTGTACCAATAGAAAATAGCACTTGGACACCACCTGCTCATGTAATAAAAACTATTTTAATACTTTTTTCTTTTAAGAAGATAAGTTATTGAGTTAGAAAGTGTGCATAATGTTGGATTCACTCTGCAATGGCTAGTGAACAAGAATAAGAAAGGATAAGGTAAATTTATGAACGATAGTTCTGCAAACAGTGTAGAAGAATTTAATGAACAGATACTGAGCAGGACAGGGAAGATATTGCAGTGTTCATTTGTTTCATAAACTTACCTTTCACTTTTGGATTTATTTGGCTGTAATGTTAACTACAGGATTCAGCTTCTAATTACAATATTAGTTATGTTATTTTATTTATATGACACGTTTCATAATATTGTACAAAGTAAAATTTTTTTTATATATTAATCATACAATGCAATACTTTGATTATTTTTCATTAACTACTTTTAAGATTTTTAATCCACAACCTCCGAGTACCTTCTTGGAGGGAAAAGTTGCATTATCTACGGCCAGGTGAAAATGGAGATGAACTGTGACTCAAACCCAGCAAGCTGTCTGAGTTCACTTATCCCCAGTAGTTGTGGGATACCTGAGCAGGCCAGTTGGAAGTGATGAACTGGCTTTGGGAGTATGGACAGGTAGTTCAAGTGGGTACCACGCCTGAGGTCATTTACACCAGGCAATAGATAATGCTACAGTTAAGATATATACCGTTTGAGAAAAAATTTGTGAATTAGTTACGCACATTACTATTAGGGGTGCCCCTAATCCAGGGTTAAAGAAAAATTAAACAATGGTATTAATATTTGTTAGTTAAGAAAGAAGAAATACTTTCATACTAACTTGCTTCCCTTGATAAATAACTGAACAACAATTTGTCACTATAATTTAATTACTTCCTTTTAATTGTAGCTGAGACAAATTAATAGGTAATAATACAAGTTTGAATTAAATTATTGAACAGGTACATATTTCATGGAACTTGAAAATACAACTATTCTGTTATCAATCCATCAAATCCAGCAAGGTTTTCCCACTTCCACCATTTTTTTCAGAAAAGAAGGACAGAAGAAGTTGCATGATTTGTCTCCAATCTCATCCACGAATTGCAAAAAAGATTAAGGGAATAATTAGTTAAAAAACATATGTTTAATAAATCTCAAGTGATGGATCAATTAAAATTGATTTAACATTTCAATACTGAACATCTGAAGTAGACTATAAGGTAATAGACAATTTTTCACTCAGTATACAAAATTTAACAATGCCTCTTGGACTCAGTTTTAGGTTTGGAAAGACAGCATTCATTTTTCATTTAAAGTACCTTTTGTTTTCAAATCATTAAAGTCTTAAAGAATTAATGTGAGCTTTTCACAACTATAGTTTGAATAAAATTACACAAACACAAATTTTGAACAAAATCACACAAATCTTTTCGTGAGAATGGATAGACAGATAGCTGGATCAAAGACGAGCTCTTCTACCAGGAGACACCCAAATGAGTATACACCAAGATCTCATCTCATGATCAAACTTTTCAGCATTGAAATACCACTCTAGGTGTATAAGGAAGTAAAAATAATTACAAGAAATGTAATTTATTGAAGTAATTATTAAATATAGTCAAAATTATTAGTACATTAACATTTTATTAAATTACTTGCAGAGTTCTTGCAACTTCACTCATGTCAAGTTTAATATTTTTTATGGTAGTATTTGTAAATGGGAAATGTAGTGTGCTATTGATAGAGTTACTGGTACTGAGAGGAGGTGGATAGAGGAAGGAGGGTTCATATAATCACCTTATAGTAATATAATGTTAATCATGGACTGCTGGCTTAGGAGTACTAATACTAAGAATAGATAGTTGACCTTCAAGGTTCAGTAGAATAATTATTCTGTTTCAACATATGTAAATCTGATTGCTAACAGAGGATCGCCAATTATTTTATCAGTCATCAGAAGATTAATCAAGTAATCAGTTAATACGCCTTCAGTCATTCAGGTCAATTGTTCAGCCAGTGGGTTTCCAAAACTAATCATGAACGATTAATATTAAGTGGAGTGCTCGGTCAACATCACTCAATAAATATTTTATTACAGCGACTCCATTGTAAGTTACCCAAGTATTATAAATTGTGATTCATGTAGTATTTGGTATGATTTTCAGAGGGTTAAAATATTGGGTGAGATACTTCATTGTGTAGCCTGAAATCTCAATTTGTTGCCATAGTCAACTATGTATGTAGAACAATTAAAACCAATAGCTAAGGAGAAAATTTAATTTCTAAATTATGTCATATTCAACTATTAATATGCAGAAATAACAGAAAAAATACTATGAAAAATAAGTATTCTCTTTAACAATTCCTTCCAGAAGAAATGAACTATAGAATTATGTAACCAACTTAAAAAAGAACACCCAACAGGTATACCCACATTTCCCGGTTACCCCAATTAATAACATTTTAACAACCTGTCAACAAAACTGCACTCTTGGTTTTATTGATCTGAACAGCAAATAAAATTAAATAATATGAGAGCAAAAGAAACTTACCATCTTATCTTTAGAGAGCAATTGGGCATCTTTCTGATTCAATTGCTTCTGAAGGGATGCTATCTGCTCCTTCAATTGTGTCATAGCAACAACATGATCAGATGAATTCGGATCAGGCGGGTCACCTCGATTATTTCCAGCTGCCCGAGCTACTTTAGGAGGTGGTGTTCCATCAGTACCATCTTGTGCAGTCGCTGTTTGACTTAGTTTAGTAACATCAACTCGATGGGGACGCTTACTGTGACTTTTATGCCTATAGTATTTTTTAAGGTTAAATCACAAATAAGTAAATTCACACCTCAAAAAAATTCCTTTTCCATTGATGCTTCAAGATTTTATAACTTACTTTGTAACATCTTTCCCTTTTGATGATCTCTGAGCCATCATTTTCAAGTGTGCACGGCGTTCTGCATCTGTCTGTTTTGTTTTGGCCAGAGCTCTCTTGTAGGAGAGCGTGCACAACCAGCAAAGCAATTTTCCATCAACCTGCAAATGAAATAAATACAAATCATTGCTTGTCATGGGTAGTGCAAACAGATTACATAGGAAATTTTATATCAGAAATCTGTATTTACACATTGATTTCATAAGCACATGGCTTCATGCAAAATTCAGGGAGGCTAACTGATTCTTGATCCCAAAATTCCCTGATTTTTCTGACTTTCCCTGACCAATGGATAAGATTTCCCTATCTATTATTGCACAACATGAACATGCTTGCAAAAATTAATTTAACAATCAAGAAACAAAGATTTTAGCAGATGAAATCTAAAAAAAATAAAGTAATTTCATAAAAGGAAATTATCACTAATTCATACATCATTCTTCAATAGTAAAGCATTGTCATTATAAAAAAAAAGCACACTTATCAGGAACATAAATTAAACCAAGCTTTGCACTAGACTGACTAAAGACTGATTTAAGTTGCATTTAGCTCTGCCATCATGTTTGTTATTATTGTATTTGTAAGTGTAGTGTGCCATTGAAGTTTATCTACAAAGGGCAATAGGAAGGAGGAGGTGGGTGGTAGGGTTATTGTCAGTAGGTGGGCCAGTTAGCTGGGTTTACCAACAACTTGGCCCACGTGGAGGAGTTAGTAAGAGTATTAAGAGTAAGAGTTAGTGATATTAGGAGAAGTAGGATGTGGATGGGAGGAGGGGGGTTCGCTTTTTAGTAGTCACAGCTATATGAACTGGCACATTAATGTAAAAAGCTACAAATTTTTTCCAGCCTGTCGGGAATTGAACCCAGGATGACTTTAAAGCAGACAGAAGTTCGAACGGAACAATTAAAGCAGTTTGAGAACAAATCAGTGGTTGAAGGCGGAATTGGTGAAGCTTAAGCCAGTGCAGCAGACATATGCCAAGGTCATGCTTTTGCCCCATCTTAATACTACCGTGAAATTTTTATTCTTTCGTTACACTGATTACAATAATACACTCATAACATTCTTCCAGAATGTCAGAATCATCTAATCATGATGCAATATCTTCTAAAAGGAGGATATAAGGGGTAGGAGTGGAGTCGACATCCACTGTTCCATGAGCCCTCGCAAGTAGGGTTGTCATCAACAAAATATCAAATCTAGGACACGGAGGCCAAAAACCTCAGATTTTGGAGCTAAATCCCAGATGTTACTATGAAAAATATCAACCCTTCGTAGTAATACATTAAGATTAACTTGTTATTACATGCCATTAAGAATAACAAAGACGTTCAATGAAAAAACAACGGCTTTTAAACAGAATTCAATATTTCCTTCTCTGTATAGGAAAGAAAATCAAAAACTAAGTTCTATTCAGAAATTCTAATTTTATTTTTCACAGAAAAAACAACAAAGAACAGAAGTGTCAAGACTGATATCTTGTGGTGTAGAACACAACATACCCCTAGTTACAAAAATAATCATCTTAAGATTACAATTGCTCCATAATGGAGTAATTGAAACTCGCGTAATAATACGCGTTGTGTTCGCAATGACAGCAAATTTCGAATGATCGCGACAGTTAGTCTTCGTCGTACGGTTTGTTTAAAAAATCCGAACAGAAGAAAACCTCGCCCTGACGCTCCCCGGACGCCCTTGCGTCCAGAAGCGGGTCATCTGGAACTGCCTCTGGAGCTGTTTCGTTGAAACGGAACGGTTATTGTTCCGTTCGAACTGTGGAGCGTTGCAACGAAACAGTTGGCGTTCCAACCTCAGACTAGCTCTACTTGGAATCGTCTCGCTTCGTTGCAATGGCGCTAACAAGAAGTTACAGGTTACTTTTGCAATTAGTCAGGTAGCGCTTCCGTCTTTCAATGAAAACACTCTCGAAGGGATATTGGGTTGAGTAAGTCGTCTTACATCTAATCGAAGAAAAGAATTTGCGGTGTATCTTCTATTTCGACGATCGTTGTAATCTCTTTTAAATTTCCCCCCTGGATAGTGAACAAATTCCCTGACTTCTTCCGGTCGCTTGCCACCCTGAAAATTATTGCCTTCCAATAATAAAATGACGTTTGGGCAAGGTTGTGCTGAGAGGTAGCCTAAGTGAAAACCTCATGGGCGACTACTGAAGTTTTAATGAATCTATTTGCTTGCTGACATATGCTTGTGCAATTTATGTGTATTTACAGTTTTCTCGCATAAAATTTCCCGTCGAATCGGATTCTACCCATAAATCTCAATATTTTTAGTTTTATTTCATTTTTGATCAGAAACACATTTATATCCAAATAATACTATAAACAGGATAATTTTATTAGAATAAAGAAATAAAAAGTGAAAGGCATGTTTTGAGAAAATTAAGTTTAAAAAGAGGCAAATGTTGAATTATTGAATTTCTCACCCAAGGAAGTAACCAATGAAAAAGTTACAGGCATATTTGGATTTTTTGCAAAATTTTCAATCAGGTAAATGTTTTTGGAAATCTCTTTAACAAGAAATTCTTTTTCAAGAGACAGTGACAGAACCCTTGAAATATTTTCAGAAAAAGTGAAGAATAGAAAAATAGCAGTGTAAAATAACAGAACACATCTTGAGATCTGAAAATTTGGGAGAGAATTTAATTTTAAACATAGAATCTGATACAATTACTATAAGCAAATTTTTCAGGCCAACCCAAACAACCCTGGTCTACTTGGCATGGACTTGTCAATATACCAGAAAGTATAAACAATTTATAATAATTACAAATAATAGTAGGTAAAGTCTATGATTACAATCACATTGAAGAAATGAAAATTATATTTTTCTTATAGTAGTTTTGGGAAATGCGAAGAAAAATGAATGTGGATTGTATGACTTTATGCAATTTTTAATTGTAGTGACTCCAGTATGTTTCAGAAGTATTTTACTTTGTAATACCAGACATTTGCTAGCATTTGAGCACTCTTGTTTCACTGCTGTGGTATATGTCCTATTTTTTAATTCTTAGAAAATTTATTTTTATTTTATACATTTTCTAACTTTACTGTGCTCTTCCATTTTACATATTCTTTGTTCAACTAGATTTTTCGAGACTATTTTCTGAATTTGTTTCTTCTAGATATTTGAATTTTTTCACATTCGTGATTCAACCAATATTTTCAGTCATTAAATCAATTGCTGTATTTCTTATGTTTGCAAATAATTTGTTATTTTCAATTGAGATTTGTAGGCCCGTTTTGTTGGCTATCTCCTCTGCAGGATTAATTCATATAAATGAATTTGCTAGATTTTCTGAACACAAAGCAAAATCATCTAAAAATGCCAGGCAATTTATTTTGATACCTTTGTTCTTAGTTCCTAATGTTAGAGGTGATATTATGTATTCGTTTAGTTTCTCATTCCAAATTCTTACTATTTTTTTTCAGGATACAATTGAAAAGAACTAGTGATTTGATCACCTTGTCCTAGCCCTGTTTTTACTTTGAAAGGCATAGATACTTCACCCATAAATTTTACCTTCATCGTAATGTCTCTAAGAGTTTCATGGATTACGTACCTTACTTTAGATTTGACACCAAATTCTCTAATAATTTTATAAATGGTTTCTCTACCAACAGACATACATTATCTCTACTAAGGACACTTATTTTTGTATATTTTGTAAGATGGTCATTCAACTTTGTAAGTGAGTAATATATCCCAAGTTAAGCTTATAATGCCAAGAGATTAAAACTATGATATTTAAACACAATCCTCAATTCTTTATGCTTATTTGAAGTTATTATAACTGTACTTAGTCTATTCAAAATGTTAACACTATGCCCCGAACATGGTAATTTGTTGAAAGTTGAAGTATTTAACTCAAAATTTATTTAAGAAAGAAATTACACATTTTTGTAATGGTAGATTTTAAATATTAATAAATTTAAAATGGGCAGATGTAATATTATTAATTATTTAAGATCATCTTCTGTAATTAGATAAAATTCTTTACAAACAACTTGCCTATCTCCACTGTACATTCCATCACGAAATTTTAATGCCAATTCACTTAATTTTCCCTACAAATCCTTCCTCACATTTTTTCTGAATTTCTTAAATTACTGTTAGTTATCGAGACAAATTAGCCTCTACAAGAAAAAGAAACCTAAAAGAACAAGCTTCAAAAATAACAGAACAGCAGCAGTCATAAGAGGAGCAAATTCAGGTTGATGACAATTAGAAAACCAAAAAACCATAGATTAAATTAGTTCATTGTCCTCCACATTATCATGCACAATTAGTAATGGCTGTTTCGACCAAAAAATTTATAATTATTGTATTAAAATTTCATTGAATATTTAATTATTCCTTGTGACAGAACAGACTTTTAAGAATATTTCCAAAGAAAATATAGACAGGACATAAGTTAACAAAAAATGTGAAAATTTAAAAAAGTTAATAAAAATGTTAAATTTTGATTCTTCCACAATGTTAAATTGGTCCAAAATAAACTAGGATTTTTATCACTTAACTTGTCAAGAAAGGTCATTTAAAACTTACAACACAATGTACTTAAATAATGCTGAAGAATACATGATATAACAAGCTAATAAGCTTCTGCAACTAAATGACCAATATTTTTTATAATACCTTTTTATCTTCATCCTTTCTGTCAAATGCACATTTTTGTTTACACTGCTCACAAGTAACTGGGGGACCATACTTCTTTTCAGAATTCGTACAACGTTGGCACTTGTTGCCAATGAAGGCAGCAATAATATTACAATATTCACAAGCAGTAGGCTTCCCAAATTGTTTTACATTTGCTTCACATTTCTTACAGATTGCACTTGGGCTTCCTTTACTACAATGAAAAAGAATTTATATAGTATTACACCTTAAAGCAAAAACATGGTTACAACACAAACTCTGAAACATACTACAAAATAAATATTTCTAAAATTAAATCTTAAATAAGTGTACAGTAACCAGACAAAAGAAGTAATCGACTTCCATTGAAAATGTACAGTAAGTAAGCTATAAAAAGAGAAAAGTTTTTAGAACTGTAAGTCACTCTACTGTAAGTGGAAATTGAATCCATAATACTACAAACATATTACTTAGTTTCTATAAAATAAAACATTCTAACTTACTTTGTTTGTTGAAATTCAGATCGACAATAAGTACACTTAACAACAGGAAAGGCTCCTCGGCACTCCTGAAATACAAGACATAAATGAAAGTTTAAGGTTATAATAAACTTCAAGCACAGCACTAAGAAGAATCGAATGGTTCCGACAAAATCTGACACAAGTAACACACATAAACACAGGAAATTTCTTGTGAACAAAAAATAAATGCAAATTATAAAACCGGCCCCACTTTAAATGAAAATCGTAACCTCTCCTGAGATCAGAATTCAACTTTCACCTTGCACAACTGCTGTCCAGCAGACAATTCTTCAAACGGGTGTCTTGAGAAACAGCGTGAACACGCAAAAAGAGCAGACATATTCCAAGCTAAAATTCTAAATTGTTTGAACAGTTTTCCTTGTATAAATTCATTTACGACATCCGCGATTTCTCCGCGATGTAAACATCCGGATATGCAAATATGGCAACCATGGAACTGTTGACGTCACTACCTCTCAACGAACAAAAGGGGAGCAATAGCGGGGATATCAAAAAAACGGCGAAACAAGTAATATTGTATTTCATACAGATTCATTAACAACAGTATTGAATGAAGAAGTATTTATTTATACTTGAAGTAAATCTGTTTAAAACATAAGTCGTTGCTGAATATTAAATCCAGTAAGTCCTTCAAGTTCAACTTATATGTTGTCAAGTCCTTCAAGTAGACAGTAACTAAGTTGTAATTTTGTTAAGCTGGGTTTAGTTTTCATCCCTTTGCATTCTTCATGGCTTCGTTGCTTTTTCTTTATAATCCGCTGTAATATGTTAATTTTAACATTGTATTTTATTGAAAAAAAAATTGCTTTATTGTTACATGGTAATCGTAAACTGTGGAATAGTAGAACCTTTGGATGAATAAAATAATGTATCCTCTGTATGTTTAGCAATAATTATTTATAATGGATATGGAATTGTGGGAAACTGACAGTGCAATTGATGAATTCAATGAATGTGATGACGCTGATGAATCTATTGGAAAATTTGGTAAAGATACAGATAACTAATTTGTAAAATAAAAGTTGAATTTGTTTGAAAGTTTTGTAAACCACAAAAATAAATTTTATTCAGGTTCAAAAAGGAATTACTCAAATATCAAGCTCACAGAATCCAGTTCCTCTGGTATTGTTGTGGAAAATGACTCTAGTAAACATAGCCATGAAAATAAACTTTCAGGTAAATAATATTGAAAGTTCGGGTGATATGGACTTATAATTATATTGTTATTACTCTAGTGATTCATGTCACAGAATTAGAGCAACAAGTTGAAGATGCAGAAGTTAGGTGTGGCACTCTGCAGCAGCAACTAGAATTCATGAGACTCCTATACAAAAATGTAAATGTTCTACAGAGCATGTTTCTTTTTTAATTAATATTTCATTATGTTCTCTTGTTTTTAAATAAATCATTTTTTTTCCAGAAATTAGTTGAAAATAATGTGATTGAGAAATCATCACCTCCTTTGTCTGAAGTGAGTGGTTTATTTTATGCTGCCGATCAAAATTCTATGGGAGATGTAAGTAGTGATTATTTGCAAGAATCCTCTATATCTAACAATCTAAACACACAAAATGGAAGTGAAATGTATGAATTTGAAAACAGAGATATACTTCAACCAAGTCTTACTTGTAAAAGTAACTGTGATATAGGAAAAACCTCTGAGAATGAAGATACTTGTGAATATGAGAGTGTTTTGGGGAATGAAGTTGGTTCAGAACATCAAACAATTTTTGAGAGCAAGAATGACTCAAAATCAGAAAGCATAAGTGAACTTGAAAAAAACTATGAAGTTCAGTATACTTCTGAATATGAGAATATCCCACTACATAGGAATCATACAGAACTTGAAACAATTTTTGAAAATGAAAATTTGAGATTGAATAATGATAGTGAACTGGAAAGTAATTCTGAATTTGATATGAAATGTGAAATAGAAAATAACTTTGAACTAGCAAACAGTTGTGATGTGAACTATTGTAACTCTGAGAGCCACTGTGTCCCTTCTGAAAACTTAGAAATAGAAAGAAGTAGTGAAACAATTGCTTCATGCATTCCGGAGGACACAGTGAGTTATGACATTCACATTGATAGTAATTCTATGAAGGAGGGAAATGTATCAATCTCTGATACAATGTTTGCTTATGCTGATCATCCAATGCACAACAGATGCACAACTATTGAGCATGTTATCAATACATCAAGTGGAATATCAAACAACGGAGGAAATGTCAATCCTATCCAGGTATTAGTCAAATTTTTTATATTGATTTAACTATTTGTAATATCTCTTTGGAAAAGAGAAACATACTTTATAAGAACTAAACACTTTTCATTTTCAATAATCTTAATTTATCAAACAAATAATAAACAAACTTATGAAAAATATTGTATTATCTATTATCCTTTATATTCGTTTATTACGAATAAAAAATTTGATTAAACGCTTCAAATCATTTTTGGCATTATGTGACAATTTCAAAAAAAATCTCTGAATGAATAATCTTGGCAACTAATTAACTGCACATATTGCTATAACATTGTTTTTGTTATTGCGAGGGATATTTTAAAACCATAAAAACAATAAAGAATTCCTCTTTGCAATAATTATTGCCAAAAAATAAAACAGTGGTTTTCTGAGTTTTTTGCAATAATTAATTAACATATTTGAACCTACAATACCTTGTTAAATAGATCTTTGTAAGATCTGCAACCCACTCTTTGAGCTTTTTGCCTAAGATCAATATCCGAAGTCATTAGATAAAAAAACACGAAAATGCAAATTTTTCACTTTGAGAGCTTGTTGCAGAAAATTGACCACTTCTACAATCCTTCAAAGAATGTGGAGGGTCTTTAATTTTTGTATTTTAAACAATAAAACTTCACCCCACCTTAAAAAATTTTCAACTTTACAAAACAATTACATTCTGACAAACACATAGTAAACAGAAAGAATATGCATTATGAAAGTTGACTCATCTCATCCCCTTACTGAAATTTTTCTGGCCAAACCACATATGCAATTCATGCACCTTGGATGTAAATTACTTCCATGAATGAGCCTAAGTGTATGTTTCGAAATTTCATAATTTAATTCAAGGTGCACGAATTGCATATATTTAACTGAAATAATAGAAATATATTATCCATCCTGGCCCAGGTTTTTCTCCGTTTTTCCTTCGGGTAGAGGCGGATTTCTTAAACAGGTTCTCTAGGCTTTGTCTAGGGGCGTGTTTATTGTAACAATAAATCGTGAATTTAGTTTTTTTAACTCTTATGATTTTTAAACACTATACTCAGAATAATCTATAGTTCGATAATAACTTGTACATGTAAATTTACAAACATATTTGCATTAAATTACAAACATATTGACATTATATATGTATTATAACTCGCAGCTAACTTTTTATCTTATCTAGGAACTTTTGCTGAAATTTTTGAATCCGCCTCTGCCTTAGGGCCCTTGATCGGAATTGATGGGATGGTCCCTTGCTTGCTTCTGGAGAGTAAATTAGTTTATTGTCCTCCACATGGTCATATGCAGTTTGTACTGTTTTTTGACAATAAATAAATTTATTTATTATTAAATCATACCCTAGCTCTGTCGTACACCACCAATACAATGGTGGTAATCCACAAGAATTGACTAGTAAATCTTTGGATCTCTGATTGCGAACTTAACCCAGGTCAGATGTCATTTTGAAATTGAATGTAAATTAAATAGTAATTTCATTGCGGAAATGTCTTGGAGACAATGATAGATAAGGCCTCTCTTTCATTACTTCAAAAATTGCTTGCACCATACTTTTATTTAAACAAAAAATTCGGAAAAGTAGTTTTTCCAATATGTTAGAAAAACTATCGGTTGTAGAGAAAAGCAAAAT
The DNA here is from genome assembly GCA_002313205.1 of Laupala kohalensis. Lineage (NCBI taxonomy): Eukaryota > Metazoa > Arthropoda > Insecta > Orthoptera > Trigonidiidae > Laupala > Laupala kohalensis. The sequence continues at coordinate 60,432 of NNCF01131434.1, read as the reverse complement.
GTAGACGATTTGTGTGTAATGAAAGTACCTACAATTTCGAGACTTTTAATATTGAAATCGGTGAACAACTGAAAATGTTATTGCAAGAAAATATGAAAGTTGGCCATTCTTTGTTATTGTTATAATTTTGTAAATAATTATTTAAAAAAGGTTAAACACTCCTGAAGACGTGAGATTTGTGATGTTTAAAAGGTGTGCAAAAGATGGGCACTCTAGGTACAATAATTTTTGCTACATCCTATTTATATATCCCGTTACGGACATAAAACTGCCATTTTTGCATGACTGTATAGCTGCCACTTGTTAATAATAAAGGTCTTGTCAATTGCATTTTAAAGATAAGGGGCTTAACTAACAATCTATGTTGATTAATAAACGATTTTTTTAAAAAAAGGTATTAAAATTCTACATTGTAAAAAAGTAATTTTTTTATCCTTTTTTTTTCTTTAAATATTATGGAATATGTTTGTTATTTTGAATGCTAGACCTTTTCCTGAAAATGTATTGAAAATTTGATTAAGAACACAAATTTTTGTGGCAAATAGAATTCTCTAAAACCAATAGAAAAACCACTTTTTCATGTTAGCCACTTAAAAAAGATCACAGCAATGTTATTTATAAACATTAAGGATTGAAATTTTAATGAAGATTCAAACTTTATTAAAGATGATTCCCAAGGGGATGACAGTCAAAAATAAAATGACAGAATCTTCCAAATTTCAAAAAGAGCAAAAGCTTTGCCAATGTTTATTTGTTGTAAATAAATTGTAAAATCTATTTATTTTATAGAACACACACACTTACCAGTTCCAAAAAATTAAGAAAGCAAGTTCAAAACTCTAAAATGATAAGAAAACTAAATACAAGAATTCAGAAACTTTTAAGAGTGTGCAAATGATACTCCCACTCTGACAACGAAATTCTTTATGCTCTTGAGGTACAGCCACGTCAAAATGGTACTGCTTCACTTGTGCAAATAGAATTGTTCCTCAGTGACCCTACCCCCACCTCTAAAGCTGGGAGTGATCGGGGTTACTGACCAAGATGTGAGGAGGGATGTCTACAACCTTAAGAGTGTAGTGGCAACTAATTTTTTTTTTTTTGTGAGAACACACACGTGAGGTAAATCACATTCCACATAATAAACAATGGCTCATTGGCAGGTGGATAAGCATGTTACAACCAATTAAAGCTCAGTGTACTGAGTTTGAGATGGAGATAGAGGGTACATAGAGTTAAATGGCAAACAAAATAAAATTTATTGTTTAACAAATGAAAGATATAGTTATGGGGTGGATTTCACCCCAGCATATGTGTTTGAGGGTTAATTCATATCATGGAAGTGGAACCATGAGAAATGCCAAGTGCCTCACAAGAACAGACTGAATGTGGCTCCTTTGTTGCAGAACTCCAGTTGCTTTTTACTGATTGATGAAGATTAACCAGTGCTAGATAAGATTTCCCCCCCTGGGAATACAAAAATCCACATCAACATTTTGTGTTTTAACAGCATCAATTAAGAATAGATCTGACAGCTGTTTAGACATTTACCTGATTAACACAAATTTAAAATAATGCTTAAAATTCTTAGAATTCAAGAAAAAAGCATAAAAATAACAATTTGATCATGGGGAAACATATTGAACTTCATGACTGCACAACTCAAATTCATATATCTTCTGCTTAATATGGGATTTATTACCATTTTCACTTCCCATCCTACAATTTACCTCCTTAAGAATGCTAAATTAACATAGCCTTCCACTGCCAAAGTCAATACTAACATACTTAGATGTCAGTTATGCTTTTATTAGTGGAAGTGGATCAGGCCAAAGGCCTGCTCTACTTAAATCTAAATGTCTGAGAAACACGGTCTTAGTAAATAGAACTGCCCACATTTCAGCCATCCTACTGTGGCCTCCTTCAGGGCTGAATTAGAGTCAACAGCAACTTAGGTAGGTCTTCTGACACAGGCTGAAAAGATTGAGATGTTGATGAGTCTGCCTACCAAGATGTGATGGGTCCAAGACATTGAAGTATAAAAGTGCAATGTTTAAATAAGCTAAATTTATCCTTTGAGTTTCAACATGTAATTATTGAACCTAACACATGGTGTCAACATTGCAGAATAAATGACATAATTTTAATTTTATAAATAACTTGGAGGAAAATTTTCAGCGAAAGCAGTAAAAAATTGTTTATGTAAATAAATATAGCTGCTTGAAAGCTATTTGAAAATGCACTTACAAATGCAAATAATATTGCAGAGATACATATTTGTTCCTTGTTCTTCCTAAAAAAAAGTTCTGGAATCCCACTTCTGAACGTATATATTGAATAATATAATGAAATAAATACCTGTGAAAGACAGGCTGTGAGGGCTACATCATCAATGTATGACTCTAACATCATGTCCTCAAGTTTATCTCGGTTTTCAATCTTCTGAATTCTCGTATGCAAGTTCCTCTATACCCCAGCCACTATACATCTATATCTATACTTATTTTTATACTTACACACTATCTGTACTCATTCATAGCTAGAGGTAACCAGTTATTGTTTTGTAAGCATGTTCATTTTTATTTTATCTTTTGGAATGATTTAAAATGTATGACTCAGTTAATTAAATTTAACAGTTTATTCTTTAAATATATAGTGTAAATTCATATTATGTTAATTGATTTTCAGGCTATAAAAGGTCTCTTGAATGGTTTAACTGACAGTGTAAATATTATTACTAAACTAAATGCTTCTGAATCTATTAAAAAGAAACCAAGACCCTTATCAAGAATGGACACGAAGTCAGATATTTCCCTCACAACATTAAAAAGTGTACCATCAACTGTAACAATGAGAAGTGGCCAAAGTAAATGTCAAAACTCAGTTTCCTACTCATGTACTTCATTTAACAAGACATGTCAACTACCTCAGGCACCTCAAGAATTATTTGAACAATCAGAGCAGCAAATGCTGAATTATGATTCTGTGAACATTGATTATAAACATACAAACATCAAGGATGAACATTTGAAAGATATTGAAATTAAAGAGGCAGAATATCAATTATGTAATAGACATCATCACCGTCGTTATCATAACGGAACCCGCAGACATCATCACCATGATGACACTAAACATGAAATCTCTACATCAGAGGGTATAACCCAACAAATGCATTTAAGGAAGCATAATAAAGATGTATTTGATACTTACTCTTTGAAACCAAGGCATAGTTATCACAAGGATTTAGAGAACTTACATTGTCAGTCTCATCATTCATTAAATACTGTAGACCTATCTGGTGGAGAATCTAGAAAAATTCATAAAAAAAAGGAAATTTCTCGAAGGAAATACAGAAAACTTGAGAAGAAGAATTGGAATGATTTTGAAAGTGAAAACCTAGATTTTCACCAATATGGTAAGTACCTTCTCATACAAATGAAAATAAATGCCTATTTCTACAATAGACAGATGAAAAGTGAGAAAGCTAATGAAGGTTTATGTAATTTATTACCATTATAATATTTTTTCTTGTTACTGAGCTAATTTAGCTTGATGCTATTTTATTCCAAGTGTGTAGGAAGTTACGAATTATTCAAACATTTTGATTCATGTAACATTACACACAATCTTTAATAGCATTTAGATTTAATAGCATTTAGAGAAAAGAATAATGAAATTCAAAATTTTTATCATATAAACCTATATTATATCTTAACTTTTAATTTTGTTCTATAAAATTCCTTTTTATTTATAGACAAAAGTAGAAAATACAAGAACAGGGAGTATGATAGTCTCTCAGTGACAACTCATAAGAACAAAAAACACAAGAAATATTCTAAATCATTGATTCTTGATAAGGTGGATGATGTGTGTCCAAAAGAACATTTAAAGGGCTTCAAATCAAAGTTAAGAAATATAAATGAGAAACCAAAAGAAACTGAAGAACTAATGACTAACAAAGGAATTAGTTCTGAGAAATGTAAAAGAGTGGATAAAAAAGAAAAGAATAAATCAGTATCAACTTTTCTAGAAAACAATAATGTACCTCCTCCAGCAGTGCTCAATGCAATTGGAAAATGTGTAAATGAGTCTTATTGTAAAACTCTCGCTCCAAAGTATGAGGAATCTCCTAATTTTGCTGTCCCAACAGTATCCTCAAGATTGAAACAAAATGATAAACCTATTCTCCAGTTCTTTAATTTTCGTAATATTCCATTTGTTGTAGGGACTTCTACGTCTCGAAGTCATAATTTGGCTCTAAATTTACAACAAGCCTTATCTATAATAAAGCTTCGTAATCCATCTGGACCAGTTCTTGGTGATTTAACCACAGAAGTTGGTAGTTCTATACTTTCGCACTCATCGCGGCCTTCTACTGCTGGGTCTGTATCAGGGCATAAAGTTTTTTGTCCCGTTGCGATGGCTCAAATGAGAAATCCTAAACTGCAAATAGCTGATAACAATGAAAGTCTAAGTCCTGAAGATAGAAGTGAAAGAGCTCAAAGTGCTGAAACAGAACCTCTTCCAGGAACTTTTGAATCCTTACTCAAATCTGAAGCAGAAGTTGAAAATGTTGGCAGGATCTGTTTTCCTCAACTGAAGCAAAAGGAAAATATTTGGGATGTTGATCAAGCAGATGAAAGCCAGAGTAATTTGAATTCCAAGTTACGTTGTACTTGTTTTCCCAACCGACCATGTATCAACTATCAGAAGTTGCTCTACGAGTACTTGCATCAGGAGAAAGAAACAAACCTGCAAGTATTATTAAAGTCTCAAAGAGACAAACAAAGCAGCAACCAAACTAGATCAAAGAGTGCAATAACAGAAATTCCTAGCCCAAAAGAACAACTTTTGGAATTTGGAGAGGATAATGAAGGAAATCCAGTATATGGGCAAATCCAAGCTCATTCAAAAGGACTGAGAGAAGTCTTATTAAATATGCACAGAGATTTTTTGAGACTGAGCCAGTAAGTAACATACTTTATTTATTATGTTACTAATTTTAGATAGGGAAGTGTTTGATTGAGTATAGTATAACAATTGTATATGGAAAATAAAACCCAGGGAACAGTTTTGCAACTTTATATACTCTTATTAATTATGTTATGTTTAATGAAAATGGGAGATGGAGAGTCAAACTCAGGAAATTCAGCTTAGCAAGCTGATATGCTACCAACTGTGCCACCTTGTTTGCCTCAGGTGGGTCCAGTCTACCATTGACATTCAACTTGCGAGAAGCACTCTGCATCTCCCATTATCATTCAAAATAACATAATTAATCTGTTACCTGGTGGTGTGGTTCAACGCAATTTAAGAGTTTGCTGTATGTTCATGTACTCTGCCATCATAAGCATGGGAAATAATGCAGTGATACTTCCCATAGTGGACACTTCTCAGTAGTGTACATTCTCTATAGTGGACACATTTTCACTCCATCTTTTTAATTCACATTGACCTTAACTTTCTTAAAGCTTCTCAATAGTGAACAAATTTTAAAGTTCCATGAGTGTCTGTAATAGAGAAGTTTCACTGTATTAGCAATTAAATATTTTAATATGAATAATAACATTGTTTGCTCATAGAAACAATATTTTTTTCTTTTTAACTTCACTTCATTTCTTTCATGCTTTCTTTCAATGAAATATTAGGACAGTACTTCTATTTGTAAATTCACAAATCTTTATTAAGTCATTCAAATTAGGAAGTGAAAGTAACTGCAACTGATCTTAAATTAAATATTTTTATATAGAAAAGTTTAAAATGCTGGACATAATTCAAAACAAGATGAATTCATTAGGAAATAAATAATAATATCAACACAAACATTTTAGAAAAAATGGAACACTAGAAGGCATTATATATCAAATAAGATAACATAGCACCACTTGTGAATGTTTGTATGTAAATCAAGCTTCCATTATATATCTGAACCCAGAATTCATATATTCACTTTATTAAATTAATTAATTGTACTACACAAGCCTATATACAATCCATACTAATACAATCCATAGTAAGTAATGCAAAAGAGTGATGAAATTTGGCAAGGATATAGTTAAGATGCCCAGGATGAACATAGGCTAATTTTTATTTAAAAAATGATGTGAAAATGATTTTGACCATAAATGTTGATGAAATCGGAAAAAAAGATAGGTATATTTGCTTACACCATCTAAACGGTTAGAGATAGGTGATAACTATGAGTGGCAATATTATTCACCTCAAAGAGTTCTACAAAAAGTCTGCAACAGCATCTACAAAGGTTCACCCACATTATTGAAAAAACATTATTTAAAAAAGGAGTGTTAAAATACGTAAAATTAAGAGAATAATTTAGGAAGGAAAAAATAAATCATCAACAAATTTAATGAATTGTTTGCTTTGTGCACTTAACGAAGATAAAAACGGCCTTTAAATCGTAAAATTTCGACGAATAGTTTAGATTTTACTGTAATTTTAATGAAATGACACAGCAATTTGTTGAGGTGGCTCCTGTGAGATGGTGTAGTGTATACAGTAAACTTTTGTATTATATTAGTATTATTATGAGTCTGAAAAATTAGGATGCAACATATTTTCAAAAACAAGTAAGTAAAAGTATTTTTATCTTATAACATAGATAGATTTTATTTTTTCCCAAGTAAAAGAAGATAAGTCTAAGAAAACTCCCAAGCAATGCCAGGTAATCAGCTAGTTAGTTATAAAATACACCTTCAGAAGCAATTTCTTATCACTTCTCTATAGGAGTTTTGCACTAGATATAAAAGTAGAGAAACATCAAATTTTCAAAATGTTATTTTGCAAGCATTTTTCTTTCTATAAATTAATACTTTGTCTTCTAAAACTTATTTCTGTGTAATAATTTTTGGAAAATGTTACTTTTAAGATTGAAAAGTGATGGTGTTGTTTGTCTTATTTCAGTAAATATGAATATCTACAGTCTGAAGTAGAAAATCAAAATGTTGAAGGATTTGATGCTGTTAAGGAATTAGGAAAACTAGAAGATGAATTGGGAGCAAAAGAGAATGACATAATGGTTGTGATGGGCCTTTATAAGGAAGTATGTAAAGAAAGATCTGAAAAATGAAATTCAACTACATGTTTCATTTGCAAAAACAATTTAATAACTCAAATAATGTTGGATGCTACATGTAAACAGCATCATAGTATTATTGAGATGTCTTCTGTGCTAGTAGCACCTACTTATTGTGTCTAACTTCTTATCATGTTTTGTAATCTAGAATAAATATACATATGTCCTTGGTAGGACTCCACCTAATATTTATTGCCAACTTTTTATAAGCACAATGTTTCAACCCACTTTTGGGTCTTTTTCAGATGTAACTTGAAAATTATGCTCATGAAACATTCATAATAAATATTGTGTGGAGTCTTACTAAGGTTGTATGATATATTTAACAATAATAGACTTAAGAAATAAATGTAAATAATACTATTTTAATCTAGAAAAAATGACACACTTATTTAATCAAAATCATTTAATTAGTACCCATTTTATGCACAATTAAGATGTAGTTAGACTTCTAGCTTTGATAGATTGGAATATAGAAAGTAGAATAATGTGTTATTGTGTCATAACACATTTTTTGGTTTCTTTTACTTTTCAGCTGACTACATTGAAGCAACAAGTGAAAGCACTAAAAGCAAAAACAAATTCCCAGCATATTATCACAAAATCACAAAGTACAAATTCACATGAACCAACTGTTTCAATTCGTTTGACTCGATTACTTCGTACAATACAAAAATTTCAAGAAAAACTTTTACAGGATTAACATGTGTTATCCTTGGGGTAAACTTCAATTTAAACAATAAAATAATTTGGTTTTTTATGTTTCTTTTCTATTACTAGAAAAATTTAATTTTTTGCAGTAAGGTTCATTGAATCCCTTTGTGAAATTGGTGAACTAATCACTTGCAAGAAGGCAAACAAGAGTATTCCAATGTTTGAATGTACAGTCAGCAATATTATCAAGTTGCTGATGTATCATAAAGATCTGTAATATTCATGACAAATGTTATATGAAACAAACATGAAAAGTATTTTTATAAACATGAAGATATGTACATTAACATACTCATATCAAAAAATATGTTTTCTATTTTATATACTTATTTATTTTTTATTCTTTTATTTATTTTGAAAAACAATTGACAAATATAATCCTATTTCTTGGTTATATTGTATTGTTTTATGCAACATACGTATATATATATATTTTTTAAACTGGAAACTATGTATTTTATAACTTGTCTAATTGTAACTTACTTGCTATAAAGCAAAATTTTAATGAATAAATTGACTTGAAATGAGTAGAAAAAAATACGTCAGAGATATAGAATCACTGTAATTATAGTACAGGCAATGGGTCCAGTAGCTCAGGAAATTTTAAGGAGTGTATGAAATAAAAAATTCTAGGAACCCCCCCCCACCCCCACATTTTTGAAGGATTGTAGAGTTGGTCAATTTTTAACAAAAAACCCTCAGAATGCGAAATTTGTGAGTTTTTTTGTGTTCTTTGTTCTAGCGACTCTGGAATTGATTCCAGACAAAAAGTTAAATGAATGAGTTATAGGTCTAATCAAAACCTATAAAATGAGATGTTGTAGATTAAAATTTGTTAATTAGTTATTGTATAAAACATATAAAAACACTGTTTGGAACAATTGTTCCAAAAAACAATGCTTTTTACTTCTTATGATTTTAAAAGGTAGCCTTTATGATAATAAAACCAACCAATGATATTTCAATCGAAGCAAAGGGGAAATTACCTGGAAGATCCATAAGTGTGTCCTCTTTTAATTTACAAAGAATCAGTTGATATAACATCTCTATTATTATTTTTTTTTCAAAAAATAAATGAATCACATATCCTTTTTTAATTATTCTTATGAAATAAGTTGAATGGTGTTCAATAGTTAAAAGGTTATATTATTTGTTACTGGCAATGATTTTGTAAATAATTATTGCAAAATTGTTTAAAAACATTATTTGAGTGGAGATATATTGAAAATCTTGTAAGTGTTGGGGGAAACATGCCTAGTTGCTCTTGTGTTTCCATATATTTAAAAGCTGACTGCCCAACTTCTAAGTCACATCACATAAAAAAGCTCCATTAATTTAATTTTTTTAGTTATTTATTAACAACATAACGTATGACAAAGAATTGAAGTATGCAAGACCATTAATCCTACAGAGGTAAATGAATATCTGTATATAGGTATGGTGTGAGGAAAAACTTACCACTATAAAAAAAAAAAGGGAAAATTTTAAACATTTAAAATACAATCCAGATGATTACCAACAGAATAAAATATAAAAATGCCACTTCAATACAAATTTTATTCATTATATGGCATAACATTACCCTCTTCCAATAATTGGGTAGTACTATATTAATTTGCTCTAATCCAGCTTTTTATTAAACTTATTATTCATAGTGGTTTGTTTTAAGATCTTTAGGTAATAAACTAACAGTCTCCATAGCAACAATGTAGCTACTTTTCTGACTAAGTTTTCTTTCTCTATGTGTTATTATACTCTTATTCCACGTTTTACTATTACTATTTGTATATAATTTTTTTAATTCCTTATGATGATAATTTAGTGATTCCAAAATAAAATGATCTATTGTTAATGGAAAGGTAAGAATGATGAAATTGTTTTTACTTATAATTTTTAACAATTTATTTTGAATTTTTTGTAATAATTTTAAATTAGTTTGATATTCTCCTCCTCAAGCAACAATTCAGTAGTTGACTTAACTGTGGATCATATAGTATAATGTAGGATAGGATAGTATAGTATTAACATTTTAGTTTCTGTCAGCATAAGCTTTGTCAATCAATGAAAGAGAAAAATCAATTATCTAGTTTTATTAATAACATAATGTGTTTATCCCATTTGAGTTTAAAGAGAAAAATAATTCCCAAATATTAAGGTTTTGAACACTTCTTATTTTAAATACTCAATTTTCAGGAATACACTCACAATAATTACCAAAAGTAATGAAAACAGATTTATTAATGTTAAATGATAATTTATTTAGTCATAACCATTCATCTATTTTATCAAGTTTCCTATTCATTGTAATTCTTCCCTAGTATTCTCATTACTAATAACTGTTGTATCAGAATATGAAATAACATTACCTTCTGATAGATTACCTAGAAGGTCATATACACATAAAATAAAAAATAATGGACCAAGTATTGTTTCTTGAGGAACACCAGTAATGCATTCAACGTTGTTGCTTAGTATATTATTGCATTTAACTCTTTAAGTTGGATTCTAAAGGTAATTCTCAAGCAATTTATAAGCACTTCCTCTTATTCCATACATGTACTTTGTTGCTTCATTGTTATAAGTTTTTTTTTTACATTTTACCATTAATTATTTACAAAATTATTGCTGATAACAAATAATATGACGAGAGTGAATGAATTAGGATTTTCAGTCTAAACCGAAACTTAGGCTTTTGTTTTTGTTTTGGATGAAGCTGAGACCAAAACTCATGATAAAATTTATGTTAATTACCTGAAATCTAGAGTTTTCCCTAGACTTACAAAGAAACTTAAACGACTTAAATTTCTTACATTGTTTCCCTTGTTCATCTGGTTTGATGAAAAATAAATATAATAAACAATTAAATTGGAAGTAAGTCTGATTTAAATGTACTTTGGCAAAGCTATTACTGATTGGCAAATACCTGTAACTCTGCTGTAAAAAACTAAAATACCTTTTTCTCTACACAAAATAACTTTCTGATTTGATGCACGTGTACATGTACACATGCAATTGCTCGCGTGTTTACCACTGATCTAAGGACCATTCAGTGTTGACTCAAAACAGTTTTAATAGATTTTACCTGGACTATCTCAGATTTTGATAAAATTCAGTATGTATGTAGCCATCACAGAGATTGGATTATGGTAGATTAGATTACCGTTTGGGTGGGCTCAGCTAATACCAGAGTCCCGCACATAGGCCTAAAAGGCCATTTGTACCCTTTAGTACAGTTAGTGTCGCGTAGATACAAGCGGCGACACCCGCGTTGCCAAGCGAGGGACGCGCCTAGCCCAAATTAGCAACTCAGTACTATAGCGCTATATAAACCCGCCACTCGTAACATCGGGGCCGAACGACTGACGCTCTCGCGCTCAACGCCGGTGCACGTTCTGTCTCTTTCCTCTTTGCTGACTCGACCTCCACGGTCCCAGCAACCACCTTCCTTCTCGTCGCTGGCTCGACCTCCATTGTCCCAGCAACTAACTTCCCCCTCGCTGCTGGCTCGACCTTAAGGGTCCTAGCAACGACCCGAATTACCACTGTCAACTGTACCTATCAGTCTCGAGTTAATTCCCTCTCCCAGTCGATTAACGACTGATCACCCCCCGATCGTTGCACGTACGGTTACGGCCATCACTGGAAGTGTGGAGCGAGTTGCTAGTGCGGGACCCCGCTCGAGCAGGAGCTTTGGAGCGTCGCTTTGGAGTTTTGATGTAAGTGTACTTATAGTCACAATAAACTGCTGTTGCCATGACTGGATAATCCTGATTTGTTCTGATTCGCTGAGTGCCCTTCAAGCAATCCAGAATATGTATCCAGCTGATCCAGAACATCCAGGATGTGCTTTTCTCACTCCAAAGTGATGGAAAGAACACAATGTTTTGCTGGACACGTGGGAATAAGAGGAAATGAGGAAACAGACGTTTCCGCAAAGACAGCATGCATCAAGAATCGCGTCGATTTCTCCACGATTCCAAAATGAGATCTCCTAAATTCCATCAAGAAAAGGATTCTGAGTGAATGGAGCAATGAGTGGTTGAAAGGAATAAGCTACGACTTATCAAATCCTCTGTTAAGTCATGGAGCAGTTCCTGTAGGCCTGCCCGGCGCGACGAGGCCCTGTTAACCCGCCTGCGCATAGGACATTGTCCTCTCACTCATCGGTATCTCTTACTGCTTGATGATGAACCCGTTTGTGAGGAGTGTAGCTGTTCCCTGACAGTGCGTCACCTACTAACTGATTGCAGAAGATACTCGAGTATACGGAGACAAATTAGTTTGGCTGCAGATTTACTAACAATTCTCGGAAATGAATCGGTTAATGTTAAGTTTATGAGTAGATCAGGGCTCCTCCCACAAGTTCTCGGGAGGGTTTAAAATTTGCTTTCCTTTTTCATCTTTGTCTCCTTTTCTTTCATCATTCGTTTCTGTAATTAGACAATATAATATTTAGAATTTTTTTCTTTTTCTATGATATAATGTATTAGGTAACTTCTTTTTTCTTTCATCTTTGTATTTAGATATCTGTTGAATTCAGGAGGGTTTTTTAGTGGGTATGGTCGAGATATTCGTTGAGTTCGGGGAGGAGTCACAACGGCTCTTCTCTATGGTGCGAAACTGCATTTTCTCCCACCTGCATTGGCTCTAATGACCTTGTTGTTGACGAGCCCTTAAAGCCCCACAAAAAAGACGAGTGATGTCAGTCCTCCCCACATTAATCTGTGAACATCGTCTCATGTTATGACGAATAAATTGATTCCCTAATGACAGGCGCCCATAGTAAACCTTCAAACCTCTTACTTGAAACATGTGGTAAGACAGGGATTTAAGTTCTAGGTGGGATAACATCAGAAAGCGGAAGATGTCTGGGAGATCGTGTTCACGCGCTGGTCGCACAGTGGAAGCCAACCGACCGTCAACTGAGGCGTCCATCCATTCATCCTGGCGTGATGGAGTGCACCAGTGTGTTGGCGCGGGTTCACGGCTGTGGACCAGGAAGCGGTTCCTAATGTTGTCGGAACAAACCGAAGACGTTACGTTCTGGCATGTGCCAGTGGACGATGACATGCTCACCTGATTTATTTAGTGTATATGTATATTGTTCTTCGCTGGCCCTTCGCTCATTACTGTTCGTTGTCAACCGGAGATCTGCCCCTTTCAGCAAGCGGGGCGCTTGCTCGTTGAACAGGGAGGTAATGTTACGGTACTGCTTGACGAGCAGTGGAAAATTTCATTCCGTTATTTCGCTGCTCCGACTGTTGCTTTGACTGCAGTCGTAANTAGATGTGTATAAGAGACAGCGTGTGCACAGCGAAACACCTAAGCGATTCGTCGCTTCCGCTGGCCGCCTCACGCCCTTGAAGCGTTCCTTCGAGGCGTAAGATCCGAGTTGTCAGCACCACGCCTTAGTAGCGTGAGTTTTGAACAACCAATACATACCTACGATAGTGTCACCATCCCCATGCCATCTTAAGAAAATTGTTGGGATTGGTACCCCCCTCCAGGGGACAAACATTCAAACGAACAACGATCTTTCAAACGAGCGAGGAGCCAGTCGAGGGAACAGTCAGTCGACAGGGCAAGAATTATTTTATTTCCATGTCCATCAGACACAGAGACAACTACATATTTTTTCTTTCTTTTGTTATATTTTTGGAACACATATCATTTCTGTAAAGTATGTAACGTAGATTGATGTAGAGTGGTTGATGTAACTGGATTGTGTTCGCTTCTTGTAATTATGTGCTTGATTGTAAAGTTTGTAACATAGACTGCATGGCACGTATATTTTGTTGGTTTCATGACTCCAACCATTAAATCTTTCTGTATTAAATCATGTTTATTCCATTGTTGTGAATTCTGTATTACTATTGGCAGCAACAGTCAGCGATCCGTGGTTCGGACTAAACGTCCCGACCGATTCCTTCTCACAGTTGTGTGAATGATACTCACACAGCCAAGGGAGTAATTCTTTAAGTCAAATAATTTATTAGATCGAACCTTTACATGGTCGATATTAGTATGGTGGGGGGAACCGAAAGGTAATCTTAAATAATATAAAAAGGGGGCTTGTATCAATGTGTAATGTCATATGTGAAATTTACAATGTTGAACTACGAGAAGATGAAGATCGAAACATATTTCTTTGCAACTATTGGCAAAATATACAAATTACAACGGAAAATGTGCAAATGCATTGGAATATTTTCTTCGGAATGCAACTATGAAGAAAATAAACAATTGGGAATACGATTGGAAGGATTGGAAAGTTAGAACAAAAGCAGCAGCATGATACTCTATGTATACGACTATGATGCTGAGTCGAATTTTGATGCAAATCGCTTTCGCATAGAAAACTTGAACGCTACAGATGCGGTGAACAAAGATTATGTGAACTATGCAATTCAGCATGCATCGAAAGACTCGAAATCCGTTCGAGAAGAAGATTGTGAATATATAGACAAATTGAAAATAATTGAAGAAGCAGTTCGGAACCTTTTTGTTCGCAAGATACGTGAAATAGGATTAGTACGATCGTGCAGTACAGCAGCCCACTTCCACTGCAGAAGATCGCGATTCACTAATTTAGAAACTCCTATTAATCCTCAAGATGCTGTAACACTCAAATATGGTAGGGACACTACTTCTTTGTATCACTACCGCCGTGATGATGTAGTACTCTCTCTTCAGCGGTCGAGTATGGATCGTCGTCGCCTCCCATCGCCGACATAACCCAGTTGGGAGAAAGTGTTAGACTGAGGATCTAATGGTCCCCTGTTCTATCCCGAGTTCCATCATTTTGTGTGTATCTTCAGAAATGATCCTGTGTCAGTTCGAGAACAGATAAGAGCTTATTATAGGAAGTTGCGTCATACACTCTTTTTGAAGGGAATGATCCGTGCAATAATACGTCATGTTATGCAACGTTATGCAATTTGTGGTAGGTTGCATCTTACTTTTTTCAAAAAACATTGAATTTCCCAATCTTCTTTAGAAAAAAATTCTTTTATATATATATTTTTAAACCCACCTTTCTGAATTTTGGAAATTCCCACACCACCTCCTTTGCCCCACTTCTGGTGCTCGAATGGGCACCTTTCGGACTATAACCGCAAACATCAACTTCCTTCAGCTCTTATCTGTGCTGAAGCCGGCACAAGTATACTACTTGCTACTACATGAAACTTCACAGGTATATACTAAAGTTTCCCCCCAAATAGTATATTTCCTGGAAAAATCCAACGTGAAAATCATTCACTCTCATATATACTCCCAGTTCAATCGCTGATATTTTCCCTCGCTTCATAATCTGTTGAAATACTTTAATCATATTGGGTATTTTCAAGTAGTATTCTCTGTTGCTTTCTTAAACTCAGCACAATTATTTCTCATCGTACTATGATCATGTGCTCGTACTCGTCGTAATTGTTGGACAAGGAAATGAGTATACACCAGTATGGCATTTGAGGAGATTGCGGGGAGAGCAACTAATTTGTTCACTTTCAGGGAAAGTGTTAAAGGCCATAATAAATATCTTTTATTACTGACAAAATATTTGTGAAAATTTACGTCCCAGGTCGAATTTAGACTCTTCAAGCACCAACGTCAATGCATCGTTTTGTTATGCAAAAGTGTCCTGAGCCGTCATTTTCGGATAATCAAGGTTTCAGTAAAACGTTAATTTGGTATGTTGAACGTTTAGTTGGCAAGGTATCTATAGGAGAAATTTGTGGGGTCTTGTGTGGCGAATATAAACAAAATGTTCTCAAAAGTAACGTTCCCGTACTAGTAGCAGAAGAGGTAACGAGTCCATTTGAAAAAAATCCTTTGGACGTTGTGAGTCCCTTAAGCGTGACTGAGGAAAGGGAACAAGTACATTCTTGTAAGAATAATTTCACGAGCACTTCGAAAGCGGACGCGATACACGACTAATTGGAGATGGAGTACGATGGCATGAGCATTTGTCGTGTAGGAAATGTGTAAACATGGAGTACAGAGAATTTTATTGACTGGACCTGTACAGTATATTCACGGTTGTTGTGCATCTATGGGATGTTAAATTTCTAAATTTGAAACCTTCGTTACTGAACCACCTATTGAGAACGTACGAGGCATGGTTTTGTTTTTAATGTGAATTTCATTTTAGAAATAACTATTATAAGGTCCATTCACCAAGTAGCATCTGTATGGACTTGGGTGTGGAGCATATTTTCGAGGACCCTTTTTCGAACTATAACATAATCCAGACTGCGCCAATGCCTGGTCCGTAAATAAGGCCGTGTACCCTTAAATGTATTCGTTTGTCGAAAGAGTGTGTTGGTAACATTTTTTCTTGGAGCTTTAATGCTCGGCAACGTCAAGGTCATTAGAGTCCTTACAGGTGGGGCAATTTCGCACTATAGGGAAGAGCCGTAGTGACTCTTCCTCGTGTGTGGAACTCTCCGAATATGTCGTCCATACCCACTAAAAACCCTCCTGAATTCAACAAATATCTAATTACAACGATGATAGGTAAGGACACAATAAAGTTGTCCAATACATTATATCAAAAATCAAGTAATATCTGAAAACTATTATTTTCCAAACAAAGAAAAGGATGAATGAAAAGAAACAAGAAAGGAAAAAGAAAAGGAGAATGCAATTTTAAACCCTCCCGAGAACTTGTGGGAAGTTCCCTGATCTATTGTATTTCAATAGTTTATCATCCGTTTCATTTCCGAGAATTGTTGGTAAATCGGCATCTAGACCAATTTGTCTCCGTATTCTGGTGTATTTTCTGCATTCAGTTAGTAGGTGACACTGTCAGAGAAGAGCTACGCTCCTCACAAAAAGGGTTCATCATCAAGTTGCACGAGAAACCGATGAGTGAGAGGAAAATGTCTTATGCGAAGGGGGTTCAGCAAAACCCTCGTCACTCCTGACTGTCCTACAGGAACTGCTCCATTACTTAACAGAGGACTTGATAAGTCGGAACTTATTCGCTTCAACAGCCGACCACTCATTGTTCCAATAACTCAGATTCCTTGTCCTGATGCAATTTATGATATCCTCTTTAGGAATAATGAAAAATCCACGCGATTCTTGAGGCATGCCCCCTTCACAAAAATGTCAGCTTCCTCACTTCCTTTTATTCCGTGTCCGGAAATCCAGCAAAATATTATGTTCTTTCCGTCACTTTAGAGGGAGATCCTGAATGTTCTGGATCAGCTTATCAGCTGGATATATATTATGAATTGCTTGAAGGGCACTTATTGCGTCAAAACAAATCAGGAAATTTTATCCGCGGGATCACTTCATTGATCGCAGTGCTCTCAATATGGCATAGCACTCAGCTGTGTAAACACTGCACAGGTCGCCAAGACGGTAGCCACAGGTCTTATGGGGGAACACCACGGAGCAACCGGCACAATCGGCCTGCTTCGACTCGTCAGTAAACACAGGAATATAAACCCAGTGTTTGTCGAGGATTTGGTGAAAGTATACCCTCAAAATTGTGGCTGGAGTGTTCTTGTCATGATGCAGTAGATCGAAATTAATCTTCGGCTTGTAAAAAGCGCAAGGAGGAGCCTTACTGAAACCGGGATATAAGACATTAAGTGGGTAAACAAGTTTTCCAAAATTTGTTTGGAGAGATATCGAAATGATTTGGTTGCTCTCAGTCTTTTGTTGTAGAAACGGATGGAAGAAATTGAAGGATGAAATACGGCGTTGTGTACCAGATTGTCAAGTAAAGAATGCATGTGGGACAAATGTAACATGAGTAGTTGCTGCCGGAGGTAAAGAGATGGTTCGCCACTCTCAGCATACAAACTCGGAATAGGACTGGTACGGTAGGTTCCCGTGGCTAGTCGCATTCCTGCCTAATGGACACTATCCAACTTCTTCAAATAACTTGCAAGAGCAGAGTTATAAACAATGCAGCCGTATTTGAGCCCAGATCTTATGAATGCTCGATAACACTGGAGTAAGAAGGAGCGATCAGCACCCCATTCCCTGCGACTAAGGCATTTCAACAGATTCAGAGACTTTAATGTTCTCTTAGGACTGTAAGATGTTTAATCCAATTAAGTCTCTGATCAAAGATTAGACCTACAAATTTTACAGAAGGATAAAATTTTAGAACGTCTTCCCCCAAGGCGAGGTGAGGTTTCGGCAGGAGGCTTAGTCTCCTACTGAAAAGAACACAGCTTGTTTTCTCAGCAGAAAATCGAAAGCCAGTCTTCTTTGACCATTGGTACAACCTATTGAGGACAAGTTGGATTTGTCTCTCTTCACATCTCTGCAATGAGCAAAAAATGGCAAAGTCGTCGACAAAGAGTGTTGGACAGGATTCTTACAGCAGATGTTAAGCTCTTTATGGCCAATGCAAACAAGGTCATACTCAGGACTGAGCCTTGAGGGACACTGTTCTCTTGAAGGAGATCCGAAGTGTTTCTTCCAATTCTGTATCGGAAGTAACGCTGATGCAAAAGGGACTGTAACAGCTGGGGAAGGTGTCCTTTAAAGCCCCAGGCATAGAGTTGTTGTAAAATGCCATGACGCCAAGAAGCCTTCTCGATGTCAACAAATATTCCGCCGACAGATTGTCTTCAGACGAAGGCATCTTGGATTTCTGTTTCTAACAGAAGATTGTTCAGGGTTGAATGGTACTTTCTGAAACCACGTTGAGATCTACTCGGCAGGTTATGCCACACAAATCGTCGGTTGATAATTCTCTCCAGAGTTTTACCGACGCAACTCGTCAAGGCAATGCTTCGATAACTACTGATGGCTGTCTTGTCCTTTCCGGGTTTTAGTAGGGGGATTAGCTTTGCTTCCTTACTCGAATTAGGGAATACTCCCTTGGACCATTAAAGATATCCAGAAGGTATTCTTTCAATTCTAGACTGAGTTGTCTGAGCATCTCATAGTGAATGAAATCAGGGCTAGGAGCAGTGATGTGGGCTGTCGCTAGAGCTGACTCAAGTTCCCACATTGAAAAGTAAGAGTTGTAGGGTTCCCACTTGGTGGAATGGAAGTGAAAGGAGGTGCTCTCTGCTATTTCCCTTTTTCTCGCGAAATCAGGATCACAGTTTGCTGTAGACGTTAGATCAGCAATGTATTGAGTCATCACTGTTATCATTTCTCTGTTGGTGAGAACCTGACCCATATAATTGAGTCCAGATAATGGGACTCGAGAATACCTACCAGATATCTTTTGGACTGACTTCCATACTTTAGTTGATGTTCTACTCTTAATGGTAAATAGAAACTCTTTCCATGAGGTGTATCTGGATTCTTTGATGGTTATGCGCGCTATTACCCTTGCAATCCGATATGCGGCGAGGTTTTCCAGAGATGGACTACCCTTAAATTTCCGCAATGCTCTTCGCCTTGTTCAAACGGCGGAATGACATGCGTCGTTCCACCAGGGGACATGAGGTCTTCGCGGAAACAATGTTTTCGGAATGGATTCAGAAGGATGAGGAGAGGATAGTGTTTCTAACAAACACGGTAACTCCACTTCTCGCTCTATCTCCCGTGGTGTCGTCATAACTGAAGCTGATGTATCCCCGCAGATAGGGAGAGTTTTCTAGTAAAAGATGTGTCTCTTGCAGGTAAATACAGATCGGATTGCAATGCGCTAAACGCTGTAACTCTTCACGTTGACTTCTATTAAAGTTTCACTGAAGTATGGCAGCCATTACGATTTGGAACCTCCTGGTTCGGCTCCTGACTACATAAACGCGTCACCGTCGGACAATCCATAATCCGACTCGGAGGAAGAATGTACAGAGACGTTGAAATCTCCGAGTAAGTGAAGTTTCTTCTGTTTGGGAATTATATTTATTGCCGTTTATAATGTCTGGTAAAATGTCTTTATCAGCTGTACGCAGCTTTAACGTGGATGCATACGCACTAATAATGTTTGCGTGCTCTTTATTCACGTGTCTGTCTCAATGTATTTTTTTGTCTCACAGTCCTTGGGAATCTGCGTTAAGTAGGGAATAAGATTATTTTTAACTGCGCTAATGACTTAATGCAGTTTCTTCTTACAAGGTGGTGGATATCGCTTCCATTTGAAAATGTAGTCCTCTTCTTTGATGTTACCTTCATCTGAAAACCTGGTTACACAGAGTGGAAATATCAACTCCCAGTTGTCAGCCGTCAGGACATTACCTGAATACCAAAATTACAGAGCGCTCTTACGTTCCCCATACTACGATGTAATGATGATTTTGATTTTTTCCGTTTCCAACGTACGGATCGGGCAGGTACCTTCTCCCAAAGATCCGATTAGGAAAGTAATTTACCTCCGGAACATTGTCCTGTTCTATCTCACCTTTATTAATGTGTATGTGTGCATATGATGGGCTGCACTTTAAATTAAGCCTATACGGTCGCGCTGTCGCCAAACGTCTGAGCAACAGAATAACAGTTTGTCAGAGGGACGAAAGGGTTCGTGACGTCGGGGCTGCTTCTTCGTTTTATGCAAGAGAGAGATATAGGATATATAAGACTGGACCTTGTGGAACGCACTTTGTCAGGCTCCTCGATGGAGACCTGTCCGGCTAGGGAGACTCAACAGATGCCACGCTACATCCTGCATAGCTCTCCACATCCTTGAGGCACGCAAACCCTCACAACCTGCACGGACAATACTAAGTTAAGATGGCGTTCCCTTGGATGAATTGTGGAAATTAATAAATAACTAAAGGTTACGGTCAGTTAGGCATTTACAGCACTGAGCTCAGATATTGAGTAATGCTTCTGTATGATTTTCACTTGAAGATGGTACAAGTCGGTGCAGAAACGTGCATTTTATTCAGTTTTTGAACGTAATTTTTATTTGCTCTTGTGTTTTTAATGTACGAAGTAAACAAAATATAAAATTTAATAAAATGCAATAAAATCATTCCTACACATGGCAAAGACTTAAGGTTATTTTAGCTATTCCTTATACACACACATTCATAATTTTAAAATTACAAAATTCCTTCCTTCCGGGTATTTTCAATAAATGATTTTACAACGTCTGGTTGTTATGCATTCATTACTCTTGTCGGTTTGAGAGAAATGAACTAATATTGGATAACTCGTTTAAATTTAAGTTCACTGAAATAAATCAAGAACTCACTTCCGAGGGTTTAAGCACTCAAAAATTTTTTTTTCTATATGTACTTGCGATTTTTTCTTTTTTGCTATCGATTTTTTCTTTTTTGCTATCGTTTCCTTAAGTCCAAATTGTCACGATAAGTTGTCAAATGTTTGAGGAATTGAAAAAACTAGTCTCATCCAGATATATTGTTAAGTTTTGTACAAGAAATTATTTTTCCAAGTCGGCCTTTTCTGCATTTGAGACAAGTCTTCGACTATTGAGGAATGGACTAGTATTGAATTTCGTTAATATATCCATTCCACTGAAATCAAAAACGTTCCCCTAAATGCTCAACCAAACGTCTTCTATATACATTAGTTTTTTTTTCCAATCATTTCCTTTCGTCCACATTGACTCGTCAAACTTTTCATTTTTTTCAAAAATTAATAAAAATTAATTTCATCGGGATATATTTGAAAATTTCCTGTTCAAGATATTGTTTACAAAGTCGGCCTTTTTTGAACTGATTCATCTCGTTTACTTTTGGAAAACGATTACTATCGGGTTTCAAAAAGGAAACCAAATTATTGAAATAAATCAAAATCCCACCCATAAAGGTTTAAACGTTCATCCAAAAGTTTTCAATATGTACTAGTGATTTGCGGTTTTTTGCAATCGATTTCTTATGTCGAATTTGATTCATCCAGTTTTTTTAAATATTTCCAAAATAAAAAACTCAAATCCATTCCAGGTTTTTGGAAAATTTGTCAAGATATTGCTTTACAACTTCGTATTTTATGCATTCGAAAAATGTTTTTAGAAAACAATTTCCCATTTCACATCCTTAGGGGCAAATTTTCGTAAAATCGTTTTTTAGCGGACATTTTTGATAATTTTTCGTGTCACACTCTTCTCAATCCTCACCTCTAGAGGTGTCGTGCACCTGTGGTCTGAAGGGTACACGTAATGTCATTGGAAATACGATTATTCATATCAAAATACACAATTATCATGAATTCGATCCTACAATCGTTTTTACGTTATTTTTACGTAACGCCCTTTCCGGCCCCCGCCTTAAGAATACATTGCTTTTATGTGAATGTCATCTTGAACATAACGGAATTGGTAGTTGAAACATCTCGTCAACCTTAAAACTATGTATGAGATGCATTTTTAATTTTTTATATTGAAATATTAGTTTTCAATTATTTTTATCCATAAACCTTCACCCAAGGTGTTCTAGTGGTGTGTTTATTTCATGAGAGATTAGTTCAGACTTATACGATACCGGAATTTTACTATCAACTCAGCGACGCCGAAAATTATAAACTTGTCACTGGTATGTTCAGTTCGATATTTTCTTTGCAGCATTCCCTTCTCTAGGAGTGCTAGAGTTTATACGGACTGATTGTGAAATTTGACGTCTTTGAGAATGTCACTACTAATTTTGGCGGCCCCGAAAACTGCGAACTCAACGCTAATATTGGTAACTTTCGATTATTTTTACATTTCACTCCTTCTCACCCCTAACACAAAGGATGTTTATTTCTAATCGGGGATGATCGTGTACTTATCTATCTCAACGGCACCGAAAATTATGGTTTCGAGTCTAATATCGAATTTTTCCATTATTTTTACATGTCATTCCCTTCCCACCTCCTCCTTAGGAGTGCAAGCGATGTCTTACTCCCATAGTGCTTATTGTCACATAGTCAGTCATCTGTGTATCAAGTTTGGTTGAAATTGCTTCGGGCACTCTAGAGTTATGGTGGGATACATACATAAAATATTCCAACCCCTATTTCATTCCCTTAAAGATGAATTTTCGTAAAATCGTCTCTTAGCTGATGTCTACTCCCTAAAAGGAACTTATCTGTCAAATTTCAATTTTGTAGGTTTTGATTAAACACGAAATCTCAGAAACTACAATCAGTCAGTGAGTGGTATACGCGATTCTCGTAATGAACTAAGTAATTCTTGTAATGAAATACGTGAATGCGGTGAAATGGGAAATATGGTATCTACTAGAAGGTTAAGTTCTGTTATATAGAAACTGGAATGTAAAATGTTTTGTTAGGT
Source organism: Laupala kohalensis (assembly GCA_002313205.1). NCBI lineage: Eukaryota > Metazoa > Arthropoda > Insecta > Orthoptera > Trigonidiidae > Laupala > Laupala kohalensis. Next base: position 37,462 of record NNCF01131434.1, on the reverse strand, counting down.
CCAAGACGGGGGTGGTATGTGCGAGGGTATATTTTTTTGTGACAGTAATTATATTTAACATTATATTAAATAATAATATAACGAAACTAACAAAGGTTCAGATGAATAATGTAGTGTATTTATGCCAGTGGATGTTTACATTACATAAAAAATAAAAAAATTCACGCAATGTTTATTTTTAAACATTTACATGCGGCGATGTTAACACACACTAAGAAATGGTTTTGCGAAAATGCGAAGACAAAAGGTATGGGATTCATTGCTATTGCTCATTCGAATTTTCTTAGTTTAGTGGCTTGGAAGAGTGCTTCTGTCTTCAAAAATATTCCAATAGCCTTTTGTATTCCAATAAAATATTTCCTCGTGAATTTTCATGAGCCTTTAGTACATACACTGTTTGTACGTACAAAATGAAAAATAAATTAATGGTAAATGAGATAAGTCCGAAGAAAATTGGTTTTCGGTAAAATGCGCACACAAAGTAGGATGAATACAAACCGTGAAAATAAGCATCGCTTGAAATAACAAATTGAAATTTTATCCATGTTGAAACATAGTATACCCTTTTTATTGATATATCGCACAATTTTCGAATGGAAGAAAAATTGTAAGATTTGACGTGATATCTGTGACGTAAGACTGGATGTCAAAAATCATGAGTGGCACAATCCAGACTTTTTTTCTGATGGATGTTGGTGGTCAAATGTTACCTTATGTTTAATTCCTATACTAATGTACATCGAGTGAACACAGTATCTAATTTGCTGGAGTGAAGAAACTTGTTCTAGTCGGTGTTTTACGTTTCAGTAATTCGGATGACTGATCGGTTCCACGCCCCTTCCTCGCTCCTCTTGGTTTCTTTTTGTTTTCTGACAGCGAGCTCCTCTTGGCAGTCGCTGTCTCGAGAGCGGCGAGGCGCAATGCCTAATAATATTTCCAAGAAACGCTTCTTCATCGTATAATTGAATGTGAAAGGTAACACAACGAAGTTGGACGTATACGGCACTTTCAGTCTACATAATCTACCTAACACACTAATAAAAATTCTCACAACCCTAAACTCGTGGTGCAAAACCATTGCACGTACTTTCTCACATACGTTTCTCCGTCTGCTGCATAGAGTGAGAAAAAATTATATAATGAAAAGGTCATTTCTGGCGTGGTCCCCTATATTTTGATCGTCTTCCAGTGCTCAATTCATGCTCAAAGTCGCTAGATGAACTTATTAGTGTCTTTTATTAGAAATTTGAAAATAAAATAAATATTTAGAATATGATTTCAAAACACTTAGCGACATATCAGTCTTATAAATATCGTTAAATTGTTATGTAAATGTACTTTCGTTGTAGACACAAGTTGGTGTATTTTCGTATCTGCAGTGCGTTTGCTGTCCTCCTATTTTATCATTATCATATCTTTCATTTCAGTTTACGAAAAGTGTATTATACGTCTGCTTGGTCCACTTACGCTGCTAAATATTATTCAAACTTCTTGAAACAATAAACTAATATGTAAGTGTAGCAGACAGAAATTATTTTACTGCGTTTATACCAAACTTTCAACCGAAATACCGCTAATGCGGATGTAATGCATACTAATTGTACTTTACGTACAGAAAATTTAAGCAAAATCATTGGAGCCGTATTTGAGATACATTCAAAAGAGTACTTTGACATTCATGTGAAGTACCTTTTGTTTTAAAGTAAAAATAATAGAGCACGTGCATTGACAAGTAAATTCTACCGTAAATACGAAATGGGAATTAAATTGATTCATCCATTTACTCAGAATTACTGCGCACAGACGGACAGACAGACGGACGGTATGCCAAAAACAACTTTTTCCGAATCAGAGATCGCCGAAACGGATATTTTCGTCGAAATCTCGCTTTCGAATTTTTTCACGATTACAATACTTTCTATGTACCACATATTTGAGAGAGTAAAAATTTGAGAACGTGATTTCAAGTACGGATTCTCCTAAGTGCTTATATATTTGATTGCATTGAAGTTGCTTCCAGTTTTTCGAGGAAATAAAGTAGAATCTCACAAGACCGAAGAATAAAATAACTAAGACCATCTTTCGTATTATTCTTTTGGAAAGGAGAATAAGAGATATTGGTCTTAAAAACAGGTAATAACAAATAAAGTTGAAAAATACGTTAAAAATATGGAATGAGTACATTTTTATGTTCTTCATAAAAGGAGACGATGTTTATTTTGTTAAGAAATATTTCTCTGACAACTGCTTTGATTAATTTATATTAATATACCTCCCTATTTCTCTGCTGTCTAAGTTTAATCTGTTTGCTACTTGAACTATTTAGTAATATTGAGGAGGAATATTATTTTACAGAAATATTTTATTGAAATAAAAAAGCACGAATGTTTAACACGTTGTGCGTTTACAATGTCCCATCATTCACCGAAGGCTGAATTTCACAAAATCAATTCAGTTTAGTTTGTGTCATTCCATATAGAGAGCAGGAGAGTCAATCTTCATAAATAATGATAATGTAAACATTACTACGTGTTCTGCGTGTAACTAAGTTTCAAAAGAGTTGTAATATTTTTCATGACACCAATTTCAAAGCTTATATGTACATTACAACTTTACACTCAATAGTTTAAATCTTCAAATATTAACGCGAAATACCACTTACGTACTGACTGACTGATTTATTGACTGACTAATCACGAAATCTCAGGAATTAAACATCACACAAACTTGAAATTTGACAGGAAGGTTCCTTTGACAGGAAGGATGTAGACATCCGCTAAGAAAGAATTTTACGAAAATCCATCCCAAAGTTGGTGAAATAGGGGTTGGAATGTTTTATGTATGTTTTCCCCATAACTCTAAAGTACCTTGAGCAATTTCAACCAAACTTGGTTCATAGATGACTGACTATTGGACAACAAGCACTTTAGGAGTGAACCCTCCTTGGCACCCTAGGGAGGGAGTAAGAAGGTGATGACATGTAAGAATATTTTAAAAATCCGATATTAAAATTGAAATCATAGTTTTCTGTGCCGTTGGGATGGATAAGAAGGTTCCCGATACTTTGTAAGTTGTGAAATCCCGATATGATGCAAGTCTAAATTTAACCCTCATGAAAGAAAGACACCACTAGCACCCGTTGGGGTTAGGTGAAAATGGGTTTTACGGATAAAAATCATTGAAACTTAATTTTGAAATATAAAAAATGAAAATTGCATCAGATCCATAGTTTTAGAGTAGATAAGATTTTGAAACTACCAATGCCGTTCAGTTCAAGTTGAGATCACATAGGGACACGGTATCCTTAGAGCAGAGAGTGATATTTGGGTCGAGTTCTTGGTTTTAGTGTATTCTGACATGAATAAAATAATTTATAATGACATTATGTACCATTCAGACGACATGTGGTGCACGACACCCTTTGAGTGGGGGTTGGGAAGAATGTGACACGAAAAATTATCAAAAATGTCCGCTAAGATTGGTTTGTACGAAAATAAACCGCTATCGTTGATATTGTGTTGGCTTGTATTATGTAAACTTGTTTATGATATTTTGGTAGTATTGTTTTAAATCTTTGATAATAATGTAATAAGTTTTGAAATTTTTTATGACAACCTTCGCTTCGCCTGATAGGCAAAGCCCCGGTCCCGTCTCCCATTTTCATTCGACGTAACATGTTTAATCTGTTACCTAGCGGTGAGGTTCACCGCAATCTAAGAGATTTCTATGTTTGTGAACCAGAAATGGAAAATACTACCCAAATAAAGTACTTCCTAAGGGAGTCGCCTCAGATGAGGAGTTTAGTCTCTACGAGGCCACCTCAGAGGTCTTTGGGTTTCACAAGTTGAATGAGAATGGTAGACGGGCACGGGTAGCGAGCGGGATGGCGCAGTCGGTAGGCGCATGAGCGCGCAAAGCGATCCCCGGTCCCGTCTCCCATTTTCATTCGACGTAACATGTTTAATCTTAAGTCGAGTTGATACGTGCATTATCATATAAATTTTCTTGAATATCACCTATCAAATTAAGACATTCAATTTGAAAATCTATTGTACCAACAACAACCCTACATGCTAAGAGATGCGGTGCTATAACTTCATATTTTACTTTCTCATATACGTAGTATATAGAAAGTATTGTAATCGTAAAAAAATCAAAACCGATATTTTGACGGAAATATCTGTTTTGGTGATCCCTGATTCCAAAAAAGTAGTTTTTGGCATAACGTCCACCCGTCTATCTCTCCGTCTGTGCGCAGCGATTCTAAATAAATGGATGAATCAATATAACTCGCATATCGTATTTACGGTAGATTGCACTTGTCGATGCATGTGCCGTAATTGTTTTACATTAAAACAAAGGATACTTCACATGAAGGTCAAAGTACTCTTTTGAATGTTTCTAAAACACGGCTTCAACGATTTTGCTTAAGTTTTCTGTACGTAAAGTACAATTAGTATGCATTATATCCGCATTAGCGGTAGTTCGCTTGAAAGTTAGGTATAAATGCAGTAAAATAATTTATGTCTGCTAGATTTACACATTAGTTTAGTGTTGTAAGAAGCTCAAATAATATTTAGCAGTGTAAACGGTCCGACCAGACGTAGAATACACTTTTCGTAAACTGAAATGAAAGATATGATAATTATAAAAATACATTGGGGGACACGAAATTCACTGCAGACACGAAATTTCTGTCTACAAAGAAATTACATTTACGTTAAAGGTCTAGAAAAAATTGTGCAAGGTAAAACATGATACAAATGTATAATAGCAAAGAAAGTAGGGCATAGAATAAATGAGCATATACAGGAGATTATAGAACAGGTAAAGGAGGAGCTGCTTCGACAACTCGTACAACAAACTACAGAAATAGTAGAGGCACTCGAAGTGCGTATGGGAGCTAGAGACACTGGTTGGATAGCAGGAGCAACACAGGTGGTACTGGTTGTAGAGGAAAAATGGAGCAGATGGAGAATGGAATAAAAGAGAAAATACAAGACAGAGAGAATACATATGCCGGGGTAATGCAAAGAAATCAAAGACAACAAAAGGAACATCAGACAATAATCTTCAGAGAAACAGAAAGGAATGCATTAAGTAATATATTACAAAAGAAAATACACGAGTAAAATAAGATTGCGAGGATACAGAGAACCAGAAAAAGAGGGCAGGTGGTTTAGTAATAACACTGCCAAATAAAGAAGAACATGCAAAATTAACTGGATTATTAAAGCAAACACCGGGGATTGAAATAAAAGACATATGGAAAAGGTGGCCACGTTTGAGTATTAGGAATGTCAGTAGAAAAAGAAGGAAAATATATGATACAATAAATAGTATACCATAATTTTCCGGAGGAGTGGGAGATGGTTAAGAAAGAGATGAAATCGCTATAGCGATAAAGAACAAAAGATGCCCGGACAGAGACATGGGTATTGGAAGTAAAGGGAAGGATATTAAAGAAGTTTCAAAAGGAAGTGCGTATATACACTTCAACGAAAGTATTAGAGGAACTAGAACCAGTTAGATGTAATCGGTGTCATCGATATGGACACATAGTCACAGTGTGTCAAGAGAAGATAGTTGTGGGGAGAGAGACATTTCTGTTACTAAACACACAGAACAGGTATGTATAAATTATAAACGCAGGGATCAAGAACATAGGCATAGTATAACGAGTTGGCCATGACCAGAATATAAGCTGGTAAAGAGATTACAAGACGAAAGAACAAATTATGATTAAGTTAATACAACGGAATTTGCAACGAGTCAAGATAAGTTCTGCTGAGATGGGTGAATACATGATAAAGAATGAATATCAGATAGATTGTTTTCAGGAGGTATATACAATATGTGGAAAGATGATAATTTGCCATTACAATATAGGGTGATAGCACGAGATAAGTCTTGGAGTGCAATAGTATTGACAGGGGAAGGAGGATTGGCTTTGGAGCAATATATAACACAACACACACAGGTCATAATACATACGTGGCATGGGCAAGAAATCATGATAATAAATAGTTATTTTCAGTGCATTAAAGATTTGGAAGAGGATTTTGAAAAGTTGTCAACACGATGTTTGGGAGATAAAATAACAAACAAACGAGGAAGGTTGTTAGAGAAATTCATAATGGATAACAATATGTTAGCATTGAATGAGTATGGCGAGCAGGCATTTGGGGAAGGGAGAGGGAACTGAATAATCGATGTTACATTAATTAATCAATGGACACATTCAAGAATAACGCGATTGAAAATAGTGAATTAACTGCAAAGCGATCATAAAACCATACGTGTTGAAATAGGATTGCAAGATTTATAATAAATGCCAGAAAGATGGCTACTATCCAAAATGTTGGAAAATCGCAAATTTAAGGTTCTTTCTAAAAGGAAAAACAGACCAGGGCCTGACCCAAAGTCCTATTTGGCGCCCTTAATTACGCACAATATGACAAATAATACTTGACTATGAAGGGCAAAGGATAAACTGAGTAGTTAATAAATATAATTCACTGGTGGGATTACTCTTTATGCTAATAATTGAGTTTCTGATAATAATAATTAACAATGACTGAAAATTAATAGACAATCACAACGCAGAAAACTCGCGCTGGAGAGATATTTATTCGCTATGAATTCAAACGTGGAAGGCCTCGGATTCATGCTGCCCCCTAGACGGGATAATATGCAACTACTGAAGACGCACTGAGAGTCAGAGTGGGGAACGAAGATCACGAACTGTTTTTCCCAGAAATCAAACAATGAAACCATGTTGAAAGATGAAACATAGGGGAGCTAGCAGTGTAATGCCGACGACTGTATTTCAAGCAGTTTATATTAGAACACACAAACTGAAAATACTCACGAACTGAAAAGACTTATTATGAATTTAAGATATGAATAAAATAGAAGTTAAGAGACAGGCAAATAAAAATTTCGTGAACAGTATTTTTCTTGATTTATCGAAAGCATCCCATGTAATTGATCACGAAATTCTTCTCTCAAAACTGCACTTATACGAAATTAGTGAATTGGCACATCAATGGCTAACTTAATACGTGAATAATAGGCATCAGCAAGTTGAAATTCCCCATATTGAAAATTAAATATGTCAACATTACCTTTCAAAAAGAAAGTCACTTACTTCCCTAGTTCCTCAAGGTTCAATTTTTGACCCTATCCTCTTTTTATTGTACGTAAATGATAAGTCATCCACCACGCCCGATTGCAAAATGGTTCTCTTTGCTAATGACACAAATCTACCATGTAAACATGTCAATGCGCAAAAAGGTTTCATTCAATTCGTCTCGTCGTTAGTACTGACGAAACAGAATCCATGTCATTCCGCAATAGTGTAACGAAATCTCAACCTTCCTGCTACATTCCTTTCGATAAACGGAACCCAAGTAAAAACAGTCATGAAAACAAACTTTTTAGGAATTCATATTCAGGACAACCTGAAATGGAATTGTTTGATAATCTGGAATCCAAACTAAGCAAATTGTACTGTGTATTCCGAATTTTAGTCAACACGTTTCTCGCTGCGTGTATTTTGCAAATGTTTACTCTCATTTTTAGTTCGGCATTATCTTTTGCGGCCAATCCACTCGGAGCATTCAAACTTTTAGATTATGAAAGAATAGGTGAGATAGATGTAAATCTCACTCCCCGAATTTCGTATAAACCATTAGTTAGAGAATTAAATATTCTCCCTCTCACTTGCATATACATTTATGAAGTGGTCGTGTATGTTGAGAGTTATTAAAATCCCTCCTCTGCTTTAGAAGAAATAGTCTAGTTCACGAATACAACACTCGTAATAAGGCTAATATTCATCGTACTGGTGTGCCAACTACACTTTGCCAAAGAGGCCCATATCATTCAGGAATAATTTTACGTCATTCACTTCCCAAAAATACAAAAGATATAAATAAATCGAATCTCTTTAAATTCGTTGTTAAAAACTTTTTAATATGCTATTGTTTCCGTAACTGAAACAATTTATAGATTTTAATAAAAGAAGCAAATAAGAGTTTCAATTTCCTAATAAATATTATTTTCCGTATGACTTCGGATGATGTACTTATAAGTGATGTTACTATATCTTTTATACTTTATTATGTCACGGTTATAGTACTCTAGATTCTAATTAAATAACTTTTTCCATGCATGTTGTTTTTGATCCTCATTTATTTTTAATAGTTTATTTCTAACTGTACGCAACCTTGGCACGGTTGTGTTCGTTATATCTGTAGTCCCATCGAGGTCCGGGTTTTTCTCCGGGTAGTGGCGGATTTTCCTTGGACGGGAATGTCATTAATACCGTTATTAATCTCGAATTTTTATTGCACAAATATTTACAATTTGTACAATAATAAATGGATAACAATTCGTATTTATTAAATGATTTCTTTTATGAATAGTAAGTCCACCACTGCCCTTGGGCTCTTGATCGGAATTGATGGAATGGTCTCTTGCTTGTTTCCGGAGAGTAACTTTAGATTATTGCCACCCCCCACATGATCATACGCAGTTTACAACTGCTTTTTTGACAATAAAGTTTATTTATTTATTTGATTAAGAATGCCCGTTGACAGTGCAGATATAAAATGACTGGGATGCTCGATTACTCAAAACAATGTAAGTAATAACGAATTACTAATTATTTTTAAAATGTGTAATTAATTACCTAAGGACGAATTACTTATATATGTTGTAATTAAATAATGTAATTCTTAAGTTAATTATAATTACAATTAATTACAAATTACATTCTGTTATAAAAACGTTTATTTTGATTATACATTCTATTTTTTCATACTTACGTACATGTATGTATTTATTTTATGATTTTTTGTCTTATTATGAACAGCTATAATGCTTTGTTTTCTAATAAAACAATATTTTGACGTTAGAATCGCTTAGACTTGCACAATTAGGACAATTTATTAAATTTACTAGAGGAAACAATATTTCAACTGCAACAGACACGCGCACAGTGCCATTGTATTAAATGAATGCAGCATATTATCAGTATCGAAAATATCCAGATCTTCAGGATGTATCTTCTAAACCAGTTAAAATTTATTTCAGTTACCAGATATTGAAAATTATATTGATTGGGGCAAGTCATATTTATTTCACACAAAAATGGGTTATCAAAATGTGCATAAAGGACAAACAAAATTGACCGTGAATGTCATAGCAAATACATAACTATAGTATATCCATTATTCTATAAATCCGATTTACGACAAATTTCATATGAAAATACACTGAAAAGAACTATCAAATAAAGCGATAGAATTTTATATGATTATTTACCTGTATGTAATTCTTCACCTTTGTTAATGTATTTTTCTCAGAAATGTTTATCAATTATTTGTAAAATATAAATACCTTTAAGTGAGAACGAAAATTTGACGTAGCATTAACGCAGCCTCCGATTACCGTCTTTTTCTCTTTTTATCACATAATAAACACTTAGCTGTGACGTTTTTCTCCGGGCCTTCGTTTTGTAATTGCAAATATTTCTCCGTTTAGAACTCCATGGATATTATCAAAATTGAAATCACGAGATGTTGTTTCAGGTTCATACATTTTTCATAAAATACACAAAATTCACTGAAATTCAACAATACACACAATGTGTGTATAGAACTCTACAGACTGAACTAAATGATTTTGGTGATACTCCATATTCAGAATTTCAAAACAATTCCTACTGTTTGATAAGTAATGACGGAATTCAACAATTAGAAACATTACATTCTTCTATAGGGACTCGTATTCATATCATGCAAATTTGTATGTACTTAGTTTGTAAACAGTTTTATTCTCGGCAATCTTCAAGATAGCTCTTTAATAAAATGTTTAAGTCTATTTCAAGATAGTATTTCGAAATATTTATTGAGTTTTTCAGCGGAGGCGCATAATATGGAAGCCTTGCCGTCAAAATAGAATAAAAAATGTAATTAATTACATCTAAACACAAATTACACATTTTTAAGTAATTAAATACAAATTACATTTAAATCAAAGTAATTAAATACTGCAATTAAATAAGATGTAATTAATTACAGTATTTAAATACTCTTGATTGAGATACTGCCCAGTCCTGGTGGGATGGTTATTGCTACCACAGTAATCATATATTTTACGAAGAGTTTAAAGATAAATACCACACAATAGCGACATTGGAAGACAACTCTCCATCCCCTACATGGGTATGATCCACTTATCTTGGAAAGGAGTTAATCCTACTTTTCTGCGCCTTGTTACTGCGGAATTTTCGATTTCAGTCTTCCAAAATATGGTGAAAAAATGACAAAAATCTCAATTTTGTACCAAGAAGAAAGAAAATTGTAATTAATAGCCTTACACGTGAACACTGAAACAATTAAGAGCTTTCGTAATTCGTAAATCAATATATTAAAAATGAGAGAAAAAATTCTTAATCAAGTCTTAATGTAACTCACTAGTAATATTTCACCTTTTCTCCAAATGATTGCGAGTTCGAAAAGCTTGCAGAGTGGTTTGTAGTAAAGCCTTATACGTTATTTTTAAGAGCATTAGCTTGCAGCAGAAACTGTTAATGGAAAGGGGCCTGCAAAATATGAAAGAATTTTATTATTAATATAATAAGTCGATAACCTTTAATCATACGTGAGGTTAGAGTAGTAAACATACAGGGTAGAGCAAAAATAAATGGAGGGAAGAAAATAATTAGAGGAAAGAACCACATACTAGGATATAAACTCGTAGAACCCTCATATTTGCAATGAGCTGGTTTGGTATTATCCAATTGCATTGAAATTACAATCGGCACTATACGAGTACATTCCCGTTCCAATCTCGGGTCATCTCTTATCCTTTCAAGTCAGTGTACTAATTCTTATTCTTCAAGTCAGTGGATATCAAGTATCATTGAATAGTATGACGAATTAGCGCACTCTTGCTGAACAACTATTTATCCTTGTGGCACCAGTTGTTCCTACGTTTTTCGAATGCGTAATTGTAGTAGGGGAGGATCTCGCTGAGGCAATGTTGCGAAAAAGGAGATTAAAGATGATGCTGCCGTATTTCTTCATCTTTCCAAAGCTTCGCGGGGAAAGACAAAGCTCCGCTTTCAACCATCCGCTTGAGTGCCCGACGCGTCTGCACTTGGTGCTAATTTAGGTAGAACCTCGACATAATAAGACGAAGATAAGAATGAATTATTCACTCTTCTTTCCTCGCGGTGAATGTAAGTGGAAAGATATCGATCATTGTTAAAATAATCACCTCCTTATTTCTCTACTGCGATTAATATTTTCTTTATTCACTCTCAACGTAGTGTCCATGAGGTCGGACTTTCAATCGACCAGTCACCTTTTTTTAAAAAAAATTCCAATGATTCAACAGAATTTACTTCACATGATCAGACTTTACTTTTCTTAGTCCAGTTTATGTTTTCCATTATATGAACTTTGGAACTGATTAATCTTAAAATATTTTAATGTAAATTAACGAAAATTAATATTCCTTTGATAAGAACAGCTCGAGAATTATGCCTTCAGGGGACACCACGATAAAAAAAATGGCCCGAGTACTCTACCACGTAGGAAGCGTGGAAAGGAGTACTATTATTGAATACATTTATTGTTAATTTCACACCAGAACCAACACCATACTCGCGGGTTGTAAATTACGTGACAGAACGAAACATTCATTACATGACAGAACTCGTTTCATTGTAAAACTCGGGTTGGTTGCATAAATTAAAAAGTTCTGATTTGCAGACATTTATAAAAAAATTCTTATTATTTTTTATATTTTATTATAAACATAGGCTTCCGCGTCCTGAGTCAATATAAGCTTGTTTTTCCGGGACAAACTGCGTCTTAGTAGATGTAACTACCAACGTTTGGCCGGGCGCGGAGGCCTATCAGCGCGGGGCGGAGCGGAACCGGGTGGGGCGGGTGTGGGGTCACTCTGCGCTCGGAGACCGAGTGAAGCGGAGCGCTCGGGGGGAGTTAGTGCCCAACTCCAGGCGCTGCTTAAGATCAAACCATTGTCAACATTAAAATTGTTAGGTGTTCTGGCAATTTCTATGGCTTCTTTGATCCGTCTGGGCTACCAACGATCCTCCTTAGTAATTATCAGAGTTTCATCAAAATTAAAATCATGCCCCGCCTTTATCGCATGGAGGACTATGGCTGACTTGGTTGTTCTTCCATATTTGAAATGTCTAATGTGTTCCCTCATTCTCTCTTCCACAGTTCGTCCGCGCCCGGCCAATCATGGCGTAGCCACCCAACCCAATCTATATAACCGACGCGTAACACGTTCGACCTCACAGAGAACGACAGCGACTTAGGTCTGTACGATTCTGACATTACCCTGAAGAAGGCCACAGCACGATTGCCGAAACGTTGGTAGTTACATCTACTAAGACGCGGTTTGTCCCGGACAAACAAGCTTATTTATATTTTATTGTTTCTTTTAAAGCTTATTTTTTTTGAAATCGTTTGTTCGGAAATGTATTCTAAACACAATCATCAACTATATTCCTTTTTTATTGAAATATATTTATCTATAAACATTCTTATGCAAATTCTAAAACTTAATAATTAAATGCAAAACAAAGTGCCTTGATATTTACAATATAAGTACTATAAGTATGGATCTAAATTAAAAAATAAAAGAGCTTATTACGTTTCCGGAGTGTAAGTCCGTATGCGTGTTCTCGCACGTGCGCATTGAGGGCGCAACGCAGTATTCATCGTTTTTTAAATTGCGCTAGCTTGCACGTGATGCTTCGGAAGAAAAAAACATGTCCGAACCTTTTTTGTAGGCAATCTTATAATCTGTACAATTCATGATAACTATTTTTACCATAACACGCGTCGATGAACAGACCTGGCTCTTCCGGCGAAGGCAGTTGGTCTGCAGACGCGCTCGCAAGCGATTGTAAGACTGATCAATAAATGCGGTGAGTTATTAAATTCTTATTTCTTCTCTGTACGAAATTCTTGACGATGTTATATTATCATTTTTACTACAAGAGTTGTTCGTCACCGGTTCTGAAGGGCACGATTGTCATACCGTATGTCCCAAGTCTAGCGAAAAGACTCAAGAGAATTGAAAAAACAAATTCCAATTGAGGACCATGTTCAGCACCAGAACAACTCTAAGGAGCATTCTCACCAAGACCAAACACTCAAGGAATGCATAAACAAGTGAATGCGTCCAAGAATACATCGGTGAAACAGGAAGGCCCTTACCCGTGCGCTTAAAAGAACACCACAAAGCCGTGCGCCAGGCAGAAACCTTCAAGTCAAAGTTAGCTGACCACGCCTGGGAAAACTGACATCTCATCCTATGAGAAAAGGCCTCCCCCATTGCCAGAGAAAGCGATCTAAAAATACGGAAGATCAAGGAAGCCGCATAAATCCATCTGACTAATAATCCAATATGTCAACCGTCAATCGTCATGCACCCCCTACGGGTGTCAATAATAAAGGGTACTAATACTAGAGCAGCACAACACAA